>JAABNY020000019.1:6301950-6340050 GCA_015164015.2 Brevimyrus niger
TATCTATCTATCTATCTATCTATCTATCTATCTGTCTGTCTGTCTGTCTGTCTGTCTGTCTGTCTGTCTGTCTGTCTCTGTCTGTCTGTCTGTCTGTCTGTCTGTCTGTCTATCAGATGCCTTTATCCAGCGCAACATACATTTCCGAAAGCAAGGTCAGACAGTCCCTGGAGCATTTGAGGTTTAGGGCCACTGGACGGACAGGCTATGTGGATATATAACACAGCTAAAGCGCTAAGTAGCATGACAGTTGGCTGATTCACTAATGTGCGTTGTAACTGACTAGCGCAGCCATGCTAACTGGCTAACTCACCACGTCCATGATCTGCATGAGGCTCAGGCTGAAGCGGACGGTGAGGGAATGCGAGTCATTGAAGACCGGCCTCTCCAGGGGGTTGTAGTTGGTCAAAAGGTCCTTGTAAAGCCTCCGTTGGTGTTCCCCTTGGAAGGAAGCTGCAGGTTGAGGGAGAAAATGTTACAGGAGTCACAGTTATGACTTAAACCTCCTACTGCCTAAGCAGGTGGGCCAAAGAGGCTCTCTATCACTTTATTTTGACTGAAATACATTTCTATTTATTTAGGCAAATAGCACATTACAGACATAGGGGTGTCAAGGAGTTCAATGAATGCAGCTAGGCTGAGCTTCCAGTCAATGCCCAGTTACAAGTGCAAACAGTATTGGAGCATGTGCTACATAACATCTCCCAAACAAAGAAATAACCAGCTATTCAAACCAACAGATAGTACAGCATTCAGAGCAGAGAACATGGATGGTATCAAGCTCATAGAAGTATAGAGGAATACTACTTTGGTGTAGTTTTAGTTTCTTTGTCATAAAATTGAAGCACCCATAATACTTTGCACCAAACCTCCATGGAGTAAATTCTCAGTTACACCAAATGTCAACACTTGTATCTTCTGTTTTTCACATAACAACCACTGGGAGGTGCTACGGGTTGGGGGGGGGAGATGGGAAAGTATTAAGGAGAACATCCAAATTGCATGGCATGCGCAGTCCAATGCATTCCTCTAATAGCTTATTGGTCTGAGCCTGGCAATCATGCCCCTCTTACAAATGCCCCCCCCCCTCCCATCCTGAATCCCAAGGCTCCTCTCAGTGCCTGCTGGCACCTCTGGGGTTTTACTCTACTGTGAGGCCAAGTCTGACTTGGCTATCACCACGGAAACATCCAGAAGTCCTGATGGGAAGTGTGCGGGTCCACGATCACCTCAGACTTTGAAGGAAATCCAAACCTCACATCACATCAGTTGATCTATGGAGAATCTTTTGCCAGACTGGACCGGGATTTTGGACAGTAGGAATAAATTTTTCTGTCTCAGGTGCGGGGAAGGGGGGGGGGGGTCATATTTTCAAGGTCCATGAGCCTGGGCTAAATGAAGACCTGCACCAGAGAGATGGTGAATGGAGAGAGCAGCACCAGTGAACAACAGCTGGAACAAACCTAAACTGTATGGAGTGGACCAGACCAAAACCATTTGGAGTGGACTGGACCAGACCAAAACCATCTGGAGTGGACCAGACCAGACCAAAACCATTTGGAACAGACCATACCAAACCATATAGAGTGGACCAGGCCTTAATAAAACTTAATTAATGACCTGTTTCTCCTTTCATGTTAACTACTATAGTTGAACTCAAAGCAAAATTTAAAAAGGCCACTTTTTCTTCCAGAATGACCTATGTTCGAGTCAGGACATCTCATAATTAAATTCCAGGGAGATTCTCCATGAGATATGACTGTCTCTGGTCCCATCATTCATTCTGATTAGCAGATCTGGCTGATTTGCCATTGATCACTGCAGAGGATCGACATCCATTTCCTGACAATGTCAAACATCGACTGTGATGCACGGGGAAGTACGGCTCGGCATCTAATTCAAAATTAAATTTACTTAACGAGGCCCAAAGATAGATGAGGCCTCTGACAAAGATGGTAATAGAGATGGTCAGAACTCCCCATCAATGGCGAATCGATTGCTCCGTGGACGATGACGAAATAAGGCACGACGGGGCGGTTTAGACACTGTCATACTTGAATGATGGCAGTAGGGGTACCGCGGCTGGGGAACCCCTTTGCACTCTTGTCATTAACAAAGAGAATGCAGCACCTATAAAAATGCTCATCCGATTATAGGGAACAAATCAGATAGAAAGAAAGATAGCTTTTTAATGGCCTTGCACAATGTTTTGCATGATGGCTGAGGTTTCGTATGTTGCAGATCTTAAAATAGAGTAGGCTATAGACAGCCCCTGAAATCCTTCAGGTGTAATATGCATGCACTGTTTTCACAGGAGACCTGACATACCAACCCAAGAAAATAGCTTCTCGTCACAATCCTCCCAAATCCCATGCTTGACATGTCATTAAAAGCGACACCTGCTTCATAAAACGCTCACAATAAGAAACACAACATTTTAAAACTCCAAATACGGTAGATTTTTACAAGGTTTTGAAACTATCAATCTTAATGAGTAATCGCTGCTTCCACCGATACCTTCAGTAATTAGTGGAGGTCGCATGTTTGAAAGGTGATTCTGTCAATACCGGCATGAGACGGATATTTATGGCAGAAACAAAAAAGTATTTAATGGAGCGACCAGACAGTAATGTTTAACTAACTGAAATCTACAAACTATCGCTTTACAACACAAGAGCAGGAGAAACTCCGATATTCGATAATGCGATATTCATGTACATTGTCCGCGTAAAGTGCAGCGTTGTAACTGGAATAAACACAGTAGATCGCGAAGTAAGTGGCATAATAAACCGAAAACCACGTCACTGTAGAAGTACAGACATAAAATGAAACATTTTCCTCATAAATGACACATGAACACATACGTGTCTGTTAAATGAAGTAAATGTAATGCACGACCTACCTTTCAATAAACTTCCACAGAGGAGAAAGTAGAAGGGGAAATCGCGACGCTGCATTCCGCCGGAGAGCGATCAAACTCCGCCGACAATAATTTATGATTATAAGTGACGGTCTTATAAAGCAGTGACACACAGCTGTCGTACGGCCGGACACACAGAGAAGCTGAGCGGCCGTGGGGAGCTCAGGAGCCGCCTGACGCTCCGCCCCGCCCCGCAGCCGCTCGGTGACGGTCGGTCGGGACCTGTCAGATTTGCATCTTGAGGGGGACACTGAATTAGTAAACCTGACCATATACAGCCAGAAGAAAAAACTTTTCACACTGTTCATAAAACACTTTTCTTGTGAAATAAAGATGGGAGGGTGGTAAATGAAAGATTGAACCTTTAACATTGTTTGACAGTCCAAAATATCAGAAATATCAAAATATCTTTTTCTCCAATAATTGATCCCAGTTGTTTTGAGACAATGATCTGCTGTTATTGGAATATAGTAAGAAACGCATTGGGCAATATAATTACCCTACATTTCAGATAGGCTAACCTACAGTTTAGCCTAATATTGCCTACCCTTGCAATTTGAAAAGTCTGCCCATTTCATTTGATTAGGCTGCCTTGCAGGGATCAAACAAAGGAGGACTTTGCCGACAGTAGAAACCTTCCTGGCACAACATGAGAAGGACCGGAGTCTGTTGAACTGATTTATCGCAACACATTTGGAGTAGAAAGTAAAATTAATTTACAGTCAGTGTTGGAAACATGACAGGAACATGCCCAAAGTCAGGTGTATTTGGGGTTAGACAGTAAATCAGTCGCAAGCACTCAGGAGGACATTGGCAGTATGTGGATTGTTTTACAAGGGGCCAAGGCGGAGAGAACGGCAAGCTGCTGTATGGCCATGCTGAACATCCACGGGACGCACTCAGTGGCGGAAACATGCGAGACGAGAATTTTCCATACGCCTATGCATACAGTTATGGGTGGATGTAAACGGGAGCCTTAACGTTTGAGTAAAAAAATAAAATAGCTGCAGCGGAGGGGTAAATTTGCACCATTCACTCACGTTACAGCATCCCCCACGGAGAGGCAAATGAAGCCTTTTTATAGATATTAAAACAAAGGAAATAAAGGTTTTGTTCTCTTTTGGATATCTCGGGGGAAAGAGAGTATATATTTGCTTGAAAAAAAATGTAGCCAGGTGGTAATTTCGATAAGAGCCATATTGCTTTGCTTATTGCTTCCCCCCCACACACACCTTTGTGTATTACATCGGTGCATTTATGGTAAAATAATCATTTAAGGAAAGAAAAAAAGCAGAATGAGCTAATAAATCCTACAGCCGGTTTAGACCGTGAGTCTACACCACAACAAATAAATCACTGGGTGCCGCTTCGTTGTCATCCGAGGTCTCTCCGGAAACCGGCGCAGTGCATCTCAGCTTCAGCACACAGACCGAGTTCCCGCCCACTGGAGAAGCCGTCTCAGATCGCTGCTCTGTGGACAGGCTTCTTTTTCGCTTACAGGTCGTCAGTTACCATTGTGTTTCTCTTGTAACATGCAATAACGCTTATTAGTTTTTTTAAAAAAAATATATATATATAATAAATCACAGGGCAACCAATAACATGGTACTTAACGACTTCGGCTTGTAGCCAATGAATATGTCACTCACCTTCTGTATCCGCAGTTACTGGCAAGTAAAATAGACTAGGTAGGCAATTCTGCTCTCAACTGCTTGTCTTATGCAGGGTCACATGGGTCTGGAGAATAACTATACAACATAAAGGGATTAATATTGCACCACAGTGCCATCCATAATCATGTTAACGAAAAGGCCATCTCCGGACCTGCTCCCGCTAACCACGTTAATGATAAGGTCATTTCCAGAGCCGTGCTAAAGGATCTAAAATGCTAACTGACTGCAGCAGTTAGGACATCAAGCTTGTTCGTGAGGGCAATTATGAGAGGAATTGTATTCAGTAAAAAAACTGAAGTTCCCATGATGTTTCAGAGATTAAAAAAAAAAAAAAAGTGAACGGGAATAAATTTCCCCAAGTCACTGTCACATATGAACGCCCCTATGGACCTCAAAACAGTGGTTTTAGAGAAAAAGGATTTACAACCTGCACAAAAAATAGACACAGAATGCAGCTTATTCAGGGGGTTATAAATAATTTAGGACAAATAAAGCAAATTATGGCGGATTTATTCTGTAATGGTTACAAATCAGAGTCTGTACAGTTATCTAGCATGGTTTCTCCATGAATGATCAGCAGGACTTTGGGAAGGTTTCTCTGGTCATGTGACTGCTCGATATGGTCAGCTGGCCAAGCGGTCATTCAAATAGCTACTAGTGTTGGACTTCTGGAGCAGCAAATTGGCCACGTCAAAGAACTTGTGCTCGTAGGCCAACTTGTAGTAGGTGTAGATGTCCTCACAGTACTCCAGCAGCTTCTTCAGGTTCTGGCTGACCTCAGTTGGAGACTTGGAATGGGAGACCCTGTGGGAGAAAGGGGCACAATTTTAGGACTCAGTCCAAAAACGACACACTCAGCCCTGGGTTTCATGCCCACAAGACATCCCTGCCTTTATTGTGGCCTTTGAAGGCCTGGAATCACGTGACCCTAGAACACGCAATCGGACAGACGTACTTCTTAGATATCTCCTCAAAGAGACTGGCCTGGAGCTGCTGGTGGCGCTTGAACTCTTCCAGGTAGGCGAAGTCTCCTTTGCGCACAACCTTTAGGTACAGAACCTCGGCCCAGTCTGGAGCGAAGTCATAGGCCTCAGCAAGTACAAAGGCCTAGCAGGGGGGATAAATGGCACTGATCTCCATGGTATGAGCAAATGTGTACGTAGATGGCACACGAATGGCGCACACATGACACACGAGTGGCGAGGAGGTACCTGGTAGCAGCGGGGCAGAGCCACAATGGCACCCGGCAGCTCGGAGGTCCGCAGGTTGACGACCTGCTGCTCTTGGCCCTGATTCAGAATGTGCAGCTGCAGCGTCACCAGCTTGGCCAGTTTCACACATCGGACGCCCTGGCGCACACACGAGTCCTGGGGCGGGGCGGACAGGCACAGAGACGCAGACACACAATCATCTCAAAAGCTGAATCAGTAGCTGTGTTGCCAGTGAAATTTCGAACAAATTGAATGCGAATTTTCAACAAGCCTTAAGGCCTAAAAGTCTGTTTCCAATGCATTTCTGCAAGATGATTCTTTTTATGCCACCAAAACCACCCCAAGGGAACATAAAAACTGTTCTGAAATATTTGAGGGTTCTTTCAGAATCTGACTGTTTCCATTAATGGTTTCTGTAGCTTGCGTTTTCCAAATGTGTGAGATCTAGGTTGACGGGAACGCCGCTGGGGGCACCTTGGAGTAGCTCTCAGCCGCGTCCTTCAGGAGAGTCAGCACCTTCACCAGGGCACTTTTAAGCTCCGGGGTCACCGCTGTGTCGAGAAGATAAAACCTCACTGAAGAGTCCTTCATCTCAAAGCTCTTTCAGCATCGAGCCAGGAAGCACCAGGGCCCTCAAGCTTTCCTTACTTTTTGGCCCTCAGAAGCCCAGGAGGAACATGTGTTCTATAAGCTAGAAGGACTCCTCACCCCACGGCTGGGACTCGATGAGTTTGAGCTGCGTGCGAGCGGCCGCCTCGTGGTTCTCCCCGATCTCCCGCCGCATGCTGAAGCAGAGAGCCACCATGTTGTGCTTCTCACTGTCCCCAGGCAGACACCGGCGCAGGTAATCCAGCAGGGCCGTCTTCAGCATGCTGTTCTGGATGGAGGGCGAGGGTGCACAGGGTTTGCTGGGCTCTGATATAGGGGCCCGTGGGGCTTGGCCCCACCCCCAAATAGAACCCCGCCCACTTACTGACTCCTCCTTCTTCCTGAGGAGCATTTCGAAGCGGTGGCTCTGGTTCAGCAGGTCGAAGATGTAGGTCATCTCGTTGTATCTTCCGATGCCGGTCAGGAGGCGCACCTGGGCACGGGGACACACAGAACGTCCGTGGACGGGTGATGGCGGTGCGGGAAGAGGGGGTGGGGGACTCAGAAGGGGCGGGGCTCACCAGCAGGCTGTAGCGGTCGCTGTGGGCCAGGTGGGCGTGGCTAAGGTGCCTGGCAGCCTGGAGGACTCGCACGATACCTTCCATGTTACAGGTGATGCTGAAGCAGTCGTGCGCAAGGATGAGCAACTCCACAGCTACGGGGAAGGGTAACAAATGCTAGGATCGCAACCGAGTCATCCAGGGCGAGGACTGGACTGGACAGGACTGGCTACATCTCCCCAGACAGCCCTTCGCTCCAGGACAAGCCTATCCCCTCCCAAGGATGCAGAGACTAGCTGATCACCTTCTGGTCTGACCAAGTATCGTCTCTGGGGTTTCCCTCCCCCCGAGTGCCAGCCGTGTTTTTTTCACCCACTGCATGCAGCACAGAAAACACACTCACTGCACGCCAGCTCCCCCAGTGGCATGGAGGGGATGTGGTCCAGCAGCATGGTGCCCACGAGGTTGGGGTCTCCACACAGCCGGGCCAGCTGCAGGAAGGCCTCCCTTCCCTCAGTAGGGCTGTAGATCTGCTTCTCTCCTGCACAGACACATTTGTTCTCGAAAGAACATTTTTTCACCATACCCCTTCCTCCAGCTTGAGTGCAAACAAACCAGTGGAGGTCCAGAGAGTAAAAACCCAGACCAAGATTTAGTTTCAACCAACCAGTTGAGTACTCTGTAACACTTTATACTCAACTGATTGGTTGAAACTAAATCTTCGTTTGGATTTTTACTTTCTGAATCAGCCCCTTTTCATTTTTGCGTTTTTTTCCATAGTCTAGCCATGGATGCAGTTAAATTGCGCCAAAATGTCACCCCGAACACCTAAGGTGTGCTTATTTGCGTGGGGGCAGCATGTGACTCAGTGGGCTACGGCCTCTGTGCCTGTGACCACGAAGTTGCCGGTTCGAGCCCTGCCTCTCGCCATGTCTGCAGGACCTTCAATAAGACCCCTAACCCTCAGCTCCTGCAACAGACGGCTGCCCTTCACTGCCAACCTTGCTCTCGCCTACAGAGAACAGGTTGCGGGAGGCGTAAAGAGAATCTCCCCATGAAGATCAATAAAAAGCATAATTTTTTTCTTATTGTTACGGTGTAAATAATAGGTGATGTGATGGGGCCTCACCACTTCCGACCTCCTCTGAGGCCAGCAGACCCTGAATGACGGCCTTGGAGACCAGCTCTGCCACCACCTCGGCTCCCAGGCCCTGCACAGCAATGAAGGCCTGGGCCTTCTTGTACCGGTCCGGCTGCTGGGACAGCAGGACCTTGCAGAGCACCGTCTGCGGCTCCTCGGCCGATATCTGGCTGTAGGGGACCTTCAGCTCCTGGAGCGAAGCACAGGCCGGTCACTGAAGGCGGGGGGGGGGAACAGAGCCAGCCTAAGGGAGACGGGGGCCGGATGCGCACCTTGGATAGCTCGTAGAGGCTGAGGACCTGCTTGCAGTAGCTCTTTCCATGGAGGCATTCGTCGGCGATCTTCTGGAGCTGCACGGAGACGTGGTCCTCGGGCTGGGACACGACCACGAAGGAGCACAGGCTACTGAGACTGGATGCTGCAGAAGAAGCAGTAAGAGCGCCATGAAACCAGCGAATGAACCACGCGGCGACGCTAAGAGATGGGGGGGGGGGGAAGGCGAGGGCACTGACAGCTGGCGAAGCTCCTCTTGGGGTTGCTGGCATCCGGGGAATCGGCTGTGGGCGGCAGCTCCTGGAGAGGCGGGCCCTCCCCGCTGGCGAGGCAGCGGCATTGCAGCACCAAGGCCACGTCATGCTGGTAGTAGCCAAAGTAGCGGCACACGCGGCTCGCCTCGTTGATGCTGCCCTCGTCCAGAAGCCGACCCACCAATGCGGCCAAAGCGGCCCGTCCCTCCGGCCCCAGGCGGGGGCCCGGGCTCTCGGCCGTGGGCAGGCCCTCAGGGTCAAGGTTCTCAGGCCGGTTCAAGGCCGTCGCCTTGGAGAAGGAGAACTCCTTGATGACGTCTTCAAAGGAGCCGTCGCCTCTCGCCATGACAGGCAGCGCGAACAGGCTCTCCTGCTCCATGGCGGTAAGCAACTCCTGCTGCTGTATGCGACACTCCCACATCTGCCTCTCCAACGCCTGCAGCTCCTCCAGGGGCGCGGGCTCCTGCCGGCACAGCCAGTGACCTGCCAGGGCCAGGAGCAGCAGCCGCTCTTGAACGCAGTGCAGCTCCTCGTCCGCCGGGCTCTGCGGTGCTGGCTCCGAGGGCCGGGCCTGGTCCCGGAAGAAGGCGGGGGCCACCTGCTCCCCCATGGTGTTGCCGCTGAACTGCTCATGGCACCTTCTCCAGAAGGCGATCCTCGCCTCCTTCCTGGACCACTGTCGTTTCGTCTTCAGGTTCCGCAGCTCCTGCAGCAGCTTCACGGCCCAGGATGGGGAAGGAAGACCTCAGTGAATGTTCTAGAAAGTTATGGTAAAACATCCTTATCGCTGTAGCAAAATTCTGAAATTCTAGGACTTCCCACCTAAACCATTAGTTCTCTAAACTACACTGAGCTAATATAGGCTGTTGAGACACCCAAGAGCTGAGCAATCCAAGCCTAGGAGTTACCTATGCCCACCACCCCCCACAACCAAACAAGGGCCAAAGACAGCACCTCACTGACGAGCAGGCTGCCGATGGGCAGGCCGGCCAGTTCAGACACCCTCCGGGCCTGCGAGAAGAGCCCGTGTGCTTGCAGCTGCTCCACCAAGCTCAGGCACTCCCCCTGCAGGGCGTCGGGGGAATAGTCCTCCAGCAGCGTCTGGCTGAGGGGCACGGGCGTGTCCAGCAGGATGTCACTGAGGAGACTGAGCTTCTTAAAGTCTGGGCCTGTGGGCAGAGGTCGGATTCACATGCTGTGCTGAGGTCCCCAGCAGAAACTGTGGGAAGCCGAGTAAAGAACAGCGTCCCAGTGTTCTGGGTCCACCTGAGCTTCATGGGAAAATCAGGAGACTCCGCTCAAACATTCAATTCAATTCAAAGTGTCTATCAGAGTAGGGCATGAGAAACGGCAAACCTGCGGACCTGTAAAGTCCTCAGAGCCCCGGTGGCGGAAGCCCGCCACTGCAGGCCCTTACCGTTGGACTTGAGCAGGTGGTCGACGTCGGCCAGCAGGTGGAGCAGCTGGTGCAGCTCATAGCGCGTGGAGCTCTGCTGCAGCATGGCGAGCAGCAGCACGGAGGCCTGGCTCTCGGACCACTGCGTGGGGATGCCCCCGGAGGGCTGCGTGCAGCTTCCCTTCAGCTGCACGGGGGTGGTGGTGGGGGGGGGGCGAGGGGAACAAGAGGCGACCTCACTCGATCAAGAGCTGATAAAGCGCACATTCAAACCACATTCAGCTTCCATTATGTGAAGCCACGAGCCTCAAAAAGCACCAGAGGTGGAGATTTCAGGTCCAGGGAGTACAAATCCAGACCAAGACTTTGTTTCAACTAACCAGTTCAGTATAAAGAGTCACAGAGTACTCAACTGGTTGGTTGAAACAAAATCTTGGTCTGGATTTGTACTCTCTGGACCTGAAGGCTCCACCTCTAAAAAGCACAAATAAAAGTGGAGGGGGTCTCAGGAAAGCCCAGAAGCAAAACCTCACTCCTTAATTGGTCCATTACTTGGGTTTTATTAAGTCCTTATTTAATTGTTGCCGGTCATCAGCCTCGAAAACAAATGGTAACAGAAAAATCCTGGGAAGGGAAAAATAAATCCGGTGGCAGGGCAGCTGTTTATGGAGGAGAGATCATCCTGGTTTCATTCACTCCCCAACCCCCTGCTAGGCCGTTATGAAGGCGTGACCCCCTGCAACGGGCCAGTCTATACTCACGTTCATGAGGCATTTCTGGAACTCCAGGAGCTTCTGTTTGGCCACCTGGTAGTTCTTGTAATCGCAGCACATCTCATACATCTGCAGCATGTGGCCCAGCGGACAGTCCTAGGGGAGGAAGCGACTGGGGTACATAAAGGCCCATGCCGCCTGCCCGTCCACCCCCCCCACCACCTCAAGGGCGCAGGGCCAGGAGGTACCTTCTGGAAAAGCTGGAAGCCGCGGATGAGGGGCCGGACCTTGCGGTTCCGCAGCAGGGTCCTCCAGATGATGGAAAGGTCGTGGAGGCCCCAGCTGTGGTGACTGACGCTCTCCCGGAGGTGAGCGGTGGCCTGGACGGCGACGCCGTCATCCACCGAGGTCAGGATCCACACGCACAGGCCATGGATCAAGTCAGCATCCTGGGAGCGGGGAGGGGCAGGAGAAGGAGTAGGGGAGGGGCAGGAGAAGGAGTGGGGGAGGGGCAGGGGAAGGGGCGGGGCGCATACATGAATGTGCTCAGTGTGAACACCTTCAGAACCTCAGGGACCATCAGACCCAGTTTCTCAGAGCCACTCCATCGAAAGTCACTCACCGGCTGCGATAGTCTACACTGATAAAACACTGCCCAAATGATGACAAGGATAAAAAATTTTTTTTTTGCAATTTTGTAGTTACAGATGGGGTATAACCAAATTATCCCTGCCCAAAGCCACAACACAGTGTTCACAACCTCTCTGTAAGTAATGGGTAACCATGGTAACCATGACCCAAGTGATTGGGGGGGGGGGGGGTTTACCTTGTGACAGGCTGCCAGCACCGCCAGAAGGGGGCAGTGCAGCCGTAGTCCCTCAGACAGCAGGTGGCGCCAGGGGCTGCGCTGCTCTCGGCTCCGTAGCAGCACCTGGAAGAGCTCGGGGGGGCACTCGTCAGGGGGCTCAGGCTCCGCCCCTCCCAGGCAGTCACCCTGCTCCGGCTGCAGGCGCTGGAAGGCCAGTGAGAGGTGGGCTTGCAGTGTGGGGTCAAACTGGGCCACCAGTGCGCGGACCTGCCAGACAGGGGCAGAGTGGACTGCTGTACCAACCGGAACACATAAAGCTGTACCACCCTCACCCTAACCCGAGGGGCTTGGGTACACCCCGGACAGGATGCCAGTCAATCATAGGGTACATACACATGCCACACACTCTTACTCCATGGGAAATTTAATGATGCCAATCAGGAAAACGGCATGTCAGGGGTCTGTAGTAGGGAACCAGAAAACCTGGAGGAAGCCTGCGTGACATGGGGAGAATATGCCAACTGCACACACACACACACACACACACGCACACGCACAGGTGGGATGTCAGGCCCAAAACCTGGAGGTGAGAGGCACTCTGCCGCCCTCTGCTGGAACAGGACTGAACTTAAACCGCGGTCATACCACTCGGCATCTTATGCTGGGTCAAGGTACCATGGAGAACTCTGAGTCCCTTCGATTCCTTTGGCTTCAGCTCCCAGACTGTATAAGAAAGAGCGTGATGGTATACAGACCTGCTGCGGGGGATAGCCGTGTAGCTGTATGAAGACCAGAAAATTTATCCACTGGGCGTCAGCGGCACAGTCACTCAGGTAGGCGGGGGTCAGCGGAAGGTGGTGCAGCTGGCAGAACTGGACTGCCAGGGCCCATTCTTTCCCAGCCTCATACGACGACCTGTGGGCACACAGAGACTGCATGAGCCATGCCCACCCGGCCCTCTCCCCTTGCCCTCCTTCCCCCTTAACCCACCCAGTTATCCTCTCCCTCTGCCCTCCTTTTCCTCTAACCCGCCTGGGCATCCTTTTCCTGCCCTGTAGCTCACCCGGGTATTCTCTCCCTGCCCCCTCCTTTATCCCACCTGGGTATCCTCTCCCCTCACCCTGCTTCATCCTTAACCCACCTGGAGAATCTTCTCCCCGGCCCCCCCCAATCCCTGGACCCGCCTGGGTATCCTCTCCCTCACACCTACCTCCCGAGGCTCTTCCTCTCCACACTGTCCCTCACTGCAGCCTCCAGGTGACCCAGCAGCTGTTGCGCCGACTCCCCCTCGCGCTCCTGCAGACCACTGGCCCTGTCCACTGGGAACATGGGGACACGCAGGCTTTTACCGTCACTATCAGCCGTGAGGATAAACTCTCTAATCTGTTTATTTCGTCCTTATTATGTGAAGAAGGAAAGAGATGAATTCTGAAATGATTTGACACAGAAAATGTGCATATTATTGTGGGTCAGCATCACAGTAAATAAAAGAAAAACAAAGATAAACAATAAAACGTAACTGAGGCATCTCTCTAGGTACAAAAATAACAGCTTTGGATTATCGAACATGAGATAAGATGTCAGAGCTAGAAGCAAACAAACGTCCCCCTCCCAGCCAGCGTGCGGGGCCCTCACCTAGCGAGTCCCTGAGGGCCCCGTTTCCCTCCTCCTGGCCCTCACCTAGAGAGTCCCTGAGGGCCCCGTTCCCCCCCTCCTGGCCCTCACCTAGCGAGTCCCTGAGGGCCCTGTTTCCCCCCCTCCTGGCCCTCACCTAGTGAGTCCCTGAGGGCCCCATTCCCCTCCTCCTGGCCCTCACCTAGCGAGTCCCTGAGGGCCCGTTTCCCCCCTCCTGGCCCTCACCTAGAGAGTCCCTGAGGGCCCCACTTGCGTTCTCCTGGCCCTCACCTAGAGAGTCCCTGAGGGCCCCACTTGCGTTCTCCTGGCCCTCACCTAGTGAGTCCCTGAGGGCCCCGCTTGCCTCCTCCTGGCCCTGGCTTTGGCTCTGCAGCACCAGGCTGAGCGCAGCCACATCCACACGCAGCTTCAGGCTGCTGACGCCCAGCATCTCGCAGAAGCAGGCGCAGGCAGAGGCGACGGGCGGCGCGTGGAAATGGCGCAGGGCCAGGGCGTAGGCCTGCTGTGCGCCGAGGGCCACCCTGTCACACACAGACGCAAGGTGGGGTCACGGCCTCACCATGGCTGGCAGGGATCTTCGTGGACTCATAACGTGCAGTGAAAGTGTGAGTTCTATCCGGCTGATGGTCACAGATCAGAGGGAAGCAATATCACATGCACACACAAACCTCCCTTTCATTCTAAATTCCCCATTCCAATTTTTAACACGTCAAATGCAACTTTGACTTCAATGTATCGGTTATCCAGCCATTGTTAAAGCCGCAACCAGCTTTGGACCTGGACCTTAGGGTTGGAGCTGTCCTCTACAGACTGAAGCGGTGATGGAGTAAAGTGGCCACTCACTGCAGCTGGGGGTCACTGGAAGTGGCGAGCTGCTGCAGCAGGAAGGTGCCGAACGCAGAGGCCGGCCGTCCGTGCTGCAGATAGTACAGGAAGTCCAGGCGCTCCACCAGGGCATGCTGGGCCACCAGCTGTGGGCTGGAGAAGTGCGGCAGCTCCAGGGCATCTGCGGGACAGAGAATGGGCCGCGCCGCCCTGTGAACACGGCGCCCCCTATGTGTGGGCTCCCGCTAACCGCCGTCTGTGCTCCTCCCTTATTGGACAGCAGGGTCCCCTTCACTCCCCCCTACATGGTTCCCTGCCCTCCCCCCCCCCCCAGGTGCCTGGTGAAGACGACCTACCGCCGTTGCCTAACGTGTTGGCTGACTGCCAGTGGAACAGTCTGGAAGGATCCAAGGGGTGCAGGGACTGAAAGACAGAGAACGGGCATTAAGGGGGGGGGGGGGTCCTTTAACCAACAGCTGGCACTTCACAGAAAGGCTGTCCTACCCCACCCCCACCAACCAGGTACGCCGTGTGCTGGGGCAGCACGTTTCGGGGCCAACCTGTACGCTTTATTAACCTCCATGATAAAAAAAAATGAGCTGAACAAAACAGCAGTGAGGGGGGGGAAGGGGGGGGCAGGCATTTCATTACCTAAGAGCTACTAAATGCTCACAGCTTGAAGCTGACAGGACTGGGCCCCCCCGGGGAAACGTGCTGTGGGTCCACAGGGGTCCGACACCCCATACTGTCGGCCTAATTAATGCTGTGTCTGTGTCCGTTTGCAGGGGAATGAGGGGTAGGCCAGCCCACCCACTCTTAAGATTGCCCCCCCCTTTAAAACTAAAAATGGACAGATTCTGCTCCCCCCGGCAACATTTCAAAGCCGGTACCAAGCTATACCTGTGTGTGTGTTTGTGTGTGTGTGTGTGTGTGTGTGTACGGGGCCATACCTGCATGAGCTGGTACAGAGTGATGTCAGATGGGGGTGTTCCCCGCAGGCCGCTGGGGGGGAACAGGGCTGACTTCAGCTTAGGGTACGGGGTCAGAGCCATCTTCAGGAGCTGGAGGTCCACCTTCCCTGGGGAGTCACCTGATCCCCGCCCTGCGCTCACCACCTGTTGTGGAGGGGGAGGGGGGGGGGGCAGCATTGTCCCACGGGCGTTACGGAAAAGCCACTCGTAGGCTGACCCCCCACAACGCTGCCCAGCTCTAACTCGCTCCACTGGACAGGTTAGTGAATGAATGGGCTGGTTAGTGCAGCGTTAAAGTACCGACGTGGCCAAAACGGACTGGAAACCAGTGGTATGCACCTCTATCTGTGCCATTCTCATATGTTCCATTTTTAAAACTAAAATCTTAATTCATCAAAAGCAAAAATATCTGCTATATGGAATAAAGGGTGGTGGATACCAATTGCTTTTGTCAGTTTCAACTTTTTTTTTCATGGAAAATGGTGATTCTTTTTTATAATGTGGAAGAAGGCCAGTACTTGTTTGCATTCATCATTCAACATGTTTAAACGCCTCTATATACTTATGATATGTTTATCATCAACTGCTGCAGAGGTGAAGGACTCACTTCCAGCAGGAGAGACCCCTAGTGGCCGCTCTGGGATGGTGATTCGCTCACCTGGTCAATGCCCCCAGGGGCAAACATGAAGGTGGAGAGTGCGAGGAGGCTGTGGCCCTCCAGCAGCATGCTGCTGACGCTTGCCGGGCTGCCCGGGGTCAGGATCTGCGCATTGGTCAGGCTGGCCTGGAACACAGCCTCGGGCTCTGGAGAGAGGACCCGGTCACCGTGGCAACCCGCTTTCCAGCATCTATCTTTGCGGGGCATGTCAAGTGCTCCTCACTTACCTTTCAGGTTCCTGGTGATCTCCTGCACCCTCACCAGCATCTCGAACCAGGGGTAGCTCTCATACAGGCTGGCATCTGCCAGGGCTGCACAGTTTTCTGGAGTCAAGCTAAAGGAAGAGCAATTCTGGGGATCAGGAAAAGTGCACAGGAGCAATACACCTAATTGACTGGAAGGGGGCGGGGGGTGTCCTCACCGGTAATGCTGCGTGTAGCTGTACAGCAGGTATCTCAGGCCGTTCTCCAGGCAGTGCCTGATGAAGCAAGCATGGAAGTCGAGGCCCTGGGGGGAACGGTAGTGTGGCACAGGGGAGCGGTCCTGCATCACGCCGCCTGCCTGGCTGAGCCGGCACAGCAGCTGCTGAAAGTCCAACAGCTCAGCCTGGATGAAGATTCCCTTCCTAGGGGGGAGGGAGGGAGTCAGGGCAGATGTAGAGTAGGAGGGACCGGGGGCGGGGTTGCCTTACCTGGCCAGCATGTCCAGCACCTCGTCCCGCAGGTACCCGCAGCAGGCCGTCTGCTCGTTCACAATGTCAGCGGTGAGCGCCGGCCACCCGTCCGCCTCCGGGAGGCGCTCCAGCCAGCGCGTGATCCGCTCCCGGTCATGGAGGGAGGTCAGGTAGAGCCACAGCACGGCGGGGTCGCAGGAGCTCAGGGCTGCGAATACGCACACGCACGCGTGCAAACACACAGGAGCGGGCGTGAAAACACGGGTACGCATGCAAGCACACACACGCACACGTATAAGCGCATTTGAGCATGTAGACACACGCATGCACGCTAGTAAGCACACACACACATAAACACGCACAGTTCATGCATTCCACTCATTGTGGGGACTAGAGCCTCTCCTCAGAACAATCTGGCACTGAACCTGCCTCTCCTCATTATCTCCGGTGCTCCTGACTTGTCCGTTATTTTAAGCAGTATGATACACAAGCGCAGACCTAAGGCTTCACAGTTGACACAGGCACGGTGTGCAGCACAGCAGCTGGCTGGTTGTTGCAGTGATTCACTGTTTGCCCTCTCAGCAAGACTCCAACCCCCGCTTGCTGCAGGGACCGGATGACCCTGTTTCTAAAATATCTGTCTGCTAAACATAACGTAAAATGAGTCATTAATTGCTATGAACCCTCAAGGACGTATAACGAGCTACGTCATTAAATGCCTAATGTCTCGTTAGGAAAAGAAAATAAATAAATAATCGAAGCCGTTGTATAAAAAGGTCCGTATGTATCCTGGTGTCACCCTAGTTGAAGTACCTGCTTTTATACCTCGTGCGTTTCCACCTGTGACATGTCATGCTTAACGGAGGTTAACTGCAGTTAGTCATGTGATGGGTCATGTGGCTTGAACAGAACAACAGGTTAAATGTCCTTAAAGGGCCGGTGCGTGTGCAGGTTTTCGCTGCAACTCCCCTATTAGAGGGCTGATTAGAGAACGGACTGGCTGAAGAGTCCTCACACCTGGGTTTGAACAGCTGACCTGAAAATTATCCCAAAAACCCGCACGCACACCGGCCCTTTAAGATAAGATTGCCCCGCCCCCCTGCTTTACGTGAAGCACGGTCAGCTTCCTTAAGATCCGTCAGTGGCCTGTGCTCACCGTGGTCCTGCGCTCGTGACATCAGGATGGATCTCCGCGTGTTCTGGTCCCAGTGCCTCACCCAGTCCATCCTGACAGAGGTCCACATAGCCCGGGAGGCCCGTGGATCGGGCGCCCCGCCCAACGCCTCCAGCAGCCGCCTGGACTCTGGGCCGATCTGCTCCATCTGGAGAGCGCTGGGCATGGAGAGGTGGTTTGACAAGCAGGACGCAGATAGCAGCACCGGGGGAAGGATGTGGCTCAGTGGGCTAAGCCTTTGTGTCTGTGACTGGGCGGTCGCCGTTTCTAAGCTGGCCTCAGCCAAACAGGCACATGTCTGTAGGCCCTTCAGTAAGGCCCTTAACCCCCAGCTCCACGAGCTTCATGGCAGGTAGCTGCCCTTCGCTGCCAAGCTCGCTCACCTACATATGTGTGTGTGTGTCCTGAAGAACACGATGGGGTAGGTAGAAATTTCCCCATGAGAATAAATAAAAGTGTCCTTAATTATAGGAGTTTGTGACTTATGTCATGAAATGACACAGTTGTAGCAGAGTTGCAATGACGAGCTTGTCGGTGGAAGATGGATCAGGGATGGGGAACCTGATCTTTGGAGAGCCACTGAGACTTCCTTCTGGATAATAGCTTATTTAACTTAATCAAACCTCATGACTGTAAGCCAGCATGAAGTGTGTGATGATATTTTAGGGGACATTGCAACAGTAAATGCTGATCGAAATAAGTTTCTGCTAAAAAAAAATTAACCATGACTAGTTTACAGGTAGCTGCCCTTTGCTGTCAAGCTTGCTCTCACCTACGTGTGTGTGTGTGTGTGTGTTATGGAGAAGAAGATGGGGTAGGTGAAGAGAGAACTTCCCTACGGGGATCAATAATCAGTCCTGGGGGGCCGGAGCCCGGTGTAGCTCAGTTCTTTCTCTGTTCCACCACAAATGATTCAGCTCAAGAGCTGTGTGGTAATTAGCACAAGGAGTTCAATCAGGTGTGTTAAATGAGAGGAAACCCAAAAATGTGCATCGAGGATGGTGCATCAATACGTGCCATTTCCAGAAGGTTTGCTATGTCTCTCAACACAGTCTCAATGGCATGGAGAAAATTCCAGGAAACAGGCAGTTAGTCTAGGAGAGCTGGACAGGGCCATAGAAGGTCCTTAACCCATCAGCAGGACTGGTATCTGCTCCTTTGAGGAAGGAGGAACAGGATGAGCACTGCCAGAGCCCTACCAAATGACCTCCAGCAGGCCACTGGTGTGAATGTCTCTGAGCAAACAGAAGAAACAAACTTCATGAGGGTGGTCTGAGGGCCCGACGGCCCCTACTGGGCCCTGTGCTCACTGCCTGGCACCGTGGAGCTCGAATGTTAAGTTCTCCCCAAACGAGCTTGATGGGCCAAATGGCCCCCTCTCGTTTGTAAATATCTTGTGTTCTTACGAATGGCATTTGCCATAGAATACCAGAACTGGCAGGTCTGCCACTAGCACCTTGTGCTTTTCACCCTGAGCAGATTCACCCAGAGCACATGTGACAGACACGAAAGTGTCTGGAGAAGCTGCAGAGAACGGTATGCTGCCTGTAATATTGTTCAGCATGACCGGTTTGGTGGTGGGTCAGTGATGGTCTGCATCAGAAGATCAATTTCAAGGCAGGACACACAGCACAGCCATCCAGATCCCCTACCTTTTCCTCACAGAGCTTCTGTAACGCGTCGCAGGCATCAAACGCAAGCCTTCCAGCTGTTTGATGAAATGCACCACCCCTTCCTCCTCATCCGACAGAAAGTTCAGCCTCCGTAACTCTTCCACCTATGAGAGATTAGTTACAAAGGGGCAGGTAGGTGTGGTGGGAAGGTGCGGATGGTCAGGCCCGATGCTCACCACAAAGTCCCTCAGCTCTCCATCGTCAGTGTGAAGGCAGACCTTCCGGAGCTGTTCTTTGACACTGAAGCCCTGCCAGGAAGGAAGTCTATCAGATCTTGTTCCAGGTAGAAAAGCACAGCACTGACATGGAGGACAGTGAGGACAAGCCCTACCATGTTCCGCAGCAGACATTTGGCCTGGTCCAGATCCCGCCGCTCCAAGCACTGGAAGGCCAGCTGCAGCCCCGTGGCCCGGAGCTCCGAGAGGTTCTGCTCGGCACAGTTGCGGGTCTTCAGGTACGCCTGGGCGCGTGGGATCTCATTGGCCATCACAGCCTGCAGGACCACCTCCTGAAACAGAGAGAGATGTTAGAAGGACCACCCACTGTGTTGGGGTACGACAGTCTCAGATCCCACACATTAGTACAGCGGAAACCCAAATTAACCTCCTGAGCCGATGAAGAATGAGAATCAATGAAGAATCAGTGAGCAATAAAAAAAACAAAACAAAAAAAAAAAACCAGAAAATAAGGAACCAGTGAGAGCAAATGAGGAACCAACAGGACTCAAAGAACCAATTCACAACTAATGGGTGTCAATGAAGTGCAAATGAGATGACATATGGTGCAAAGGCCAACGGTAATAAATAAGGGTCATGGAAAACATCAATAAACACTGGCTGTGACACATTAAAACCATGGGCCATTTTGCCTTCGTGCCGATGGGCTGCCTTGTGACACTGGAAATCAGTACCTCTGTGGACAGGGAATGCCAGATCAGCTCAGGCCCAGAGTCGGGAACCACAGCCGGTCCAGCGTCAACTTCATGTGTAGCAGGTTCCTGTGGACCGGCACCCCCTACAGGCCAGGGGAACCTCTTCATGAAGACACGAAGGTCACAGATGTACTTGTTGAGAATCGCCAGGCACTGCTGCAGGTTCTCGTCTGGATCTAATGATCCAGATGGGAGGAAGGAGAAAGAAGACTCAAGGAAGGTTCTGGATGGGCTCAGAGACCACATCATAACCCAGGGTCACTCATGCCATTTAAAGGTAGAATTTCCACAGCACATTTAACCGGAACAATGTTTCAGGAGCTTTGAAACCCACTGGAAACCAAACTCTCACCTTCTGAGTCAGACAGGATCTCCTGCACATGCGTGTTCAGGAACGTCAGCGTGATGCTCAGAAGTTGCTCCGAAAACTGCTTGCTCTGGGACTCGGAGTGGGTGTCCCTGATGGCTGAGCTGAGAAGGTCCAAAGCAGGACACAGAGCCTGCACATCTGTAGAAGAGAAATCACACACGCCAGGATGGCTCACATCCAAACCTGCTTCAGTGGACCACAAAACTCAGAGAAACAACATTCAGCCAATGGGCTATACCAGAAACAGCAGGTACCTGTGCGTGTTGTAAATAGTCAACAGGCAGTGGCTAGTTTATTAGGTAAACCTACCCAGTGCCAGTGTTTGGCACCACTCAAACATTACATCTGTGCCAGGCCCTCCCAAGGTTTCGCCCCCTGTTGGCCACTAACAGTCACTACACTAAACATACAGAAGATACTGAAGCAGTATGTTCTGCTAACCAACTAGTTAGCTATGATCTTCTGGCTCACTAGGTATTTATTTAGCTTTTGAAACGCAGACATACACAGATACAATCTCTCTGTCAGTGGTATCTGTTTGCGGGTTTGATGTATGGGACATTTTTATAACAAAATGACTAAATCGCTTTGGGAGGATCGCCACACGAAATGGAGGAACACTCCTACTCTTCAGCTGGTTCAGGGTGGAGACGGTGGTTGGGTGCTCGGGGAGGCCGAATCCCACGCGTGGACACAGGAAGTTCTCCTTGCTCTTCAGGAAGAAGTCCACGGTGTCCAGCTGATGATTCTTCAGACCAGCCTGAGGAAAAGAGAACACATAGCAGTGGGTCTCGGCATCTGGATCTACCCAACAGCTGAGCTAGCCAGCCCCAGTGCCAAAGTACACCCAACCCCCCACCAACCTGCAGGGCATGGATGGGGATGGAGCAGCGGTCCCAGGCGTTGAGATGACAGAGGGAGTCCGCCGTCCCAGCACTGCCAAACACCATCAGCCTATTGAGCAGCTCCTCCTGGGAGATTCCGAAGAGGAGCAGGGACAGGCCACTGTCTGTAACGCAAAGTGAAACGTCTTAGCGCGCCGCCGACGTGCTAACACACCAAGACACACTAATCCAGATAGAGAGAGAGAGAGAGAGAGATCTAACAAAGACATAGCACGAATGACAAATGGACCAGGTACCACTGCGTCGCATGCTAATCAGACAGTGTCTACTGCATTATACGCTGATGCGATGGCATGCAAACGCCTTGAGCGTCGGTGACATCTCACCTTTGAGAAGCAGGCCGGCATGCTCCCCGGCGCCCTGCCTGACTGGCACGAACCAGCCCGAGGGCCGATGGTAGGACACCCTCTGGCTCTCCAGGTCCCAGAAGGCGACGGCCGACCCGTGGCCGCCTGGGGTCACGAAGGTCACCACAGCCGAGAACTCTGTCACAGCCAGCGCAACGGGGGCTGCCCCGTCCTCCAGCTCAAACTGCACAGTGGCGCCACCTGCTGGCGCGGCACTGCGAAACAGCCCAGCTCCCACGGCCGCTTGCTGGCACTCCACGTGGGGGATGTCTGTGAACCAGGGGCGCTCTGTTTTCTGGGGCGGGGCCCCTGGGGTACGAGCCTTGTTGTATAGAATCGCCAGCTGGGACTCCCAGGAGCTAGAGAGCAGGACAACAGGAGGATCCCTCACTATTCACTTATTAGACATTTATCTCTCTTCAGCGGATACTGTGATCCAAGAGAAAGCTGGGTCAGCCAGTCCCTGGAGCACTCGGGGGGTTAAGGGCCCAATGGTGACATCACTCTGCTGACCCTGGGATTTGAACCAGTGACCCAAAGAGCCTCACACCTCCCCCTAATTAATTAATAACATGAGACTGAAGCTCAGGATTTTGTGCTAAAAGATGGCGGGGTGTGGAAACAGTCACCCTCATAGCTCGGGGGTCACTCACCGGTCTATACGAAGGGAAACCCCCAGGGCGGCGACACTGTGCTGGGCGCTGGAGAGTCCGTCCTGGTCAAGCGCCCCCGAGGCCTGAAGTGGGAGGCGGGCGGGAGGGGAGCGGTGCAGCAGGTGTTCAGGGTGTGACCTGCAATGGGACAGACTGAGCGTTCAAGCAGACACACACATATGCCAAGGAAGGAGAAAGTGTCAGAACATGGAAGAGACAGTGAAGGGACATGGAACCGCAGACTGCAGACAGAAAGTAATATGACGTCAAAGTGCAGATTCTTCACCATTATCAGCGACGGTGGAGGAGGGTTTCTCCGCTCACCTAAAATAGTCACTCAGATCGATGGCCCAGGCGCAGTCGGCACAAGCCGCCACCAGGGTGCCGAGATCCTGCGACACCCGGAAGAGGCGGAACGAGGGGGCATCCCTGGCCGAGTCGGCCTCCCCCGGGCCCCCACCTGCCCGGCACAGGGTGAGGTCCACGCTGGCGAGCAGAGCCCCGCTGGCACAGCAGAGCACATCTGGGACACATCTGGGGTTAAGGCCTGACACCGGAGAGCGGCACGTGTGTGAATCACGCAAATGACTCCATACAGACTCCGATGCGCAGTGGCTGGCTTTCAAGGATACACAGCTGTCCCGTGTCGGCCAGCACGAAGAGGACCCCTCCGCACATCTGGAAGTCCACGCTCCGATCCAGGGCTTGCGCAGGCAGCGCCAAGACGCAGCCGGGGACCTTCTCGGGCTCCGGGGCCCCGTCTGGCCACAACAGCTGCAGGAGGACGGCGCCGTTCACCAGCACACTGCAGCACCCCTCCGCGAAGGAGAGCACCCTGAGGCTGAGCAGCTCAGAGATCCCTGCGGACACAGAGCCAGGACACTGGGCTCGTGCGGCCGTTCCGCTCCCGCTAACCCTCATAGCGATACACTCGGTGAACTCACTCTGGTCCGTCTCCTTGGCGACCTGCAGTAAGGCGCCTGGGGAGCAGCCGGCTGCGCGGACTGGGGGTTCGAGCTCCGTGCCCTGTACCCCCACCACATAAAGCTGGAGCTCATTCTTGGGACCCACCGTTAGCAGCCGGGGGCTGGCTAGCCCAAGCGCTTGAGGAGGCTCTGACTCCCAGGCAAAGCTACAATTACGCAGGAGGGGTGAGCGAAAATGAAAAGAGACATTGAACACCGCACTGAGTGCCCGAGGTAACGTTTCATATCTTTGTTTGTAAATGACATTGGCACCTGGCTGCTGTTTAAATTATGTCAGGAAGTTTGACCATTGAAACCAGGGATATGGTATATTACTCAGTTCCTGTTGATTCCAGTATATACACCTTCACCGTCAAGTCTGTAACACCCGATAATGTTTAAGTAGGACTACATAAAAACAATAAAAAGGAATAGTATTTGGGACAAATGTTCCACCTTTTTTCAAGTAGTCTTAAGTACAAATTAGGCAAACGTTTAGACAGACTTCATCTCAGACTCATCACTGTGGAATAAAGGGAGACAGCATGTTGTTTCAACAGAGGGGGCTTCCTTACTCCGTGTGTGTGCCGTCGATCTTCGTCTCGGGGGGGTTGCTCTCTGACACATCGGCCAGGACGATGCGGCCGCCGGCGGTCAGGCAGCACAGCAGGGAGGACCTCCTGGCCATCTCAGCCTTAACAGTGTCCCTGACATTGTGAGAAAACTGGCCGTCGGGCAGCAGCGCGACCTCCAGAGCGCTGTACTGACGTCCATCGGATTTGTTCAGCATTTTGACGCGCCGCTTTGATACTCAGTGTTACATTTAAACACATGTGCCTTCAACCCTTAGACAAGGAACTGCCAAAATATACTTTTCAAAGTTACATAATAACTGTCAGCGCCAATGCACTCGCACAAGGCTAAATTTCTGCATTATCTTTGCGTCATTCCAGTCTCCTCCGGAAATAATGCTGTCTTTTTTAACTTATTGCAACAATACATTTTCTGAAGAACAAGAAACAAGAACAAAATGTTTACTTCCCCATTACTGACTTCCTCTGTTGCCAGCGCTGGATATTTGATTGACATCAAGTTCGTACAATCAGAGCCCAGATTTTTAAGTCACGAGGTCATCGTCCTCCAATAGAAATGTTAAGACAGGACGTTATATATTAAGACCAGATAAATCAACCACAGTAGATTTGTGTACGAAACCTATATTAATAGAAAAAGTTACAAATGTATAGCACAAATATAGCAAGTATTCATGAATACAAATGCATATTAAAATGCAAGGCATTTTACGTGTATTCTGACAGTGTTCTATCAATGTGATCTGGCATCGATTTGTTTGGTGTAATAAGAAGGATATTTTTTCATGATAGGAAAGTAGCTCCGAAATCCGGAGTGTCAAAGTCACTGCGAAGTTGAGTATGGCGTGCCGTGAAAGATGGGAATAGTGTCTTATCTCCTGTCTTTCACTGTCGACAGGCTGTTGCGAATTTCCGGGTTTTCTGAAAACAAGAATGTACTGAGTGCCAGGAAGATGGACGAAAAGGCGTTAGAGGTTTATGGTAAACGTATGCCTTGATCTGTTATAATAGGACTCTAGGTTGAGTGCCTTTATTATAAGGGCACCTTTAATCAGTGTTTATCGTCCTGTAAATCTCTGCACTCCAGCACTGTCCCATTTACATTTCTGTAATGCCTATTATCCTTTTCTGCTTGCCTGCTTCTCCTTCCAGACGTGATCCGCACTATCCGCGACCCGGAAAAGCCCAACACCCTGGAGGAGCTGGACGTGGTGTCCGAGAAGTGCGTCCAAGTGCAGGAGCTGGGGGAGGACGAGTACCTCATTGTGATCCGCTTCTCCCCCACGGTGCCACACTGCTCCCTGGCCACCCTAATCGGTATGAGCGTCCCGCCGTCCGGAGCCAGTTTCACTTTAGGCATCGGAGTGACTGGATAAAATTACATCCCGATAACATTTCAGTATTTAGTTACCGAATTAAGCTTGTGCACGAGACAATTCCGTTTCCCTTTTTTGATGAAGTGGATGGAATGAAGTTCAAGATGTAACTATCGAAAAGGTAACGTGGCTGTGGGCGATCAAATGCTATCATAAACATGAATAAAGAAACGTGTCATTGTGCCGCGGTGTTTGTGGACTGGGGCAGAGCTGGAAGGTTCATGATCAGGACCGAACTAAACAGAGGATTTGTTCAAAGCGTATTTCATTCATCTGAGTTACTTTTGGGTGGTTACCAATAGCCCCGGCAGTGTTACTTTGTCACAGATTGTCAAGGAGTTAACTATACCTATACAAACTATACCTTTCGTACATCTTCAAGTGCCAAAGTAACATTTGTTATGTTCTGCCAGACTCGACATTTCACTGCTCATTTAAAGTGCTAAATTCAAAGGTGCCGTTATACTCCTGGGGTGGAGTCTTATCTTGTAAATCCAGGACCCCAAATATGTATTATCCTTAGAACATATAGCTATCTGGGTCACACAGTTACATTTCTGATGATCAATGCCTTTGCCATTGTGTATAATGGCCAGCTGTTAGTGCTGGTCCCAATTAGATTCTCAGGCCTGGAAATAGTCACTTTCCAAAAGGTGGAAGATAAACTGGGGGAATTAAAGGCTGGTTCTTCTCTTCTTGTCATCCCCCTTAAAACGGTACTGTTTTCCTGCAGATTTTCAATCCCCGAAAAAATGTCCTCCTCTTGCTGAAGTAAAAAATGGTCTTGTTTAAAAGTCTTTCTGTATTTTGACAGGTCTTTGTTTGCAAGTGAAACTGCAGAGGTGTTTGCCATTCAAACACAAGGTGAGTGGGCCAGGAATGAAAATGTCATCAATTATTATTTCTCTTCAGCTTATTTTTGAGAAGTAATCTTTGTCTTTTGTCAGCACCTTATAAATTATATTCACTGAGTTTAATTCTTAGAAATTGCTACACAGTGATGTTGTTTTGACAGAAGGTCCTTTACAACAAACAATGTTACCTTTAAAAATTTAAGCGTCGTGCTTTGAAAGCATTTATATCTTGAAGTCCTTTCTGATTATTCCCAAGTTCAGTTTAATATGCCTTTTTTAATGCATTCCAGTTGGAAATTTACATCTCGGAAGGCACCCATTCCACAGAGGAAGACGGTGAGTTTGTAAATATTGCTTCTGTTTCTGTTGTGATAAGACAAGTGCATTATGGGAATTAGCCTGCCTGGTGGCTAAAGGCTGCACTCGGCATAGTGTGGCCGGCGATGGCTTACCTATTTGTCGTCAACAGTTAACAAGCAGATCAACGACAAAGAGCGGGTGGCCGCTGCGATGGAGAACCCCACCCTGTGCGAGATGGTGGAGCAATGCATCACGGAGCCCGATGACTGAACAGCAGCTGTGGGTGTGTGTGTGGGGGGGGGGCTACCTCCTTCATCGGGGACTCTCTGGTCAACAGCCCATGAGCCAAGGACCACTGGGGAGGGTGTGGGGGGCATTATTTAGGTCACAAATCCCAAAAAATGAAATCTGGAGTAGCCTAGTGAGATGTTGATGTAGTAATCCCTAAGTAGTACCCAGAAACTGCTGTTGGCTACACTGCAGCGGGCCACAGGGTCAGTCTGTGGCCCCAGAGCCTGTAGGGAATGGACTTCAACAACTTTTCAGATTCATAAACCCAGCAGGGACCCACATGTAAGAAAGGTAATGGCATTATTATTATTATTACTGTAACTGTTATTGTTGGCAATAAGCAAAATGATAATTAGATTAAAATATAACAAATAGCATGCCAGCAAGAGGATCTTTCTGGGGAAAACGTGACCCTGCAACACACAGAACCTGCCCTGGTTCTGTGGATAAGTAAGGAAGGAACGTGCCGTCCTGTTATGACTTACTGCTGTGATATTTACCTCCAATATGTTTTTAAACAGTTACACTGAGCAGGCATTTCTCATCACTCTGCATGATGGAAACACCGTTTCCGTGAATCTGCAGTCAAAGTAATTTTTGTCAGCGTGGGGTGGGGAGTTTTATAGAATTGAATACAAAGTAAATAATTTGATGTACAGTGTCTGGTTTTTTTTGTGTCCTGTGATGAGATCGTGGCTGATTGGTGGAGCCTTACTGTGTGTGATGTTGCCAAAGGGCCATGCCGCCTGTTTTTATCACAGATGACGGACCACATGTCGGGCAGCATTCACAGCACAACACGGGGGAAAGGAGAGCCCTGGTCCACCATAATAAATCAGCAGCCCTTTTGTGATAAAGTAGATAGCGCTGACTTTGGAATGCCTGAGCATATAGAGACGGCAGGGGGAGACGGGACACGCACAAACCTCACTGGACAGCAGTCCTCTCCATTCTGGGACTTGAAGGTGTGATCATCAGTAATCTCCCCAAGCCTGTTTAGAGTGAGCGACAGCATCACAGAGCAGAATGCGAAGTTTTAATGAGGCCAGTATTGCTCTGCTGAGGATCATCATTAGCATTCTCTTATATTAAGGCTTAAGCCGCGGCCTCCTGTCATTCAAGCGTTTATGAGAAATCTAATTACATATGGTTTTGTGAAACGACGCGAATTGGATTTCTGAATCCTCTTCTTTGGGCCTTTCTGAGCATTGAGCTTCACCATCTCATTAACACCCCCCCCCCCCCTCCCCCTACATGGAGCGCACATAGCTAGTGCGTAATAAGACAAATGCTGTCTAATGAATCATTTACTGAGCAGTACGTCACCCAGGAGACGCCGCATTACAACTGATTATGTCTACAGTGCTGCTGGCAATGTACACTTGCAAACAACAAAAATGTCCTCTGGGGGGCGCTGTGTATCCTCAGTGAGAGGCTCCCCTGTCGGTTTCTGGCCAGAGAAGGAAGGCTCAGGTCTAACTAGTAAAACTGGGGTGTTTTTAAGGAACACTTTAGAGAAAAGCCCAGAAATACTGTTGCTGTAAAGAAACCAGCATTAAAAATACGGCTAAATAAAAATATAGTTTGTTGCAGACGTGGATCTGCTCAGTCCTGTTGATATCCTGTCCGGCCTGCTGGAAGGTCTCAGCAACACTGACTCTCAGCTGCCCAGGGTGCTCCCAGCATACTGATTATTCACTAAAACGATGGTCAGTCCCATAGGGCAATGAAGCCTATCCCAGACAGCACAGGACACGGGGCTGGGTACAACATCACGGCACACACATATGTACAGTCCATCATAGGGGTTTGAGGCTGGGTACGCCCTGGATGGGATGCCAGTCCATCATAGGTGTTCGAGGCTGGGTACGCCCTGGATGGGATGCCAGTCCATCATAGGGGTTTGAGGCTGGGTACGCCCTGGATGGGATGCCAGTCCATCATAGGGGTTCGAGGCTGGGTATGCCCTGGACGGGATGCCAGTGTATCACGGCACACACATATGTACAGCACATACATACATTAATAAGCTACAGACAATTAAGAGATGCCAGTGAGGCCCAAGGATCCCTTAATCGAACCTTTGGGTGGAGTGAATTTGGTTTTTATTAGTGCCTTCAAACCCCAGCCTGTGATACATTTGTGGGGCCATTTGGACCAATCCGATAAAGATAATAAGGGCATTTATATGTAAACAGGGCAGCCGTCTGAGCACCCGGCACCCGTTTCCTTTGGCGACACGCAATCGTGGCACAATTCCAGCGGCTGCGGTCTCCAAGGTCACGCCGCGCCGCCCTTGCAGAAGAAAAAGCAATGGCATCCTTTTTGCAATTTCCTGCAAATGTCTCAACTATATTTCGGTCACGTTCATGGTTTAGGATCAGAATCACCTTTGGTTGTGGAGGGCATTACATATCCAGTAACTTATCTTGGTGTAATGTTACATTGGGATAAAATACATGCAATACACAAAATGATAGGCATTATTGAATTCTCTATTCTATGTGGATCAAAAGGGCTGCACCTCAGCATTGTGCGGTACATGTGACAAACAGGAAGTCCATATATACAGAAGTAACACTGATTTCTGTCCAGGACCATTCTGGTTAATCAGAGCTATGTGACACGATCGAAAAGGTGTTCAACTGGCTAATTGATGTAGATTTTATGGTCTGTGTGCATCTACCAGGGCTTCTAGAAAAGGTGGTGTGAAGGGTGAGTAATAGTGACGTTGATTTTCCAAAATATGCTTCCGTAGTCTGGACTCATACAGCTTCGGGATTGGAGGAAGACTGCAGGCAATAATGTGTTTTGCAGACTGGACATTACACTGCAGTTTGAATCCGGACTGAGAAGGTGTAACAGGGAAATGAAGAGAGATGGAGCCTGAGAGGATGGACTTGACTAATTCAGTGGAGGATTGGATTAGTATTGCTCAAGTGAGGTTCTTTAGTGGCAGTAGAAAGAGCTTCCTCCTCCTTTGTGATGCTGGTGATCCCACTTGTGCTTTTGTGAGAAGACACTGCCCGGGAAGCTGAATGTCATGTCAAAAAGACACTGCCCGGGAAGCTGAATGTCATGTCAAAAAGACACTGCCCAGGAAACTGAATGTCACGTCAAAGCCAAACTCAAGTCACTGTTAACTGTTGAGTCACTTAACATCAGTGAAAGGGTGCTGGCCTCCAATAGCCAAAGGTCATCTCCTCTGTCGTCTTGGAGCTGCGGCGGGAGACGTAGCCAGCTATGAGGTCTGGACCTTGGTAAAGAGCTAAAAATAAAAATTGAAGCTTAACATTCAAAGTTTATCTGAGTAAAAATGAGGCTAACAAGCGATTCACGGGCAGAGTGATGCCCACAGACAGGACCCCCCCCCCCACGTGTTCGTGATGCACCAGCATGCTACAGGACGCAGTGCAGGTCTCCCTCTCATCATACCCTGATCACCTAGTTCCATGGCTTTTTTAGCAGTACCCTGATGCAATGGCATGGTCTACAGAACGCACCTGCACACAAAGACCCCCAGCTAAGCGTCAGCATGCAGACACCGTTGTGCACGTGTGGAATCAGACCATGCGCCTTTTAGCCCGTGACATGCAGGTGTGAAATTATCTGGCACAAGCACCACTGGAGATTAAAAAAAAACCAACAGACATTAATGTCTCATGTTATTGTGATTGCTAAGCCCTGACTTCTGAAAACTCAGTCCACCTGTAGTAGGAGAAATAGCACATTTTTATCCAGAGTCTCATGTGCTAGAACATCTACACGTGAGACAGAAATTTCATATTATGTCAATTATTGTTTGGTAAGCCATGTGACTGTTCTGACAGCAGCTATGCGTTTTGTTGGTTAAACAAACTGCGCTCATTTATGTGATGTGCTGTAATGGTGGGTGGGGGGGAACTTTAGTCCTGGGGAGGGAGGGGGTGGGGTGATGGCAGGCAGGATGACTGTGTGATTAAGTACACATGTTTTTCAGCCTGACAGAAAACAGAGCTGGGGTTAGCATATTTTTAGCACCGGTACAGCCACCTCTTCGGTCCCTGGACAACGAACCAATCAGGAGGAGGATGGGTTGTGGGCGGAGACTTTAAAGGTTTGACATTCGCATAATGTGACTGTCAGCGAGGCTGCCGCGCGGACCTCATGGAGCCGCTCTGATGGGCGACACGCTAACGCGCCAGTGGCCCTGGCGTCACCGCGAGGCGCCGGCAGGCGACTCCCGCCAATCCGCGTGGGTCACACGCTCAGCCAGCACACGCCACTGACAGAAAAGGGTAGCCTAACCTTTCAAGGCAGAGACGCGTTTAAAAGTCAGCGTCTAGGCTGCCAGAGGATTACAGCAACCGCAAACAGCTGTCAGATTGCTCTGGAGGTTTGATGTGATCGTCTGTTGATCCAGCTTTTGTTTATTTGTTCATTCATTCATCTCCCAGCCACTGGCCCCGCTTGGGGTCGCAGAGTCCTGGAATCCTATCAGTCTGAAACAAATGATTAATTTCTATCCGATTCATTTTTAACCTCGACTAACTAGCTTCCTCTGGGAGGGGGGGATGGACCAGTGCCCCGAGGGTGTGACAGGCTGCCTCATAACAGTGAGGGCAGCTTGCATCCCTAAGCAATGCCTCCATAGGAGGAGGAGGAGGAGGGCAGTTCTGAGCAGCCTGTAGTGTAAATGTAGCAGCGGTGTTGCATCCACCTGGGGCTCCTGAGGTTTGGGGACCCCCTGTTGGCCGCAAGCAGTCACTGCACTAAATTTGAAATAAAAATGTTAGTTATGCAGGAAATGCTGAGACAGCATGTTATGCTAACCAGCTAGCTAGCTACAATTTCCTGACACTGCTTGCTTTTTTATTTATTTTTTTAATTATCAGAGGCGGTGGTGCAAAATGCTTTCTGAATGGACCCCAGAAACAAAAAATAGACTCAAGTTTTAATTCAAGTTTCAATTATAATTATCTGTCATGCGGGATGGGTCAACATTACAGTCCTCTCAGCACTGAAGGATAGGAAAATGAAGTAAAATAAAATTAAGAATTAAAAATAAAAAAGAGGCATACATAAGGGAACGTCTGTGTATGTACAAGATGTTTTTTGTTACAGTTCTGATTTAGACATGAATAAAATAGGATCAGAGGAGGTGGGGGACATTGGGGCAGTAGGGGGCTCACTGCAAGACTTACGATGGAGACCACTTCCCCAGAAAATTTTACAGAGGCTTCCTCCCCCGTTGGTCTAAGACCCCTCTTCCAACCCGAATAGCACCAAATAGCAAGTATTTTACCTTCCCTGTGACAGCCAAGTAAACCAAGTCAGCATCTAAATTGGAAGTCTCCCCAGACCTACCTGGTGTTGGAATTTGTGCTCACCGACCAGCAGGGGGTGCACTTCATTTTTGGCTTGTTGGAAATCGGAAGTCGGCCCCCCTCCTGCCTTGCTGCAGATTTTCGAAGCACCCCCCCCCCCATCAAGGCTCCTCACCTCCTACCAGAGACAGAAGATAATCAGTGAGAAATTAAGCAGCCAAATGCACATCTGTCGACCAGGACTCCTCTGGTTACTCCTGGGAAGTTGCTTTACAGGAGGCTGAGGGACAGGAGGACACTTCTCAGGTCTTATCTTCTGAGCAGGTCCCCTCCGTAGTTATTTTACTATCAGCAGTAGTTCTGTTGGCAGTTCCTTTGTATCAGCGCGAGGTGCCATAGGGCTTCACTGCCTTGTCTGATTCTCATCATGACTTTGCACATTTTAGAGACACAGACACTCTTATCCTTCTGAAATAACAGTCTATCTGAAATTCAAACTATGTTATTCTGTTTGCTCCAAGCCTCACCAGCCCCTGAAAGCCCACTTCCATTATCCTAAAACTATGAATATAACCAGCATGCAAAGCTTTTAGGGGCCACACTCACAAAAAGGACGTAATGCCAGCAAACTGCAGACGTACTCTCCTCTGCGGTCTTGATCTGTGATTATCCTGCTCAGCTGGGCTGGTGTAAAAGGCTGAAGCATGATGCCAAGTGACCATTTGCCCTCACTTGGGTGGAAGCAGCCCAGCTATGTAGTACAAAGTCTCTGGGAGGCCAAATAATGTCCAGACTACCTGCAACCATCATAACGTCTGTCACCACCTTTAATTAAGGTCCCCTCCTGATACACGTTACGAGGGACACTATGAGCTATGACCATCTATTTCAATTAATTAGACCCAGATTTCACTTAAGCACTGCATACTTGCTATGTGCTGATTGGTCGGTCTCTTATAATCACGCATCTGTTACTAATGCGAAACAGCTGGATGAGTCAATTTCAAGGAAATAAACCAGTAAAAGTACAAGACGAAACAAACAATTTAGTCAAGAAATCTTTTGGTTTTCAATCAATCAATCAATCAATCAAAACTTTATTTGTCCCCGTGGGGCAATTTAAGGAAAGGAAATTTTAGTTTGTGAAACCTGACGTAACTCATAGTGTCCCTCCTGACATGGATTAGGTGGTCACCATGCTTTCAATAAGTCCTTAATTAAGTAATCCACCAGACCACCAACAGCATAGGTGTGGGCGGGAGCAGAAGCAGAATCTCCATTGACCTACATTTTGAGCATTTTGCTCAAACTCATTATCTGGAAAAAAACCTCAAATATCACAAAAAGGATGCATGGTCAATTGATGTGGTTTTTATGGTGAGACATAAAAGAAGAAATTTGCAAAACTGCAATGGAAAAAAAGTTGTGAATGAACAGATATGCAAGATATGGTCGTTTGTTCTTCTAGAGTTAATGATCCATGGAAACCCCACTGACAGCTGTTAGTGTGGTGAGAACCCAACAGAAATTCACGTGGGCTCAGGTCTGGTGGCTTTTTAAAAAAACACGTTGTCACATCCATGAGCAAGCTGAAGATGGTGTGGCTGATCAGTTTCACCCGGCAGGACCTAATGTACTGAGCATTAAATGACAAAAAATTACAACTTAGGAACATGCTTATGGAACAGAAGGGTTCTAAAGCAAGCTACTCTCCCTTTCGCACTTCTAGCAGAATTGAATACAGCCAGTTGGACACCATTTACAGTGGTTTGCTGTCACACAAAGCTGGAGATCGGTCACCATGGTGATAAATTCCCAAATTCCAATTTTAGGCCTGGTCTGCTTCCAAACTCAGTTGTACTTCACTCATACAAGGCAGCTTTACCACAATGCTGGACAAGCGTAGAGTTAGAAAGGGTTAGAAATGTGTGGCTCAGTGGGTTTGGACTGTGTCTGAGATCAGGAGAGTACAGGTTTGAATCCCAAGGCTGGCAGAGAGAGCTCACCTTTGGGCTCACAAATAAGGACCTTAACTCCAATTGCTCCCGGGTCTGCCTTTGCTTTCTCAAAAGTGCATGTCTGTCTGGATTAAAAGTCTGCTAAATAGACTTAAATGGCTCCCAAAACCCCTGTTAAGCACCACAGGAGAGATACTAGTTCTTTGCGAAACCCTAGAAACATAAGCGGGAAAACTGGCATTCATGTACTTCTGATGGGCTGACCAGCAGTATGTGAAATGACAGACGTAGGGATTATAATGCCGCGGCTGTTAAGAGCATGTATGTCAGGCCCAATAAGGCAAGGCCAGCTTCAGGTTTAAACTACACTATGTCATCTAGCATTTATGGTGGAGATCAGGTTGGCAGCACACAGTTGCTATTCTTATTTCCAGGTGGGGATTTCTATGTAAGCAAGGTCTACGTGTTGGCAGCCAGAACCACCTCCATGCCCCCACCCCCCCAACTCCAGCCATCCTTTCATGCTGGGTTTTATGCATGTAAACCGGTTTTAGCCAGCCTAGAGGGTGTGGCACTTAGCGGGATTTCTTGCTTAGCCAGATAACTTGTTGGATTTAAGGTAGTCTGAGTTAAATGTAGGTCAACAAAGATCAAGTCTATTCAGCTCAGGCTACCTTAAATCCAACAAGTTATCCAGCTAAGCAAGAGAACCTGCTTCTTGGAACACCCCCCAAGTGTCTTCCTGCCAGGATGCTGCATGGCTCTGTTTCTCTTTCTGTTTTGGTGTGGAGAGGCACCATCAATGTTTGGATGGAAGGAACAAGCCAATGGGACCACGAGCAATGCAAAGACATGAAAAATAAAGGGAAGGAGCCAATAAGCAGCTGAGACACTTGCAGCTCTGCTAAGAGGGAGCCAATAGTATGCTGTCTAACACAAATAGACTGAAGCAGTAAGAGCTGGTGGTTTCTAAGATCTCCAGGAGCTTGTCTGTCTTCTGGGTCTTGTTAACCCTAATTAATTAATTTCTTATTAATTATACAAGACCTGAGCATTTGATTGGATTCTCACTCACATTTTTAACTAATTTTTGAGTATTTTAAGAGGAATTTAGATTTTGAAGGAGTAGCAAATTTGATTTTTGAATTTGAATTTGATTGCTTAATAAGTCAATTTACTTAAACTGAAGCAGTTCAGTGGCTGAGTGGGTGTGAATTAGTTTGACAATACCTAGCCATTGTTGTGATGTTGTATTGGATCAGCTATGGGAATGTGAAGGATGGGAACCACGCAGTCACATGGTATGAAAGTGGATAAGAGGTCACATGGTATAAAACTGGATAAGCAGTCAGATGGATGGATGGACGGATAGACAGACAGACATGTTCCCCTAACCCCAAAACCACTCTGTTTTTTATATTACCACAAATGTACCATCTGTGTCTTGCATTTGTTAGGGGACAGTCAGCACACTCATTAGCAACAAGTCATTGAAATGTGATCATTAAGAGGCCGGATAGGATAAAACCCAGATTAAGCAAACTCAGAAACACACTGTAGATACTCAACTAGGAACCACAAACACAAATGCACCAGTTGAGAGGCATTGAACAGCAGGGAGACATTCTGCATTGGCCTTTAGGAATGCAAAACATGGGCCGACTTCACCGTCACTATAACTGAGGTTAAATAACTCAGTTTATTGCGTTTTAATTAGGACGTGTGTCCTGATGACTCACTTATAATCCAAACCTCCTGTGTGCTATCACGCTTTCAAACTCCCAGAGACAATATGATCTGCACTAATCAGTATGATGTTCTGAGTGTTATTACTGACTCTCCATAGGGTGTGAAGATTATCAAAGCATAAATCAAAGCTGTGCTGTTTCAGAACAAAAGGTGGGCAGCACAGGGACCCAGTGGGCAGCACAGAGACCCAGCAGGGAGCACAGAGACCCAGCAGGGAGCACAGAGACCCAGTGAGCAGCACAGGGACCCAGCGGGCAGTACGGAGACCCAGTGGGCAGTACGGAGACCCAGTGGGCAGCGCAGGGACCCAGCGGGCAGTACGGAGACCCAGAGAGCTCCCCGCTGCCTCCAGCCATGAGGCCAGGGGGCCGATTCCTTCTTTTTCGCAGTAATCTGGGTATCCTGTTGCAGGAATCACAGGGCACACTTAATGGGACAGCAGCGGGGAAAACAAAACGCATAATATGCTGTGTCCTTACCTGGAAAAGCTTTGCTCACATCAGCAGCGTGCTTCCACCCAGACCCATGCCTTCACATTTTCTTGTGAAACTAGAAGATGAGTAAAATCTCCTGAGACAGAAAAATCAACAGCTGTAGGGGAAACAGACTTACTGCTGGATCAGCCGCAAGGCGCCCGGTAGCTGAGAGGAAAAAGCGCGGTGGAGCCGCTCATCACCCGCAGTCATCACGGGTCGAACCCAATATCAGCGTTACCATTGTTACTGCTTCATGGTGGTTTCTCACAGCACGGACTGGTACTTATTTCCAGGGCGAGGAAAAAGCGAGTGCAACAATGGAGAGATAAAAAAAAACAAAGAGAAGAATAGAGGGGGGTGTATTTATGGTGGAGCGAAGGACCACACACGACTGAACCTTTGACATGTTGAGTCAAGCCGGCGCTAATCAATGAGATGGCGTGACAAATCTTGATAAACAAGGCAGAAAAGTGAGTGCAGAAGGCAGGGGAAATGTGCAGTTAGGGCCTATCAGCATTGCTCCTGTTTGTGATTTGATCCATCTCTGCATGCAGGTGATTATGCACTGGCCTGTTACGGGCACGTGACGGTCCCATAATGACAAATGGAAATCACGTTTGCTTAACTGCTGCCTGAAATTGTACTTGAAATTTGCGGAAAGAGGAAACAGTTTTTCCTCCTCGGTAATGAGTAACACCGTGTCACGTCCGGCAGGAACATAGCAGGCTGGACCCAGATGCAGGAAACCCAGAGGTTTATTGGGACACCGAACAATAGACAAATCCAAAGGGGCAGGCAACAAGCGATGGTCGATAAGGCAGGCCGAGGGTCATGAGCCGGAGAGATCGATCCTACGATGAGGTGAAGACAAACACCAGGGAACACAGATGAAGCAGGGCAGGGATCAGCAAAACAAGGCGGCCAGGCAGGTCAGGCGGGTCAGGCGGGGCAGGCAGGACAGATGATGTGGCACAGAAGGCAAGAGAGATCGAATGCTTAGTAGCGCGCAGGAGAGCAACGATACTTTGCAACAGCGGTTAGCCAGGGTGCTGGTTAAATAGCCGATCGCAACGAGGCTTAGTTATGTGGCCCCACCCACTGAGGCGTGATACAATGTATGTAAATGTCCTTCATTAAACCCAGTTCCTTGGTCCTCATTCAATTTCCTTCACGTAGACACAGAACAACCATGAAAGGGCATAAGTCTCCCACCTAAGCCCTGATATTTTGGGCCCCCCAGCTGGCCAGAAACAGTAATACACTATCTATTAAATAAACACCTAATTTATTTAGATGCTGAAACAGCACATCCTACTAACCAGCTAGCTAGCTATGGTCTTCTGACTCTACTCATTGGGTCCCCAAAATTCCACTCCCCGGGGGCTGCTTAGCCCCCTCCCACATCCAGGTACATGGGGCTCGAAGCTTTAGCAGTGCCGTCATGGCATGTCCGTGCTCTAACGGCGCTCGGCGGCCTGAGGATGAACGCTGCACTCGGCACAGCGTGGAGGGGAACGCCGGGAGACCGAAACGCCGCAGGTCACGCTGCAGTGTAGCAGCCAAGGAATGCAGCTCCTCCTGGTTGCGGACCGGGGAGAAGTTAGCACGCAGCCGGTGCAGCCGGCAGCATTTGGCCGCGCAGACCGCGTCATGCGACACTGCACCAAAGGTCACAGCTGGCTCTGACATTCAAGCTTCAGAAAGCCAATGATAAGAGACGCGGTTGTAAATGGCGACTCAAATCAGATTTGGGACAGCAATGTCGATACACACGCACAGCAATTTACAAATAAAGATTACCTCTTATTTCTTTTATTTTTTTTTAAAATAATCTGAAGATAGGTATGTTGGAAAATATTTATAAGTCAATTCAATTACAT
>JAABNY020000019.1:6347924-6361693 GCA_015164015.2 Brevimyrus niger
GGAGAACATTTTAAAACAAATTTGAGGAAGCACTTCTTTACACAGCGGGTAGTTAGAGTATGGAATAGTCTTCTTGCCAGTGTAGTAGAAGCTAAAACCCTGGGGTCCCTCTCGTTTGTAAGTTTCTTACGTTCTTATGCTTTTGATTGCTGTAATAGGTGCCAGCAGGTGATAGCTGAGGAGGTTTTGGCAAATTTCAAGGAACGTTAAAACAGATACCTTCATGTCTGCTACTTTATCTATCCAGCTGAAATTCAAGGCACTTAGGGGCAGTAACATTTTGGAGAGGGGGGGGGGAGTGGGCAATACTCTTCCGAATCTCTGAAAATAGACGCTTGGTTGAGTCATGGTGGTGGCTGCATGTTAAGGGTGAATGTGGGACATGGGGGGCACAGCAGGGCAGGGCTGCTGGCTCTCAGGAAGCTACTTTGGGCCGTCCATTAGGCAGGCCACGTCAGGAAGCACGGACCCAGTCCACCGGGACTCGCATCCTCCTTCCGGGTCATTCCGATCCCATGGGTAGATTTCACCTCTGGGTCCCCGAGCCAGAGGCCCTAAACACCTGACCCTGCTTTCTCCCTGAAAGTGTCTCCTTACTGAATAAAGGTAAACACCCCTGTCTCTTACCTACATGCATGAATCCAAGGGTTATCAGAGGTGTGGTGTAAACGCACCCCTGGAGGTCTCACTCAGGCAGGTCTCCGTGGTAACAGGCCCTGCCTCCACTCAGGCAGGTCTCCCTGGTAACAGGCCCTGCCTCCACTCAGGCAGGTCTCCCTGGTTAGAGGCCCCACCTTCACTCAGGCAAGTCTCCATGGTAACAGGCCCTGCCTCCACTTAGAAAGGTCTCCCTGGTTAGAGGCCCCACCTACAGTCAGGCAGGTCTCCCTGGTTAGAGGCCCCACCTCCACTCAGGCAGATCTCCATGGTAACAGGCCCTGCCTCCACTTAGAAAGGTCTCCCTGGTTAGAGGCCCCACCTACAGTCAGGCAGGTCTCCCTGGTTAGAGGCCCCACCTCCACTCAGGCAGATCTCCATGGTAACAGGCCCTGCCTCCACTTAGGAAGGTCTCCCTATTTAGAGGCCCCACCTACAGTCAGGCAGGTTTCCCTGGTAACAGGCCTCGCCTTCACTTAGGCAGGTCTCCCTGGTAACAGGCCTTGCCTCCACTTAGGCAGGTCTCCCTGGTAACAGTCCCCGCCTTCATTTAAGCAGGTATCCTTGGTAACAGACCCTGCCTCCACTAGACCAGGTGTCTAGTGAGAAAATATGGCAGACCGACCAAAATAAACACCCCTGTCTCTTACCTACTAAACTCACCCCTGGCCAGGTGATGGGTGAAGCCCTGTCCTACCTGGGCACAGCTTGGCTGGTAAAGCAGTTCGCAAAGTGGATGTGAGCAGGTCAGGCAGCACGACAGCAAATGGGACATACTGTAGTAATGGAAGTCGGGCTTCATTACAATCCGCACTCGTGTGATTTCTTCACCGCAAAGGGGCTGATGTGCCGCTCTTTCAATCAAAGCTTTAAAGGACGATTCTGTCTCAGTCATCAGTTTGATTAATCTCTCATCACCTCTGGTTCATAGTGTGGAATCAGGAAAAGCAATCTCAGATTCTGCCATCATTACTTTAGCCTGTGATAATCAGAGGCCATGGCTCTTGCTTCAGGGTTCTTTTCTTTTTTCTACCTCCCTGCTCCTCTCCTCACTTCGCTGACACAGTGCTGAAGGGCAAGAGGGACGTGCGTGATGTAGATATACTGGGGAAGGGAAATCAAACCCAAGCCCAGATCTATAAGGGACCAGACCCTGCCCCCACTCAGGCAGGTTTCCCTGTTACCAGGCCCCACCTCCACTCAGGCCGGTCTCCCTAGTTAGGGGCCCCTCCTCCATTCAGGCAGGTCTCCCTAGTTAGGGGCCCGGTAATAGTCCCCGCCTTCATTTAAGCAAGTATCCTTGGTAACAGGCCCTGCCTCCACTTGACCAGGTGTCCAGTGAGAAAATATGGCAAACCTACCAAAAAAAAAATAATAATAATTTTGCAATAATTCACTGCTCCAAGGAACACACAGAATCATTCTGGGACTCTGGGATTCGCAAACTGCAAAGCAAATATTGTGCAATGGGCTGTTTTGTGACCAGTCAGCCAGACTTCTTATTACAATTATAATGTAAATAAAATATCCGATTCATCAAATGTTATGTCATAATTGAATATTGTGTACAGTTTTCGTCAGGAGCATAACTTTTGTATATGCATTGGGGGGGCTGCTTTTGTTTACCCCCCATAGTTTACGCCCATGCTTTTCCTGCATTAAATCAGGTAAGGGTGTGTTATATAAGCCATGATTCAGATGTGAAAATAAATGACCATATCTGCCTGTTATATAATATAAATAATGAGAACTACAGCCTGTCCTGAAAATGGCGAATGGTGCTGCTACCTCTGGGGTCTGGCCCCTTTCGCCACATGACTAATTCTCCCATCTCATAAGACACCTTGCCAAAGTTTGTGACACCTTCCGCGACTTTCACGAGTCCTACTTGCAGTCTAATTGCACGCCCAGGTAAAAGGCAGTCCGTGACTTTAACATAATCCTGCGGCAATTCCGTTGGGGCCTTGGCCTGCAGCTGATGTCACGAGCGTCTCTGATTAACAGATTTAAATGCTTGAGATTTCAGTTTATGTTTGTGTGTCTGTAAACATATATATACATATACATTTCTTACATTCTTATATATATTTCTACACACAGACACACACAAACACACACACACACACACACACACACACAAAAGAAAAATATAAGAATATAAAAACAAAAAATTAAACGAGCGAAAGACAGAGTTAGTCGCATGACATATAACATATAACTTTATTTTTATAACCTGATCTGATGCTCTGGGCCCACTGTGTTGCGTCACACACTGACCCTTTGGAGCCAACTCAACTCCTTAAGTAAATTATGCCATTTCCAGAAAACAAAAAATTAACCATCAAATCATGCATTGCCCTCCCAAACTGTATTCTCCCTCCAGAGAACAAAAGAGAAACTGGGCTGTGACCTGCGTAGGTCAGGAAGGTGTTCCAGGACTGACTAGAGACCTCCTAGGGACTGATGTCATGTCAAAGGTGAAAAGCTCAAAGGCCACAAGAGGTACCAGGTTGCTGTGAAACAGCAACATCGACAGGCAGCAAGTGAAACAACACGAGAAGCTGTTAATTTTATTATATGAATGAATTCCACCTTGAGAAACCAGCTGGCAAACAGCTACCTTAGTTCGATCTTCGGATTGGACTACGTTGCTCACTGTGTTGTATGTGAGCTGAAAATCAGCTGAAGAGCCAAAACAAACTTTTCTAGCTCGGGAAGAGAATGGAAAACAAGACTGCATTCGTCTGCAATGACGGCCCATGACAGGGCATTGAAGGGGGCTGGACAGGATGCCTGAGCTCCACTCTGTGGACTTATGGCAGGGAGAACAGGTGGCAATTTGCATTTACATTGTTTAGCAAGTGGTTTCCTCTGAAGCGATGTAAACGTGAGACGGGTACAAGATACAACATAAACATAACGCTGTCAAGGAGCCGGCTACGCCACTGCTAAGTGCTGCTAGCTGAGCCTCCAGTCAATGGCCAGTAACATGTGCAAGTTAGCATCGGAGGAAAAAGCTAACATCATTACAACCCCCCCCCCCGTCAGAAAAAGTGGGCAAATTAAAACACCACGGCAACCACATTCCTACCAGTCAGCCACAAAACACAAGAATCCAGGGTTACCAAAAGAACGCAACCAAAGGCCAGCCGGATGAGAACGGAGGGCTGTGCTGTCGTCGGATGAGTGAGCTGACGTTTTCGCAGAAAAGCTGAGCGCTGAATGGATGTGGATGAGTAGCTGATTCTACTACTGCGGAACTACACATGAGAAACATCTCATCTTCATGTGGCGAAGGGATCTTCAGGCGGCGTTGGCTTGCCGACTCAAGATGGCAAGAACCTAGGTCCCGAATAATAAACCCTGAGTCGTATCTGAAAGCTGAGTGGAACTCTGAAGATCCAGCTAAACCCTGTCCATCCAACATCCTGCTACGTCCAATTAATCCCTGTCCTCCATCCTACCGGGAAGCCCAGGAGATCACGGCACAGGCTGGGTAGCAGGATGTCTGACTAACAACAATGAAGTTCAGGAACTGTCCGTTTCCAGGGGATGCAGGATGGATACACATGAGGGTCAAAAAGCTACTTGCTTCATTAAAGACGACTGAAAGGTCCTTCAGAAATGTTTTAACTGCACTGATAGAATATCCAGCTTTTTGAAGACGTCAAAAGGTATTTCTGTCCTGGCATTTCTGCAGTCAGTGGGTGATAGGCAGCGATAGGGCTGCTTTTAACAAGGATCCCATTAGGGGGGGTGACTAAAATAAACCGTCTGTCCAGGTGTTTGGGTGTCGCATAAGCAGGACCTGAAAGGGAATTTATTTGGATTTGTTATGTTACTGCTGTTAATTGTAAACCTTGGATTTGAGGACAGGACTTTTTTTCCTGGGTATATAGGGAGATACAGAGGATACTGCCTGATGGCTTTGTCGTTATGGATGCAGACAACATTGCTTCAAGGTGCAAAATGTGCATAGCTTGGGTTGTTACGGAAGACACCTCGTGTAGGTAGAACGTGGGTGTGGCTTGGGTTGTTATGGATACCGGGGTATGATGTTTTACTCTTAGTCCAGTCTCTGTGATTAGAGGGCCAGGTATGGAGGGGAGGAGATCCTAAAGGCACACATGGACCATCTTAGATTAGCGAGTAGAGCATAAATTGAGCCACCATAGGAAAAAAACTGTTCCAATCAGTTTCCATAAAAAAGTGGGAAAATTGAAAATTGAGCCTGGAGTAAAATTCAGGGAGCTGCATCGTGTTTTTCCTACTCTTGTCTTTAATGAATGGCTGCTGCGTGAAATAAGATTTTAAAAATCACTGACATATATTTTAACCTCAGCACTTTGCCCTTTAACTCATCTTAATTGCACAATAATAGGCTGCTAATTTATTTCGTGAGCCAAAATTAAAATGGGAGAGGGTGGCTTTCGCTTGAAGGCACACCAGTGACCTGCAGGGTGACCTCACTCAGCGTGTGTCTGTTTCAGAGACAGTTTGCAGCCCCCTGGGAGGAACGCGGCCGTTCAGATTCCTGATCAACAGCGACAAACCATGAACCTTAGAATAGCAAGGAAAGCACTCAGCACCACACACCTCACCACCGCTCACAGGGACCCTGCCCACATAACTGCCCTCACAGGGATCCTACCCACAGGACTGCCCACAGGGACCTTGCCCACTGAACCACCCCTCACAGGGACCATGCTCAAAGAACCACCCACAGGGCCGCCTTCCAGGTACACCCCTCACAGGGACTCTTCAGTGGCATGCCATCATGGATCTGAACCATGGGCTCTCGTTTTCCACAGTGCAATTCGTCCCAGACGTTTTGCAAACTGAGCTCTTCCAAAGAAATTAGAATCCGCTTTTGAGGTGAATATGCCATGCCATGTACTACAGGGAATATTAAGAAGTAAAGACAGGTTGCAGCGGAATCAGAAAGCTCCCTTCGCTGCAAGAAATTCAACTGAGAATTTATGACAACCATAGATAAACAGACAACACAGCAGTGCAGACAGCAGCAGCCCAAGATGAGCAGCTGCAAGATGGATAGAGAAAGTAAATAGCACTCTATCACAATCTGAGTTCAATTGTTTTTTTTTTTCCTTCTTTTTCCCTCAATGGAAGACAGATTAAATGGTTTATTTATCTGTTACATTTCATCCCATCTCTGGCTCATGGGCTGTAGCCCTGAGTGTTTTAAGTTTTAGTTGTCATGTATCGACGGTGCAGGGCAGGGAAACAGGTGCAGGACTCCAGGAGTATAGGTAAAACACGGGATTTATTAGGGGCGAAACACTCAGGAACACAGAACAGCTTGCATTGTTAAGACTCTAATGACCAGACTAGGGAAAAACTCACAAGAAAGCACTTAAATACACAGATTCAATTAGACAAGACTAGATAAAGCTGGTAAACAGGTGAATTTCACATGAGGTAAACGAGGGGGCGTGGCACACAGGAGGATTGGCACATGACATTAGTCCAGAGTACTTTAACCTCAATGCCAATCTTCCTTCAAAAAGAAAAAAGGCAAGTTAAACTCGACTTAGCCCCAATAGGTAGAAACACCCCTGCTTTGGCTAATTTTTCTTCACATGTTTATCCAGCTTAAATGTCACATGGAGCTTGCCCATAAGTGGGGGCAGATCAAGGCTGAAGCAGACCAACCTATCGCCAAGTGGGACAGAGTCTATCATTAACCTTACACACAACCCTAAATCTTGTAGGACACTTACTCAATGGACAGGTTTTTGGGGGTAGTAGGAGGCCTGTATGGTGCCCAGTAGCTTGATGACAGAAAACTCTCTTAAAACAAGTCTCCTAGACCACAAATCAGTACAAAGGAACCTTTAAGCCAAAGGTTCAAAAGCCAGAGGAGCTTAAACCAAACCTCCTACGGAATGTTATACAGTGGAATTTTTTATATCAAAATTACAAAACGAGACATTTTTGTAATATACGGTACATATAACATATATGTAATATATATGTCTTAAGCCACAGCAGATCCCAATTCAGTTACTATTCATTTCCTATTCTAACATAAATAGAAGAGATGTACTTTAATCACATTTCATGTGTGAAAGTTATGCCACATCACAAAATAAATAGTTTAAAACCATAAATTTGAAGAAGGGATGTGATAAAAATTAGGATTAGCACTTTTTTTGTAGAAGAACTTACAAATGAATAATTATGAACCATCAACTTTTTGACAGTTCCAGCCTGAGGCTAGTCTCACCTTTTCAATCTTCTAGTCTCACCTTTTCAATCTTCTAGTCTCACCTTTTCAATCTTCTTGCTGATGGGTGACTTGGCCACCAGAGTGGCTTTTCAGTCCATATTGTCCCTGTCAAGGCAAGTTCTTGCCCTGACAGAATTAATTTGGTGAGCAATTCCAGCGGTTGAACTGATCCCCACGAGAGGCTCCCTATTATCCTGTTCACTCACATGCTCGGTGTATGCAGGCAATCTGGCGTTTTCAGAACCTGAATCACTTAGTTTTATTGTATAACATCAAATTATAGAATTGTAGCTCTTGGAGCAACTAACTTCTCTTGCAGTGGATAAGAGGGTCACTCCATCAGCCTTCATCTGAACAAGCTGACAGCACAGGGTTTCGGTCACCTTGGAGAGGTGCACCATTTTGAAAAAGGCCTATCAATGTCGCCAAATAGATTGGGGTTGCCAGACATTTTAAGATATTTCAGATTAGATCCAAAAATGGTCAAATATAACAAGTTGTTCTCTAATTTTGCATGCCTTCTTCAATGTCTTATTTAAACAACTTATTTTGTGGCGCACCATAGCTTTCAGTGATGAAATATGATTAAAATGCATCTGTTCTATTCATTTTAGATCCTAAAATTTGAATAAGCTGTGACTTTGTGTATTATAAAATGTCTCTTGTTCAGTAATTTTGATCGCCACTGTACATCTACCTATCAAGATCCTTAGTCTTTAGTTTGAGTGTCATTATGTTTGTAACTGTTGCCCTGTGTTTGCGGCTGCGTTGCTATGGCTGTTCCTGTGCTCTCCTTGTCTTAGTTTGTGTTGTCTACCCTTTTGTTTTTGATCCCTGAGGGATCCCTTTGTTGCCTATTCATTATTTTTTTGAGTTCAAATAAAGTTCCACATTTGTTTGAGCCACTAGTCGGAGCGTCCCTTCGTCCTTTTCATGAACTCAGGAATTTTGATCACGGGGGAGAGGCATGGTGCAGGCAGGAAAGAAGGAGGGCAATCCACTGGCGGCTCCAACAACACAACAGGGGTTTATTGACAGAAACAGAAAACACTAGGAACACTACAAAACAAGTGGAGCACAAGGGGTCAAAAAGCAAAATAGGAAAAACAAAGACTAACTATAAAAGGTCAGGACAACAAGGAGCAGGCAGGGAACAAAGTACAAAAATTAAACAGCACAGGGGAACTTCTACCATCCACAAACACACCTTCTAAAATGCACATGAAATACAATGACCCACTGAGGAAGTGAACCATGGCAGGAACCTAAACCAATCTGGGTAACGACACAGGAGGAGTTTGATATGAAACAATTAAACGATCAAGGAGGGTGTAGGACAACAAGCAATCAGATTGAGCACAAGAACAGGCAACAGGTGAAACTAATAATTAACCAAAGGAACTGGGAGATCAAACAGGGAACCTAAGAAACTGACAAACAAGAAAACAGAATCTAACACTGGGGAATAACAAAGACAGGTAAAAAAATTATCAAGGCACAAATCAAAAACCAAACAATAAACTCACAGGAACTAGAATTAAATGATAAATGAAACACTAGGGAACAAAATACAAAAACAGAGGAGGCAGGATTTGAACACAGAACTGAGGGGATCACAGGTCACCACATGCTCAGCTCATTGATCTACACAGCTGTCAGGGAACACAATAGAGACTGACAATGGGGAGGACAGGATGGCCAGTGACACCTGCTGGCCAAACGGGGAGTAAACACGAACGACTCGGACAGACAGGTGCTGACCCTGACAGCCCTTCACCGTGACCCACTGTAGCACTCCTCAGATAGTGTGTTGTGTCAACAAACTCCTTTATCAGTTTCACATTAAATTTTTACATGTGTAATGTGACCCATTGATGAACCCTTACTTGTTCAAAGTAGACTGTCAATTAACTCCCTGTATCATTACTTGAGTCCTTATTACTCCACAATTCATTAGTGATCACTAATTGTGTTGGCTAATGAGATGAAGCTTATGAAGGTTATTATCCGCATTTCTGAGGGTAGGAGTAACTTCTGGCACGGGCAGCTAAAAGCTTAAAAAGCACAAATCGCAAATGAACCTTGAGCAGTGCCTGACAGATGTTTTACGTTGGCCTGTAACCACGCTGAAGGAGGGTGAGGCACTCATAGCGATGAGAACTTTGATTAAGGACCTTCAATCAGCCCCTTGGTGGTTCTGGAACTTTCCGGCATTTCGGTAAAAGCTGGTATGGCTTTATTATTCATTGCGTCCTTGTTCTGCCACCTTGTTTCAGGATCCTGTCAGCCGGCTTGCTGTTAAAATGTTGATGCCCACTGGCCTGAAAGGACCCAGTCACTGGCCTTGAGTTGACAAGGGGTCAGTACCGGCGACCTCCAGCCCAGCAGGACAGGTTGTTCAGCTCGTGTTCAATTTCCAGGAAAGTGGCGGACATGGAAAGGAGAACATGTCGGACCTTGTGGGATTTCAGTCTCACAACACCTGTAGTGGAACTGATGTGCTACATTTTTATATTTAAAAAGATGAAAGCAGAAGGTCAGCCAGACTGGAGGGAGTTGTTCTTTGAAGTGATTTGAGCATTTCATTGGGAGAATTATTCATCGAAAACAGCCGGAAAAATAAATTTTTAATTTAAACGTACAGATATACAATAGCACTATCCATCTTGGATAAACATTTGTCCATTACAGCCTGGAGTTTATCCCAGGAATCAGCCAGAATGGGATACCATCCCGTCCCAGGGGATGTGAACTCACAGTCACACACATAGGCACACAGTGTATATAATTTAGGCCCTGCATTTCTGGACTGCAAGAGGAAACAAAATACAACGTAAATAAACACACATAGAATGCAGGTGGGATTTGAACCTGCAACCTTGAGGCTGCGAAGTTATAAAATTCCTTCAACAGGTTAATTTATTTTTGTTTAGTACCTTTCACAACATAGTCATTTAACGGGAGTGTGTGGGGATCCATCACTGCATCATTTATGCAAAACGGTGCATGGAAGAGCGAAAAGGGCAAGAAAGAATGACAACCCTCTGGGGGTCCAAGATCGACCCTCTGCCCAGCCCACTGGGCATGCTAACATTAAATAATTATTATATTATATTGTTATATTTGATTATATCTGGATAGTGATATGACTTTAGCCAGATATATGGAAAAAGCATAACTCCTATGCCTGGGCAGTCTAGACATCACATGGGGCTGTCTGGCTTCCTCAAGGTCCTACAGCCCCCCTCTTTCAGGCCGGCTTTGTCTGGCCACTTTGGCTATGCTCCAATCCTCCATCTAACCAGGAGGGCATGTAAGATTCCCAAACAATGTCCTTATCCTCGGAATGCTGGGCTTCAGCCAAGACACAGCACTTGAAAAAGCTATTCGAGCCACTTAAGCGACTGGCTGATGTAGTGAAGCGGCGGGTGAGAGAGAGCCTCCGGGTGTCGGTTGAATAAGCGTCCACTGAAGAGGGCTTTGGCTCGGGGGGGGGGGCTCACTCTCCCAAGATGAACCTGCCTCCAGGTGCCCAGAGAGTCCACACTGGAGGTCTGCATGGCTGGAGGTCTGCATGGCTGGAGGTCTGCATGGCTGGAGGTCTGCATGGGGAGTGACCACATGCCCCAGATGCACACAGAGAGAACGGCAGCAGCTCTTACCCTCAGTAACTTCAGTAACTGCCAGACATCCTTATTCAACGCCATCGTTCTGCATTTCATTATGTAGCAGGTGCTTTTATCCGTAGCGACATGTAATTGAAAGAGTTGGATCAGACAGCAAGGAAGGGTCTTGAAAACACTCCGCCTGACGTGCGATTTAAACCGATGAACATCTGGTCACCACCGCAGTGTCCAAACCCACCCAACCACACACCAGTGCCAAACTGGGTGACGAAGATGTGAAAATTAGAGTAAAAGGGCCAGAAAACCACAATACCCAACTTGGGAAATGACAATAATAACCAGGATATGGCTGAGCTGGCTTATGGGGAGAGGTGGAGAGAGAGAGAGAGAGAGAGAGAGAGAGACAAACAGCATGTTCAATGTGGTGGTTACTCACCTGACCAAACCAGCTCAGAGATGGTTACTGAGCTCAGAGCGACAGACTGGCTGGCCCTTTAATGATGCAGAGCCTCGCTAAGGACGCCTGTCGTTAATCATTCAGAGGGTTTTCGTGCTGCCGACTGTCTAATAAATCAGGGCTCATCGGGAGTCGGGCAGGAGGGGGCAGCTTGGCCCGGCGGTGTGATGAATGGGTCTCCTTCCTGCTCATATAGGTAAATAAATACGATCTTTTTAATTTATTTATCGTTTCTGTTCAGGTTTGTGCAAATACACTCACCTCTCCGTGCCCTGAGATACCACAGACTTCAATAGGAACAGCGGCAGCTATTAGCAGGCGAGGGACCCATGCGGCATCCTGCCCCCTGGGTCTGACCCTGTCCGCCCCCTGCAGGACCGCCGGCAACCTGCACCCATTTTAATTCACCTCATCGCATCTATTCAAGAGCAGACAGGCGGAGGCGCCGGGGGCAGGCAGAGGTGAGGCGGGATCGACCCGACGGGAGACTCACATGGATGCGCTTCTGTCCCACTTTATTCTGCTGAGCTCCTGGTTCTTAGGAGGAGGAGTGGGATCAAAGGGGAGGGGAGGAGGCGCGGTACTTTGGGGAGCCAAGGCAGTGGTTTGTTTTCAGCCACTAATGAGCCATCAGTCTAGACAGCCGTTAGCCCCTGAGCACCAGCTGAACATAGCCGCGCGAGAGCTTCTGAACATTAGTCAGAGCCTCAGCTCCAGGCACTCGGAGGATGTTAGCGGCACCTGGAAAGCTGGTGAAAGTATCCACACGACATCAGTCGGCCAGATTATTCTACATGGGCCTTTTTCTCATATTCTGTGCCAGTGCTTGAACGATATTGTAGCAAACAGGCGGGTTAGTAATTAGTGGATTAGTTGTGGAGCCAAAACGCTGTCCGTTCGTGTTATAGATGGAGGAAGCGCTCTTTACGCACCAAACGGATGGCTTCAGTCAGTCGCTGGCTTTATCACAGGGCACACTCAAACCTACAGGGAATTTGGTGACAACTGTGGCAAGTTTTTGGACTGCGGGGGGAAACCAGAGGACCCAGAGGAAACCCCACAGCAACAGGAGGAGGATTTATTTATCCTAATATCTGGCACCAAACACCAAAGCAAATTCCTTGTGAACGTACTTGCCGACAAATTCTGATTCTAACAGAAAATAATGGGTTTCACAGCATAGTGCAACTTATGGCACGTTGAGTCTGAAAGCCTCTATAGTGCTTTATAATTGTTAATAGTCCACACCTGTCCCTCTTTTAGCCCTTGCAAACACTGTATATATGTGTCTGCCCCTGCACTGTTCCTTTGTTGGTCATTGTGGATGTAGTAGATGTTCTTCATGTCTCCTGCATGTGCTAATGGTCCTTTTATGTTAGTTCTAACCCTTGTTGGTCCATGTTCCACAGTGCTGCCCTTTTTTGACCCTTCAATTTATAGTGCGTTTTGCTCAGTATTCAATTAAATCCCTTTCAGTTTTCCAAGCCATACTGTGGATCATTCCTACTTCCCACCCTGACATCATTTGGGTAAATCTGGAAAAAGAACACTGTCTGATGCATCGTGAAACTCTGTATGAGATGTTTACCCTCATGATTGCTACAGAGACTGGAATTGTGACTGCATGGACACTACCTGGCTTCTGGAGAAAGTATTTCACAACATATCACTAGCCTGGGAACGGATCAAAATTTTAATTTGACTAATGAATGCACATGGCAATTTCACCACTGTAAAGCTGAACTATTGTAAAGCGAGGAGCATCGGTATATAAGCTGCTGCAGAATTGGTGTTTACCAACCCTCAAACCACGGATGTCAATCAGCTGTTACGATTGAAGCAACGTGGCTGAAGCTGTTTTGGACAGTATGACTCGGCACTTATCCATCTCTCTGATTTGACTCTCCCTGCCGGCCCCTGGAGGATGGGCTCCCCCTTTGAGTCTGGTCCCTCCCAAGGTTTCTTCCTTCTAGGGAGTTTTTCCTTGCCACTGTCGCCTATGGCTTACTCACTGGGGGCTTTGGGTGGGGATGCTGTAAAGCACTTTGAGATGATGCAATGTTGTGATAATGCGCTATACAAAAATAAATTTGTTTGTTTCTTTGTTTGTTCATTCCCATATTAAACTTTTTATACCAAACTTTCAGAGAGCTACGTCCATGCAAGATATAAACAAGTGAGTCATTGTCACAGATGCATAACCTCCATACATTTACATTTCATTTATTTATCATTTATGATTATTTTATATCTTTTTTTGAGAAAGCAAGATCTGACAATCGCTGCACCAACTGGGGGATAGGAGCCGTGCTCAGTGGACCAATGGTAACGTCAATGCTGGGCTTTTATCTGCTGAAAGCATCATGCTGACCCACACTCCGCCTCCATATATGCAAAAATAAGAGAACAATACATGTAAAAGCTTCTATATCATATAGTGTAAGTTTCTGCCAATTGTTTTCACTGTCTGGGAACTCATTCTCCCAGAACTACAAAACACTGTGAGTACACCCAATGGGAAAGCATCAAAACACTGTGAGTACACCCAATGGGAAAGCATCAAAACACTGTGAGTACATCCAATGGGAAAGCATCAAAACACTGTGAGTACATCCAATGGGAAAGCATCAAAACAACTTGCTGTGTCACTGACAGGTAAAATCGCATCAGACACAAAGGCTGATCTGCATCCCCCCTTCTGGCACAGAGACGCCCACTGAGAAAAACAGCCTTTCCAGCAGATATACATTTTTTCATTGTAAAGGCTCTGGGGGGGTGG
>JAABNY020000019.1:6405654-6423165 GCA_015164015.2 Brevimyrus niger
GGGGGGGTCACGTCTCACGGCACAGCGGTTAAATTGGTACACTTGTCCGAGGGTTCAGAAAAGTGACCCACGGTCGGACTGACGGCACGAAAATGAGGCTGCGGCCATCATGCGCAATCAAACACACCTGAACTTAAAGGGTTATTATGACCACAGGGACGTCAAGGCCTGCTTGGTAGTAACAGTAATGGTTTGATGATATCTGTAAACGCTATAGCTTTTTTTTAATCCCTATGTCGGCGTTTCCCTACCCAGTCCCCAGGGACTGACAGATGATCCATGTTTTTGCTCCCTCCCAGCTCCCAGTAGGGCAAAAATATGGACTGTCTGCGGGTCCCCAATAACCAGATTGGGAAACACTGCTCTATATTATGGGGTTCGATAATGCTGTTCATTATCCATCACAAAGCCTTACACTGCAACAGAACACTCACCATGGCGATGGGTCTCCCAAAGTCCAGGATCCAGTTCTGTACTGTGAAGTAGAACCAGAGATCCAGGTGGAACTGCTGTTTCTTCTGCGAACTCTCAGATTCCCGGGACCCAATTCGGCTGTGAAGTAGACACAACCGTTCCACTTAACCGTTCCATCCATCCAATTCAGCACAAGGTTGCAACTTCACAAGCAGAAAGGGTGAGATTCTAATCCACAAGCCCGGCGGTGTGAATAAACCCACGAGTCCACGGCGTTGCCCTTAAGAAACAAGACCATCCTGTCTGCATAAATTAAATAAGCGTGATTGAACTCTGACCCCCCGGCGCGGCGCGCGCTGAATCGCCGCCGAGCAAAACATCCACACAGCGAGTGAGCAGAAGCTGGACGCCTTCTGCGGGGATGAACGTGTCCCAGGCACCTTGAAACACGATGACACGTATCTCTGTGCTAAAAATGTACGTTTCGGCTATGACACCGTGACCCACTGGCTTTCGCGGTGGACGATCCACCACACAGCCCGACACCCAACGATGTGCAGGAAACTGCAGACTTAAAAACATTGCCACTGTGTGAATAACGGGAGCTGAGCTTAGCCAATCCAAGTCAAAAAGGTTTTATGCTCATTATATTTATCATGTCGAATGATAAATATATAATGGACCTAGACAAACTCAAAGACATTTTCTAAATGTTTTCTTAACGTTATCTAAAAAGTTATATTGATTTTTTAAATATTAGGTGTTCTCTTTTTGCATGGACAGCATAACTGTACAGAGCAGTAAAGTTTACTTTCCTTTTGTACTGTACTGCAGTACTTCTCAAAAAGTGCTCTAGCCACTTAAAAGCTATATAGGGATGTTTGGAAAGCAATTCATTATATCAGCACCCACAATCTTGACGATAAGTCCTAGTATCCACTAAGTATCCAATAAAAAAATCTTCACTAATCATACCGGCATTAATATTTCTCACGTACGTTTCGGAACGGCACATTCTTCTCAATGGTTTAGCAGAGTCATGGCAGCATCGTAGGAAATGATTCACTGTGTTCCTTATGAAACTCTTGTGTTAATTATTCAAGCATTCAAGTGAGAATAAGTGGTCAAACCCCGGGAGGAAGCCGGACGCCTGGCCCGCGGAGTTGCGCCGTTTACGCATCGGGGCGTCCATCCAGCCGCCGCGTCAGACTCACAAACCCAGCTGATGGCCGGACCTATAACATAAAAATACAAAGTCAATCCTGATCGCCAACTTCTCTCGAGATGGGTAACCTCGGCACTCCCCAGCGGGACCGTTTCTTCCTTGCTGCTGTTTTGAACACCAAGTTACAATGTAGCGACAACGATCTCCGCATTAACACATCAGGCGTTTCGTCTCTGCTAAATTTTACATGCTTCTAAACGGTGGATCCGATGCTACCCATCCAACAAACCCGATACTATCGCTGCTGCATTACCTCCGATGATCCAGCTACGAATCGCCGCAGCACCGGCGCTCCCATGTGCGCACGAGCAGCGGGCTTTTCCCAGTACTCACTGCGTCCCGGCCGAACCCCCTTCCCTTCTTTCTTTTTGCACGAAAAAGAGTCATAATGCTTAGATCTATACAGACAAGACATAAGAATAAACATAAACCTTTAATCTCCGACGGTCCCGTTTAAACGGCGAGGAACTGGGTCGATGTAAGGAACGGGCGAGTTATCTTTCATGAATAAGTGAAACTGCTCGTGCAGATAGACGTAATACAACCAAAGACTCTTTCCATCGGCATGTGGACAATCGTGATTCTTCGTGACAGCCCGTTTCCAAAACTTACGTACTCGAGAGGGCACTTTGTATGGAAACGAACACGGTATGGGTGAGAAAAAAAACCAAAGGTAAAAACAGTTACCTCTAGATTATTGTCGTTGGGGAAATGGGTCTGCTATGAAATCATTCATAACAGTGATTTTCTCTTAATCGTGAAATAAATCATAAAATGCACTTCAAATTAAGCGGTAGACTGCGCCAGTGTTCCTGCATTTTAAAGGAAGTACCGTTTAAGTGATCTTAGGGTAATGCCATATAAATAATTTATCACTGCAACTGATAGTCTGTGTTTAAAATATTCCCTTTAATGTAACGTGACACTTTTTACATGAATAATCTCGACGTTTTTATTCAACGGTAACAAATACTGAGCTAATTAGATGGGATCCTTTTGTTCGAGCTCTTTTTCCAGACGGACCGATAAGCAGTTTGCACACTCACCGCTGTCATGCTTAGGGTGACAGAAAAGGACGGGCGATTCCTGGTTTGGGCTGGACTGCGCTGACCTGAACTAATAAAGTCGATAGCTGGCAGTCTGCATATGAGTCCGGAAAAACGACTTTGCATCTAATGTAGAACACATCGATGGGACTGACCGAAGGATATTGTTAGCATGAACTCTATCACTGTAGGGGATGAATGTAGTTAACTCATTTTAGTTACTTTTAAAATGTTTGTTTTGCGTTATTTGGTTCTTTGATTTTCAGGGCCCTCCGAGCACACCGAGTGACGAGGCTGTATGTTAATTTATAAGGACGGCTATGCGAGCTTGGTGATTATACACGTCGTATCCAAATTGGTTGTTAAATACCAATATAGGTAGAGTATATTGCGTAGTGTATGGCTTAATTGTTTATACGGGGTGTGTTTTCATATAGTAGAATAGCTGTCACATCCACATAAGGCGAACGTGGTGTTTAGTGTGCAGTTTTTTGTGGGACATCCCAGAGAGGGAACAACAAAATACTTGTAAGTAAAACTAAACAGTTACATGGTTAGTACCAGTGCATTTGGACATTAATCAGGCCTCATTTTATGACTCCTGCTTCCGAACTGGTTACGATCACAGTAAGGGGGGCTATGGAGGTGTGACGGTGTCGCCCCCTAGGGACAGTGTCTTATCCCGGACATGAAGCGTTCACGTAGAAGAACCAGTGAGATTCAAAACTGATTCAGTGGAAGATTGGTAGGCGTAAGGTACTGTGACTAACATATATGGTGGTTCTCTAAGCTACCCTCATGAAATACAATAGAAAAAACAAGGACATTGAAAGACCTGGACTGTCTATTGTAGACTTTTATCAAAGTGGTCTTGCAACTTGACTACAGCAAGTGCTTAAGTGGCTGCGAAAGTATGTCTGTGAGGCTTTTAGCAGGTTCCAACATACACACTGAATTCACTCTTACTTTTATGTCCTTGGGTACATGTTTTTCTGTCATTGTAGTGCTCACCCTATGTACATTATGCCCTGGCTAATCATCTGCTTTAAACTGAGGCCACTTACAGAATTCCCATATGATTTATACAGTTCTGTAAAAATAATTGTGACATTGTTTCATTTTCTCCCAGAATTAATTGAAAAAAAAAAAACACCTGACCATTTTGCGAATGCAGAAGATTAACCGTGCTTCTCAAAAAACAGAATGAGTTTTTTATTTTTTAATGAGACATTTGTACATTTAAAGAATGAGCAGTTATCAGGGCTCTGTAAGGGGCTCTTGCTGGAATCTGGCATCTACATGTCTTTTGTTTATGCCACACGATTACCCCTGTGACACTTATTCAGAGGACAAGTCATGTCTCTCAGCAAGATTAGTCTTGCTATGTTACCATAGCTATGATTTAAAAATGCCACAATCCTTCATGTAGAATGACACAATCTTCAAGGACCTCAGACAAAATATGTTTAAGTATACTTGGATATTTACAAAATTCAAGTTCAGTTTTATATAATGTCAAAGTGCATCAACGTATATTTATTTTTAAAGATATCTGAAGTATAAGATTTTTTTTTTTTACAAAATCAATTTGCAGGTCTGTGAAACAATCTGGAATTACAGTTGTGAGTTACTAGATCAAAGGAAACTGGATGCCAGTTCTTCAGAGGAAAGGCGATAAAAACAAAGCCCTGTTTTGGGGACGTCCTCCTCGGCCTGCTCGGAGACCTGGGCGGCCCGGCCTGCTCCAGCAGTGGTGACACTGGAGCGGCCCCTATCGCAACATTGCTGCATTGCAAATTTGGCTCACCACTTTTCACAAAATTGTCCCTGATTTTTTCTTGGTCACTCGCCATATCTCATAAGTCTGTGGTGACTATATGTGTCTCTTCTCAAAGCGAAGGAGGGTGGCGATGGTTCAAATTGTGTTGGATGAGGATCTTTTTGGCAAAGGCTTTGTAACCAGAACCAGATTGATGCAGCTTCTCATGAAGACAGGAGCTGGGAGGAGAGGGACCCTTTTGAGATATTAGGGAAAATTGGAGTCGACTGTCCCAGGATGGTGTGTGATTGAGATCAACAGCACAGGGTCGATGTTGATAAGCAGACTGGTGGGGGGGAGAAGGTCCCAGTGTCTCTCTCCTGCAGTCTTAGTGTCACCCTTGGTCCCCATAAGGGACACCCACTGGCGTGCCTCGCCTGCATATCTGTGTGCCTTTGCCGCTGTTACCGCTCCTCCACTGCCTTCCCATTCACTTCGGGCTCCGCCCCCTGTTCCACCCCAGGCCCCGCCTCCTGTCCTGCCTTCTGTCTCCGCTTGTGCCGCTGGAAGAATCCCAGCTAAGGGGGCAGAGAGAGAGGGAGAGAAAGCAGTTAATAGAAACGGCACAGGACAGCATAGAGTGAGAGCACATTGCTGCCCAGCAGTTTCCCCATGTGCAGGGAAGGGGGGGGGGGTAACATGGGGACCCCTGAAGACCAATAATATACCCCGCCTCCCCACTTCCAGAAAAGTCTACCGGGGGAGTACCCCACCCCCGGGGAACCTTAGAGGGGGAGCCAAGGTGATAGCTTGTCAGGGCCCTGGGTGGAGTGGCAGTGGCCGCCTGGAAGCCATTGAGGCCCTCAGGCCCGGTGTACCTTCCAGAGAGCGAGGATGAGTAGCGCCAGCAGCAGCAGGCCGCCTAGCGTGCTCCCGATGATGATCCAGATGGGAATCGGGTACTCTTCCTCTTTTCTAATCTCTAGGGTTATCTGTGGAAAATTGAACAACATCAGCAGACTCTCACTGATCATGTGGTCCAGCTGCAACTGTCGTTTGACTGAGATTTGACGATTCTTCAGGGAACTTTCAAGTGTTCCATTCCATGGCCTTTTACGTTGCCTCCGCACCAATCTGTGTGAAGTTGACCTCAGACTGGGTGGAGTTTGCCAAATGACAGAGCCAGGCTGCTAAGACACAATGGAGGCCATGGAATCCAATTAAGTTTAAAAGCCTTATTCCCTTTAAAGTAACCAAAAAACTTTCTTTAACTGCAGATAAAGGTTTGGGATTTTAAGTACTTCTCCTGCCTTCCATCTGTGTTAATAACACAGCAAGGAGATGTAATATGAAAACCCTCCTACAGGTGGCAGCAAAATTCCACATTCACTACAAGTATTACTTGGTCCCAAAGTTTAGTTTGGACTGTGAGCATTAATGCTAACTCCTGCCGTATGAAAATAGGTGGAAATAGGGATTGTGATGGACTGGAGCAGGACTTATGACTCCAGTCACAAAAGAACCAAATGTTATATATATTTTTCTGTTCAAATGTCTTCTTAACATTTGCTGACCTATGAAATTTCGGAAGAAATTTAATTGCATGACCTATGTTACTGGAGTATTTTGGTATTATAAAATGGCTCTCCACAAATAAACTTCCAACTCTCAGCCTGTGCGGGGCGCCACTTCTCTTGAGGACTCACTTGTCGCACTGGCCGCTCCTCATGCAGAAACATGGGGCTTGAGGGCTGCAGCTCCAATGAGGCTGTTGTCATTACCTCAAGGGTCTTGAACTTGACCTGACAAACGCAGCAGAAAACTTATTTAGACCAAGCCTGAGGCTGAGCAGTGTGGTGGTTTAAATAACATGACCTCCAACCCCAGACTTGTATCATGAAGTTCTGTAGAACGTCAGTTAGATGAGCACTGGGGTTTTGGAACTTACCGCAAACAGAGTGTCGATACGCAGAGCACCCCTGACCAAGAGCGCCACCTCTCTGTGAGCGGGCAGGTCGATGGTGCAGTAGAGCAGCGTGCTTACAGCGTTGGTGTGGTTCTACGCAGCCGGAAGGAAAACATGACGGAGCACGGGTCATGGGGACAGCCTGAGGACGGGATGAGGGAGGATGGCCCCTATGCGCAAGCTGTAGATTTACCAGCTGAGGAATGCGGGAAAGATCCTCTGGGGAGTCTCGGCTCTGAAACCTCGGCGAGGGGGGAGTGCAGAGGGTGCCATCTACCTACAGGAAATCAAGGCCTCGTCAGAATATATGCAGAGCACACAGATATGCAGTGTGTACACAGACCACACAGACATGCAGTGTGTACACAGACCACACAGACATGCAGTTTGCACACAGACATGCAGTTTGCACACAGACATGCAGTGTGTACACAGACCACACAGACATGCAGTTTGCACACAGACATGCAGTGTGCGCACAAACCACACAGACATACAGTTTGCACATTGACATGCAGTGTCATGCAGCAGAGATCTTCCTTCCAACTGGGTTTTTCCGGTGTGTGGCTTTCACACCTGATCAATCAGGAAGTCATTTATCTCCAAAAGCTGGTTCCCCTGCTTTGTCACTGTCGGTATCTCAGTGCTAAACTGCAAATTCCTCACAGGGAAGAAGCCCAAATTCTGGATCTGCACATTCGACAGGAGAAAACCAATTACATATTGGCGTGGGCCGGTCAACCAGCAACTGAACCACATCACAGGCAGGACTGAGCAGAACATGTGAGAAGCAGACCCAGTGAATCAGTCCCATCATTAGATAAACCGGTCTCCTTTACCTGGAAGGTGAAATTGAAGGGATAGACCAGGCTGCGAGGCTGTACTAGGGAGCGATCAGATTTGACCCCATACCGAGACGGGCTGGAACTCCTAAGAAGGAGAGAAACGTTACCAGGTGAGGGTGTCGATTGCAGCATGACAGCAATGGTTCATTGGATCACAGCAGCATGACAACGCCCCTTAATAAGGTTCAAACCCGGGACGGATCCTGTACCCTTCAGAACTGTCCAAATAATAAATTCTCAAGTAAAAATCCAACTGGATCGATGCAACAAAAAAGCATGTAAAATGAAGTGGTTTCAGAATGTATATAATAAATTAGATGATCCTTGACTAGAACACAGACAGACAAACCTCGTGAAAAGAAGATCTGCTTCATACTTCAGTGGGTGAAAGACAGCAACAAAGTTATTGTCCATGTTCTCATCTTCTCCATTGCTGCGAACAGGCAGTTAAAACTCACACAAAAGTAAACGGGATCTGAAACAATGTGGAGATGCCTTCAGCCACTGAGCTGCATGGGGCTCAGGGCCGGACTGTGGTTGGCAGTGTGGTGAGGCCCAGATGTGTGGCGGGGAGTAAATAACAGCAATGAAGGCGTTTCACCCTTGAGGTCCTTCAGGAAACTCTCACCTGCTGGCCTCCAGCACAACCTGCACGTGGTCCAGGAACACGGAGCGACTGAACTCAAACTCCAAGCGGAAAGACACCTGTGGGTAGGTAGGTCATGTTTGACGTCTGGCCCTGAACACATATGAATACAGTAAACTCCAATGATAATGGACTTCAAGGGACCTGCCAAAACAGTCCGTTATATCAAGAATGGCTAGAACACAACTACAGGACACCATTTACTCATGTCACACCCCAGCAGACACACTTGTGGTATAGATTATCATATTGTACATGTAGTAATCCAACTTTATCTGACCTGATGCATGACTGTTATGGATATCACCCGCTCGCCATGCGCCTTGTAGGCGGAGCCTGTATGTCCGTTATAGTCGAACAAAACTACAGCTAAAAACGGCCCTGGGGACCAAATTGTTTGTCTGTTATTAGCGAAATTCCGTTATATGCAAGTCCGTTATATCCGATGCCATTTCTGTATGCTCTTAAAGGTGCACGGCCGGGACCAAGCAGTCAGGACGATATTCCGTTATAAGCAAGTCCACGTGCCGACAAAGAATTAAGATGCTCGATGACCAACAAAATGATCGCAGTGTGTGGTTCAGTGGGGTAGGACACTGTGCATGTGATCGGAAAGTCACCGGGTCAAATCCCATGGTAAGCAAGGCCCTTAACCCCAATTGCTGCGGGCACTGGCTGGTGCTGCTTTTTGGAAATGTTTGGAATCACTTTGGGTGACACCTCCTGCTAAATATTGTGCCGTGGTGCTTTGAAGAGCTTTGCTCTACACCTCAGGAAGACAAATAAGACAGAATGTTCAGCTGTATAAATACGACATGTTGTTTAAAAACTGCTGGCTGTAGGTATCAGAGCAGTGAAAGAGTAGAGTTAGCCTCTTGAGCTCCGCCGTCCAGCTCTCCAAGATTCTCCTTTCCAAAACCAACAGCCTAGTGCTCATCAGCCAGGTCAGGCCGAGTAGCACCTGAGGGAGCTTCCTGGACTGTGGTCCTACGGGTTGAGCAGTGTTACATTGTTACCATCTCAATCAGAATCAGTGGTAATACATGTTGCATTGATCACCAGGGCTGGTACATTTGCTGCCCTTTTGAAAAAAAGTAACCGTCTAACCAGCAACCTTCACACACGCATGGGGACCTAAACAGTAACAGGCATTCTTGGCTACGCTTTCATATTAACACTTGCCGCAATTACTTGTGCAACACTGACACAGTACAGGCTGCCGTTCGGCAAGCCCTTGCTGGCCATATGGTACGCTAGTTTTTATTCTACTTCAGATTTTAGTATTTTTTTAGCACAATAATAGTCTGAATAGCAAGACGCCTCAGAAGTGCCTCTGGTGGAAAAGAGGTGCTAATCAAATACATTCACTAGCTGTAACGGCTCCTCAACATCTTGCCTAGTTCACTGCAAAGGGTGGGGGTGCCAGATCTGACTGGGAGTCAAGGCTACCTTCATCTCCTAACACGTCCAACAGTCAATGGGGAGACACTTTCTGTCTGAGGTCAAGCAGAGTTTTTGCTGGTGTTTTTTTTCCACCTTCATGTTTGGAGGTAATTCTGGATGGGAAACTTCCTGAGGCTTCTTATTCAATCTGCAACCCTTTTTTCCTCAGGATTGTCGCCAGGTGCAAAACCTGGAACCGAGTAAGCAATCAGTGCCTTATGCATCTAAATATCTCCTCCGCATAACTGCATCTGTCTGCCAATGCTGGATAAGTGCTCTGCATATTTCAGGGCCCTGAATCATCTCCAGATGTTGGGTCCACACATCCACGCACTACAAATACTCAGCTCAGCACCAGGCTTTTTGCTAGTCTTGGAGAAGCTCCACCAAAGAAAGTGATAGAGCGTCAGTCTTCCAACCGAGATTTGTCTGTGTTCGTCATGGCTGAATTTGACTAAGCTGGGCACGTACATCTTTGCTGTAGTTGAACCAAGCCAGGCTGTTCATGTATGTAAATGAGGGTGAGGTCTGGTTCTGCCCACCTGGGTCTGTGACCTCAAGAATGGTGAGCTGACATTGCAGGACCTCTCGAACCTCGGTGCGTCCTCACCGCGGCACTCGATCTTCACATCCGACTGGTCCTGCGGGATTCACGGGTGTAGAAGGATGTGTGAATGTACATTTTGGCTGACCAATGAGGTGAAGTTAAATGAATGTGACAGCTCAGTCGCAAGTCAAATGACTATTAAATGGATTTGTAGCCAGTAGTCTGCCGCGGTACCATTTACCACCACTCAAAACATGCATTTGCATGGGGCCCCTGAGGTTTGGGAGCCCCCTGTTGGTCAGAAATGACATTGGGAGGAACAACAAATCTGCTCCTCTCTGTGGAGCCTTAAGGCTCATTTGTACTTCTACGTTGGGCCCACACAGATCTATGGCCATGGCCTATGCAAGTGGCCAACACCATTGTGAGCGTTTATAGTTGTGTGCTGGTGTGTCTGCGTTGTCTGCAACTGCAGTGGCAAGACACTAGTCAGCTACGTGCAGTGGCTTCTCCGTCATAGGAAAGAAAAACTTGGCAAGCATTGCAATTCTAATGATTGTTCCTTTTCAAGATTATCTAGTATACATATAAAGATCAGTTTAAAGTTTGCTGGCTCTGTTTCTGCATGAGCTCTATCTGCGGTCTCCAAGACAATCATAATCCTTTTCGTCTTTGCCGTTTGAATCACTCATAAATGGATATGTGAGAAATGTATTTATTTTGAACTCCTTAAATCACATCGGATTACCTGAAATTTTCCAATATCACGCACATTGTGATGGGCAGTGTGAACAGAGCAAAAACAGCTGGCTAGCAACAAGCTAAACACAACTAAACTCCCCAAACAAACAACATCAAAACGTTCGGATAGGAGGCAGTGTGACGCTACCAATCACAGTTACAGTGGTCTGCGTTGCCGTTACATTGCTGTATGATATGGTGTAGGGTACAGAATCTAAAAAGTAGTATAAATCAGCAGGAGTGTACACCTTGTAATAGAACGAAGTGCGCATACATGCATGCACAAAACACACACGCTTCTCTAAGCATCTCACCTTGACCATAAGGCTGGAGAAGTACAGGTTGGATGTATACGAGATGTTCAGACAGGTGTTGAAGGCGTTCTCGCCCCGGTTCTCCAGCTGCCCCTCCACCACCATCCTCCGGCGGGAGCTTTCCACCACGCGTTCCGACGCCTCAGCCGTCCCGGCTCTCTCGCAGAAGGCCCCCGCCGAGGCCACAGCTTGCCCACAGAACTGTCTGCCGGCGGTGAATGTGAACACGTCACTTTCGATGCAGGAAGTGTGCAAAAGTTTGCCACAATCAAACGTCCCCGGTGTTAGAATAAAAACTAGCCTCTTGGAGCACATCTTTCAAACTGGTGTAGGAGTCGGAACGAGCTCCTACTTGGATGGTGATTCTGAAACTTCAGAGAGATCCTGCAGAGCTCTGAAGCTCACCGGCCAACATGTACACACCGGTCCTGTTTACTATCAACAGATGTATGTCTTTGGCATATTATATACTTTGACACTAATGTCCAGTATAGATAAAGCATAGGTTGGGACAAAGAGTTTCTTGTTTTCAAGATTCTGTTATGGCATGGCCTGGCGCATGAGGAAGAGTACCAAGGAAAGAGGGGTGTATTAAGGAAATTAACAACACTGGGGAAGACACGAAATAAATAGCCGCATAGTATCAGAAAAAAAAAACTATGGGAAAGACAAGAATGAAATACAAGAACGCAACAAAGAAACTGGGCAACGCTGGGAGCAGCACCAGGAAACTGAACAGTGACAAACACCCAGTGACTAGACACAAAACTGAGTAAGAAATAGAATGGGGGCAGGCGCTTAAATATACGCAAGGAATCAGTGCAAACAAGGAAGAGGTATAAATCATAATCAAAATGACCGATCAGAAGGACTCGGGTCAACAAGGAGCAGGTGGGGTGGATTACAATTAACAAGCACTAGAACCGGGAAACATTAACAAATACTAAAGGTTAACGACGCTAAGAAACACTAGGAACATTAGTGCATGCAGAACAATAAAACAAGGCACGAGCAGGATAAACCAAAACAGAGATAGAAAGATAAATAATAACAGACACTAAGAAACAGAATAGGGTAAGAAACAGAGGGTATAGTCTCCAAGCCACAGGCTCAACCTATTAAGCTACACAGCAGCTTGGGGAACAGAAAGACATATTAGGGGTAAGGGGCTACAAGATTGAGGAGGGAACAGGATGGCCAGGGACACCTCCAGGCCAGAGGGGGACAAAACACATAGGACAGGGACAAACAGGCGCTGACCCTGACAGATTCTTTTGAGTCTTAGTTCATCTGCATGATGATGGATAGATGGATGAATGGATGGAACAGACAGACAGACAGACAGACAGACAGACAGATAGATAGATAGATAGACTATAAGAATCTTGCAGAACTGATTAATGCCCATTTTGCAATAAAAAATTCGTATAAGAACAATGCACTAAGTGCACAATAAAAAAAACACAATCACTGAAGAAAAACAAGGAGCTACTTTACGGGAAGCTGTTCCTCACAGTGCAGGAATACATACATGTGTGTATGTTTACAGTATGTGTATGTCATTGTGCGTGTTTGTGTTTCTGGTGACAGGAGACATACCTACGGTCCAGGAGGTCAGAGTGAGCTGTCAGGACCAGGTCGGAAACACAGAGGTCGTCATCTTCACATCCATTCCAGAAAGGCAGCTAGTGTGTGTGTGTGTGTGTGGGGGGGATGGGACGCCAACACAGTGAGTACTACTCCATCATTAGCATCTCTCCACAAGCATAAAGACTCCTTTCCTACTCCAGAGTAATGGCTGGACATCGTGCAGCCGTGGTCTGAACTATAGGAGGAAGAACATAGGATCTTATGATGGCAAGAATGTGAAAGATAGAAGAGTGTGTGCAGAATGCTGCTGACCTCTGTCCTCAGTGTGGTTGGCCAGCTGTCATCTAACACAGGACCTTCAGAAGGATCTTGAAGGTTCACCTCCACTAAGAAGATTACAGGCTGAACATAGTCTGTAGTCTCCTGGAATAAGGAGAATGCCTCAATTAAACACACCAAAGCATGACCACAATGTAGGAAGAGAGCTTCACATGATTCCAACGTCCCACTACTTAGGTGCATATTGAAAGGCAAAAACAGAATCTAAAGAATTATTTATTTGAGTAGCTCAAATGGTCAGTAATTGCATCAGCCAATAGCCTGGAGTGGTGCATGGCTCAGTGGGTTGAAACAGCTTAAGGTCAGAAGGTCACCAGTTCAAATCCCAGACTCGACGGTGTGATGTCACTGTTGGGCTCCTGAGCGAGACCCTTAACCCTAATTGCTCCAGGGACTGTCTGACCCTTAAGTGCACGTCCCTTTGCATAAACATGTCTGCTGACCAAATGCACTTGGGCACTCTATGTAAGTGTGCTAATGGGCAGTTCGGCCAAACCCACCATGACGTGGAAGTAGACGTGCTCACAGGACGACTTTCCAAGCAGCAGGTCGGCGTCCCGCGGATTCCTCTCGCCGTCGTCCAGCACGGCCCTGGCAGCGTACCTCCGCTCGTCTATGAAGGCGCTGTAGGACACGGCTGCAGGGCAAAGGCACACATGGTTTCATGATTAGCCGTCATCTGGATGCGTACCACTGCAGAGACATGACTGATGATGCAGTGTGCAGCATTAACCCTGAATGGTGCATTTTCCTTGGAAAAAAAAAGCTTATGGAACTACCTGGGCGGGGGAAAATAATTTTTTAGTTAATACACATTTGCCATCCTTGATCCACCTCAAACTAGTATCTTCATTAGAATGAAGGTCTCATCATTCGTCAAATTTATTCATCAAAACTTTTAATCAAAAAAGCAAAGCTCTTTTTATCAGTAAATATCCCCCCCCACACACACCCCCCATCAATTAGCTGAGGAAACATAAACTGTGATGACGGAATGCTGTATGAAAGAGGTTTTTATATTGCGCCTGCTGATTTTCCCTTTAGCAAATACATAACTTTTGGCAAAAAATGATAAAACTGCGTTTAAAAGGTCATTCAGAAGTAAAAGCCATTTCCCATTAAGTAGAGTGATAGTAATTATTGGGGGCTGAGTCTGGCCTGCATGGATGAAATCCATGGACGTGAGGCTCGGAGTTTATCTGCATAGGGATATGGAATCAAAATCGAATGAAAGACTCCGGTTCCTGAGGAGAAAAGGTCCCCATAGTGAATCTATTGTCTGGTCACAGTAAATCCATGACTTTGTCACATCTGATGGGACAGATGTGACAGTGGGAGCATGGCTGATGCTGAGGTCAACGTCAGCTCTTCACCCCAAAGCTCCTGAAGCTATGAAATTAGAAAGAGGTTCATTCCCAAGCATTCCGTGACCAGATTCCCTATTGCTGGACGGAAGTGACACGATGACAGAGACACGCCAGAAGATGCGACTAAAATAACTCTGATCTAACCGTTATCTATATGATTGCTGTTAACATCAGTACTGGTTTCGTGAGCTAAATGCGACCGCGGTGCGAACAGTGCAGAAGCGAGTTGCCCCCGGGGAGGCTGGCAGGTGCAGGACTCACCCACTTTCCGCGTCGGTGGGATCGGCGTCCTCGCGGTGGCGTTCAGGCACACGATGGCAGACATGCAGGTGACGTCCTTGCCCCCCCTGCGGCAGTCCTTGTTGAACACGTTTATCTTCCTTGGCTCAAAGGACACCTCAATGTGGATACGGACGACACTGCGGGACCTGGGGAGAGACCATGGCAAACGCATCGTGTAAACGAATGGGAGGACACATAGCCTGACATGTCTAAACAAGTGCAAGTCATTCATTTGTGACCCTGAAACAGACTAGTGTATTTACTATTGTTAAGAAGAATCACTTATTAATCATTGGGGGGGGGGTGTTTGGCTCAGGAGGGTGAGATGATGTTTCTGTGAACAGAAGGATGTCACTTTGAATCCCAGGTCAGACTGACCCTTAACCCCTAATCGCAAAGACTGACTGACCCTGCTTTGAATGGAAGCGTCTGCATGGTGGATGCAAACCATTAATTATTCATTTACAGAGTCTCTTTATTTAAATTATTTGTGAGGCTCACTGATATCGGGGTAGAAAGTAGAGCGGGAACATCTGGCAAAGAGCTGATGGAAGGGAAAGAGCTGGTTAAATAATGAAGGAGGGGACGGGCGAAAAGCCGAATAAGGGCACGAGGGTCGGACAACAGACCAGAGGAGCACGGCGGCCCCCAGGGAGCCCACCGCCAGGTCCACCAGCCCATCCTCATTGAGGTCCAGCTGCCCATGGATGCTGCGGCCGAAGTAGTGTAAGTTGAGAGAGAGTGTGGAGGCGGCGATCCTCTGGTGGGCAGAGACGGTGTTTATCATTCCAGAAATGTCTCCCCAGAGCTCCACAGCAATAATCGTCATGTACTCGGGACAACAACCCTTATTTAGCAGGACCGCGGAAATATATATTTTTTTTCTTCATGCTCTACCTGTTTATATTTTTGCTGTATTTTGCCTTTCTGGCCATAAAAGACGTAGATGGCCCCCTTGTGGTCATCCTCCAGCGGCGCGCCAACAACCAATTCACTGTAGCCGTCGCCGCTGAGGTCCGGAACGGGGGCCAGGGCAGAGCCAAAGCGCGAATTCTGCCCCTTTTCGGAACCTTCTAGCACACCCTCCAGGGCGAATTCACTCTATAAAAAAAAAAGGTATTAAGTTTGAGGAAAGGCACGCAGGATTTGATAGAAAGCTCGGCTCCTGGATGCCTGGGAAGTGCGTCTGGCAACGTGAGCGGTAGCGAGGGGCCCGCATCCAGGCAGTGATGCCTTCAGACACTCAGAGCGACTGCTGTACATGGAAAGAATGCGAAACAAAGGCAGGAGCAGAAAATCTCTAGCGTGTAAAAGTAATTACGTGTACTTCATCATTCTCTTAAAAGAGAAGTCCTGCCCATTTCTGTGCTGAGCGAAAAATGAGTCTGTAAAACAAAGGAGACAAGGGGCTGCCAAATCTTCTGAGCGAACTGCAATCTGAAGAGCGGGGCTGAGATGGAGCAGTGAACCAGTGCCCTGTTTCGCACGCTGCTCTTTGGGGGAGGGGGCTCGGCTAGGCGCCCCGTGATAAGGCTTTTAATGGTTCGGATGTAAGGCCACTGGGAATTATGCCCCTGAAAGCAGCAGACCTTACAGTCTGGGGTATTTGTGTTAATGATGAATAATGAAAGCCAGGAGCTCCCTGCGCTGACCTTGGTATTCGAGCTCTTTGCTGAAGCACATTGTGATGCTGAGGGCGTCTGTCGCTAAGGGCCGGGCCAGCAGGGTGACAGAGCCCCTTTTTGGGGGATAAGTCACACACTGCATGCTTAGTGTCACGATGGCAGACATCTGCACAGCAATCAAGGATATCCCTGGCGTTTGTGACACGTATCGGAGCCCTACGTATGTTCTTGGTGGACCTGCAAAAATCTTGTGTGTTTCTATTTGGCTTATCAGACTCTTGTGTGTTTTACTACCGGGCCTATCAGAGCCTTCTCTGTCTTTCTATGTGGCCTATCACAGCCTTTCGTGTGCTCCTGCTAGACCTATCCGAGCCTTGTGTCTTGATACAGGGCCTCTACTGAGACCCTTTCAGTTCCTGCCCGTCATATGCATGTACACCCACCTCCTCCGTCACACGGTAGACAGCCACCCTGCCCCTCTCCCAGCCACCGCTGAAGTACATGGGGGCAGCCACTAGGAGGTTGTCAGTGATGCCGTCCTCATCGATATCCAGCGGGGCAATCTCGCTTCCGTAGTAGGAGCCAATCTGGCAAAGTCATGCGGCACACGTCACACGTCACACGCGGGACCTGAATTCAATATCACCAATATCACCATGTACCATTACATAATATATATGTGGGGTGAGGCCCACTGGGTTAGAATTTTGTGCCTGCGATCAGAAGGTGACCAGTTCAAATCCCAGTCTCAGCAGAGTGATTTCACCGTTGGGCCCTGAGCAAGGCCTCCAACCGCCCCTTATGCTGCCCATGGGATTTGAACCGGCACCCTTTCTGATCTCATTCATAGCATGTGAACCCGCTGAGCCACACAGCAGCCAGTGACACCCTGTCCCACATAGCAGTTACCAGGGGTTCTATCGTTTTGCGCAGCAATAAATCTCCACTGCTACACTGCCGCAAGTGGGATTAAAGGGTCAAACTGCAGGTGAAAGCTGACCCCCCCCCCAGCCGAGCAGCTGCAGTTGTACCTTTGGGAGGTGCCATTAATCTGACGAGCTCTGGAAAAACGGGAAGTTTAAAACGTCGCGCTTCGGAAACTGCCTTGGAACGGGGAGGCGGTGCTGAGTACATTTGTTTAATTAGCTTAGCGGGATGCAGGAGGAGCAGGAAGCCATGCCAGATGCACCTGGCTGTGAGGCACAGGTGTCTACGCTGGACCTACAGCTCGTAACGAGGCATCGAAAGGCTCCTGGAACGCAGTGCGGAATGCCGCTCCGGAGCTGTCCGCGGGGGGGGGGGGGGGGGGGGGGCGCCCCTACTCTCCCCAATATTTTCCCGTGGTGTGTTTGTGTTCCCCCC
>JAABNY020000019.1:6444211-6457588 GCA_015164015.2 Brevimyrus niger
TTGCTTCCGGGATAGGCTCCGGACCCCCCGCGACCCAGTAGGATAAGCGGTTTAGAAAATGGATGGATGGATGGATAATTACTTTTAAGATGCTGCATGCCCTTGTTTAAAGTGCAATTAATCTAGAGTCAAAATATTATTGGTTTTGCATGCCGTTAATGTTAAAGAAATATTTCAAGTTAAGTAGCTGTGTTACTCATTTGTTATTTTTCTATTTTTTCTCAATAAATTGGAATAATATCAGCCATCAGCCTTCCCCCCCCTTCAGCCACTGAAGATCCCATACTGGTTGATCTCTAGTTGATAAACAGGTAAATGGGAGCAGTTGCCCAAGTGGGTTGCTTGAGTTACTTCAGCCTCTTGGTGCTCTGCTGCTTTTCCATTTATACACGTCATCCTCCGGCCTTGATGGGTTGATTACCTCCCACTGTTCAAAAACATGTGGTTCTTTTCCCAAATTGCACCCAATCATCTGCTCCTTCCATGTGCCAGGACCCCCTCGTTAACCTCATGTCGGATCCCCATGTGATCAGCCGTTTCTGGTTGTTGTCATTAATCCTCTGTATTAAGTCCGCATTTCAGTTTGTTTCCCCAGTCTGGTCTTTGGGTGCGTTCGACTTGCTTACAGCGCTGGCTTAAAGCAATGCATTCTGATCCTCATGCAGTGCATTATGGTTAGATGCATTGTGACCTCTCACCCGGCTGCACAAACTGGAACCGCCTCTGTGACGACACACCTTCGCCCTTATTAGCTGAAGAGTTTAGTTACACACATGATGTTTTTATCCCAGGCAGTAAGTTAGTGGTTTATTTATTGTGCTACTGTAATGTTGCGCTGCTTTATTTTGTTAATCGTCCAGTCTGTGAAGAAGACATTCAAGTAAAAAGGCATTCAAGTAAGAATTGCATTTTAGTATGACTTGTTTCCTGGTGCATACAACTTATATTAGGTCAGTGTTCACGGTTTGACTTCTGATATTCAGATCGAGTTCAAACCAGTTAGGTCAAACTGGTTTGTTCAACTTTCAAGAAATTCTAGTTCTAGTGAGTTTGAGAACCGAGGTACCACTGTATTAGAAAATGAAGATAATTGGAAGGCCAAAATTACAAGCTATTATCACACAATACCTTCAGTGGAATATTAAGAATGTCCTAAATCTGATAACAGAATTGGATGCAGGAATAATAAAACAGGCCACAAGTGAAGGTGGTGCAGTTGAGCCTTGTAGATGTTCCCCTGACCCAAACTGCATTCTATTGACCCAAACTGCATTCTACTGACCCAAACCACTCAGGCAGAGGAACGTAAGCAAGGTAGGTTGTGAAAATCACTAGAATGTTTTCCTATACGACTTCAGAAGCTCAATTAGCCAGATTAAATCATTTCTTCTAAGATATGGAAAGGCTTTGTAGGAGAGCAGATAGCGGAATATCAAAGCTTAGGAGTCAAACACTTTAGACTCTTGTCAATTAATATGTATCTCTAGGCCAAAACCAACTCAAAGAATGGGCAGTCAGTCTATCTAGGAGTTTTGGACGTTGAGAATGGCACTGTGGGATGGAGAATGGGAGCATAGGTATGGAAGAGCTTGGTAGCCACCATTGTCTGGTTTGATTCATTCCACCCGTTCTTGAAAGCATCCCTAGATTTTTATGTCTTCTGCTTTTGTTCTGACAGTAACCCCAGAGCAGGTCCCCTTGTTAAGTGGAACGAGAACATCTGTGCAGTGAAGCACTTACATCTGCACTCTTCGTCATTTTGTTGGTCCCTTATCCGCTGACCGTAACATTGCTGTAGGTTATAAAGAAGGCTTTTTGTTTTCTGCTCTTCTCCCTGCTCTCATCCCCCCTCCAAAGGAAATCCCTTAAGGAATTCCGTTCTGTTCTGAAATCCCATGTTTTACAGTTCAGTGCAGAGGACTGCCTGGATCTTCCCACAAACAAATTGTCATTAAACTTTGAAGCCAATATGAATTCAATTAAACATGAAAATTAACATGTGTTATGGAGAACCAGCCAGTTCGTGGCTGGGTCATGGACATTAATACATTTGGAATGCAGTCACCACCAAGTTCGATATGTGGTCATCACCAAGTTCCTTATGCTATTATCATGATGTGGTCATCATATGTGGTCTTTATCTGTTCACCACATCGAGGTCTGTTGAGTCAAGTACCTGGTTTTGACCAACAGTGAGTAGTTGAGTACTGTGACTGTGACTCTTTATACTCTGGTTGGTTGAAACAAAATCTTTGTCTTGATTTTTACTTTCTGGACCTGAAATTTCCACCTCTGAAATAGGCTTTATTTTTAGACTTAGTGTTCCCAGAACTAAAATGGGGTGTCATAATGTGGCCATGATGCGTCTTAATGGTCCCAGAGCTAAATAGACAGCATTGTAGTCTCAATTCTCTAGACAGAACCTACATCCTGAGTGCCATTTCTTCAGTAGTACCAGTACCCTCAGCTATCGAAGCTGAACACACAGTGATGTTGCCAATGTGGAACAGCCATGAAATTCTGCATTCTCTGTTATCATTCCTCCTGCCTGCAGGCTGGATGTTTCCGGAGAACACCACAAACTAGCACTACTCCCTTGGCCAGCATGAGGACATGTCAAAGACTCTCTGGTCACCCTGACAGTCAACAGTGTCCCACAAAAATGTTGTGTTTTCCCTTTGAATAATTTATTTGAGATGATTAATCCAAAACATGTACTCGCACAAGCTCTTCGTAAGTTTGAAAATGGCAACACTGGCTTGTTTACATGGTAACCAGCTGTCGTCAGGACAAGCTACAAAATCTAAATTCAGCTATTGCAAGTCTTTCTACATCCTCTATGATGATATAGAAGGCAGCTGCAAAATAATGAAGTAAAACTTCCATGAAGTCAGTGACTTGGTAAGGAAGCGTAGCAACAAAGCTTTGAGACTCGCAGAATGATAGGGGTACTCAAAGCCAAAATATGGCTGATATCTGGTGTGTTCCATTGGATCACTGCCATGCTTAGGCCATAGAGTGTCAGCGCATCTCCTGCAAAAGGATGTCATCTACTGAGAGACCGTTTAAGAAACAGAAGGAACATTAGCACAATCAACAATGAAGCCCCACCCATTTTGCCATCACCCAGAAGCTCCGCCCCCAGAATGCATTCGAGATGTCCTTCCCCTCAGTCACTCACAAGCTGGCATGACGCAGCTGCTCCAGGCAGGGGTGGACATGCATCCACGGCTGTTTTAAGCAGAGAGCTTTAAATTGCAATTTGCTGGGTCTCCCACGGCCCCTTTCCAAAGACTGATGGAACATTTCAACTTAAATTGAATGTTTAAGCAGGATAGTATGACCAAGATTGCACCGTGATCCATTCTTAGTATTTAGAAAAACAGAAATGGCATCTTTAGCATGGTCCCAACATGGGCATTATCAAGCCAACACTGGTCTGGGATCTGTGCGATTGCATCTCAACCAGTGGCGACTGTGCTAAGACTACAAGGGAAGCTCTGCTTCTTCTAAAATGTCACGAAAAAAATCATCAAATATATATTGCTGCATTTACATTGTTATTGCAAAGAGCATTCTAGAATGTGTTTGACTTTATGGCCAGTTCACTCAGAATCAGCAGTAATTTCTCATAGGTAGTCTAATGTGTTTTTTTTCTCATTCATTATATTCCCTTGGCAGCACGATCCAATAAAACCAAATGAAGTGCAACTTCACTGGACTTTCAGTGCAGCAAAGCAACAGGTTTATTGGACAACACTTCAGAACACTTCACAACAGGCATATTTTTGGCAAATTAAGTTTTTTTAATCAGTTTTCTTTTGTATTTATCCTACTGTAAATAAAAACATAAATATAACATTCTTGAGTTTGTGCTTTATTTAGTTGGTGAGCTTCGTTCATTAGTAAGTTTGTTTGTTTATTTCAAACTAGGTTGTGGGGGGGGGGTGGGAGCCAGCTTCCTCAGTATGACAGACCACCAGCCGCCATTGCTGTCAACACTGTCATTTGGAGCAGAAGCTCAACTTCAATTCCCATTGAAAGATGGTTGTACCTGCCATATTGTATCCTGCACTACAAATTAATTCTACAAATTAACCGTCCTGCATTACAACAAATACACCCAAAAGGAATATTTTTAGGCACAGGAAATAAGACATCAGTTGTTCCAGTGGATGATCTGTTCTAATGCAAGGTTCTGAAGAGAAAACTCTGTGAACCTAGCAATATCTGACAGAATTCCTTGCCCCTATGTCATTTGAACCTGGGGCCAGGATCTTTCAGAAAAGTCACTTTTCTCAAAACTCCATCAAGGAATTTACGCAAGTGCCTCTTAAACAAATGAACAATATAATCAAATAATTAACACCACTAAAAATACTGAACACTTTTCTTTGGAGAATTTACACGTTCCCACAGAGCAGCATTTTGCACTAAGCACCTAATTAAAAGATACTACAACTCTATGGACCCATAAAAAATAACAAGTCGACCTCCACTTTGGTTCTCCATTCGTTTTGCTGCAGGATTTTAATTAGCTCAAGTGAAGGTTTCTTTCTCATGTGTAAATCACTGGTTTGGCCATGATGCTGCGATCTGCTTGATGATGTACCCGGTCAGACCGCTTATACCAGTGGAGCACCAGTGGAGTAAACCAGAATAACGTCCATGGTGACAAATGTTGCATGCTGGAGCAAGACGAGGAATATGGGGTATAATGTGGTATTTACAGCTTGAAATAATTAAAGAAATAATGAGCCCAGAAGCAGTGCATTGAGGCACTGTCAGTAAAGAATGTAATTGTCACAACTTCAGCCGGGGAAACAGCACAGATGCCATGAGATCGGGTGAGCGAGGGTTTATTAGGAGAGAGAGAGACTAAACAGGAACATCTAAGAGACACAGGATGGACGTCACAACGCTAATGACTAGGGAAACATACTTAAACACAGACTTAAATGCACAGGACTAATGACAGCAAATCCAAACAGCTGACCGCACGGGGATTCCACACGGGGTAATGAGGGGGCGTGGCACATGGGAGGATCGGATGAGCAGGGCATGATAATGATGAATGAGCGCAGAAGCAGTGCCTGGAGGCACTGTCAGTGAGTGGAGTGGAGTGGAGCCCTGCACAGGAGCCCTACACTGGAGCCTCTCAAAGGAGCCCTGCACAGGAGCCCTATGCTGGAGCCTTTCAAAGGAGCCCTGCACAGGAGCCCTACGCTGGAGCCTCTCAAAGGAGCCCTGCACAGGAGCCCTACGCTGGAGCCTTTCACTGGAGCCCTGCACAGGAGCCCTACGCTGGAGCCTTTCAAAGGAGCTCTGCACAGGAGCCCTGCACTGGGGCCATTCACAGGAGCCCTGCGCTGGAGCATTTCACAGGAGCACACACAAACACTGTTAGGACCGGTAGTATTTTCCGAACGCTTTCTTTGGCAGATGAGGGATCAGACATTCCTCACTGCATTTTCCTTCTGAGAAAAGCATTTTTCTGTGAAAGACCAGCACATTCACAGGGCTACACCTGCCTGAGGGAGCCGAGTGCAGGCCAGAGCCGCACTGAGCCGCTGGTACCTGTGAGCCATTCTGTCTGCACCGGGGATAGCGCAGCATGGTACTATACTGTACTACATAATACCAGATCCCAACACTAGGGGAGTCGAGCAGAGTGGATATCAAATGAAATTTGATGCAGAATGTAAAATGTTGGAAAATGCAAAAAATGCTAAATGTTTGGTACAGCAGAGGTCATCAGCAGGACATCAACCTTTCTCGAGAAACCATTTTTATAACCACATTTGAGTGTTTTCTTAAGCTGATGCTTTTATTCAGTGACACACAATTTTGAGAAAGTAAAAGGGTCCTGCTCAAGGGTCCAAAAGTGAAATCACTCTGCTGGCTCTGGGATTTGACCTGGTGACCTTCTGATCACAGGCAGAGAACCCAAACCCGCTGTCACATTCTGTTCCCTGCATATAAGCTAACAAGAAAAAGCAAACAAAACTGGAGTAACATCAAACATCTGCCAGTTCTCTCTAAAAAAATAAACTTCTGTGCCAGTGAAAAAGTTTAGCGATCAGCTACCTTGAGCACAAAGCCAGATTAACGTAATTATACATGTGGGCCATGGCACAGACATCAAGGGCTTGTTATTTACGCCACACGCCGAAAATGGAAAGACGGACCCAAAACGGGACACTGTTATATTCTTAAAAGGACAGATATTCAGCACTGCGCTGTCACTGGCAGAAAAAAAAAGGAATCACTGCGGAATGTGCCGGTCCGGGACGGAGAGGGGCCGAATTTCACGCGGATCTCGGCCTAAAATAGCCGCCGCGGACGTCACGGAGGCCCGAATAAGAAATGAGTCATTTCCTCTGCGTGGAGCAGGCAGCTCAGGAGCCCACAGACAGTGAGCTGCGGTATTTCCTGTCCTTCGGCTGGCAGTGCGGCGGCGTCGGCCTGCCAAACAGCTGCCGTCCTGGCCTTTGGAGGGAGCTGCTTCGCCGCGCCGGGACCGCGCTGCATTCTAGAGGCCCCTACGCACGGTAGGTAAATAAACCCCCCGACCTGGACGGCTTCCTCAACGCCTGCGGCTTCTGTAAATACCCCCATGTGACCCCATAACCTATCCCCCCCCCCGGTGTAGGATAACGCTGTAGGGCTCCGGGTGGGAGTCTAGGCCCATTCGCGCGTTCAAGATGAGAAGAATTAGTCTTTTGTTCTGCGCAAGGTTGGAGCCATCTGGTCCACCGACAGCACCCAAACATCTGACCGACGACGGCCTCCGAAGGAAGTCACGTGACTGGTCCTGTCATCTGCATCCGCTCTCCGCCGAGGGTGTCTAGACCGCTGCCCGCTGTGGTGGGTAGACCCCAATGGTCCTTAAATTACATTAATCACACATTTTCAGACATTTCTCCAGGACACCTTCTACAAATGGGTCAGGAAATGATTACCGGGTTTTTAAACTGTCTTAATTCCCCATGGAAAATGTGCTTTGAAGTACACGGCTATGTAGTACGAGTAGTATTAAATATACAGTTTAATTGGTCAAATCCTCTCCCTGTCCTCCCATCCGACCAATCAGGTGTGGGAGTGATTTCGCACATGTGAAGTGGCACCATTGACAACGCTCCATGGGCAGCTGGAGACAGAACCTGGCAACTCAGACAGTCCAGAAATATCTGCTTGCAAGATGCTCTGGCTGCTTCTCCAAGCCAGACATCCTGCCTCATCTGCTCGAGAGCATATTCAGTGTCAGGCAAACTGAATGCGCACACACACACACACACACACACACACACACACACACACACACACACACACACACACACACACACACACACACACCACATAGGCATAAATACCAGCCCAAAGCGGCATGAGGTGACAAAATCCCAACAGGCTCTGCTTGTTCTTTCTGGGGCTCCTGTAATAAGGTGATATCAGAGACTCCCCCGACCTCCTCAGAGACTAAATAAATGAAGTCAGAAGATCACTAGTTGCTAGTTACCTGCTTAGCAGAACATGTTGCTTTGGAATCTATTACATATGAATGCGTTTGTTTAATATTTCCTGTAGTGTAACAGCCCTGCAGAAGTCAATGGTTTTAGTGGTGATAAACGTTCGCTTGCAGACGGAGTGCCGCCTCTCTGGGGTTCGATTTTTCCATGCGTCTCTGTTGATTCACTGTTTTTGTCTCCTTCCACAGTCGCCCTAAGCCAATCACATCAGCGAACTGTCCTTTGGACAGGAAGTCTGACTGCGTGGGGAGTCACATCTATTTTTGCTGAGCAAACGGTCATGTTCACCGTGTCATAACTGGAATATAAAGAGTTTACATCCTATTGTAATGAAATAATTTCTGGTCTAGGTGGTGCTTCACATTAGAGGATACATTGGAGAAAGAGCATATCAGATAATCATAAAAATATCAGACTAAAATAGATACTGAAGAAAGTAGCAGCGACAGAATCTAACTTACAGAAGACAAGAATTAAAACAAAAAAATCAGCTTGCTAGGCTGGCTGCCTAAAGCAGTCAAGTCCTCAAAACATGGAGGCAAAAAAACTAATTTGATGAGAATAGTTATGGAAAAAGAATGGATGATTTTCATGTGTGTTTGATGAAGAGGACACAAGTAAATACACTCCAGATTCCATTTTTACATTGTGCATCACCAGGATCCCAGTGGAAGAGTCTCCCATTGATTGTTACGTCCAGTGTAGGGTTAGGGTTAGGGTTAGGGTTGAGTCTCCCATTGATCCAGTGTAGGGGGGCTATTTCTGTGTAATACCAGTGATGAACGCTGATAGACGTGATGAAGGCTGCTGTCCAAGCCACGGAAACAGAGTGCATCATAGAAATAACATCTAAGGGACAGAAAGGGTGGCTTTGAAAAACTTTTCTTTGACTTCCTTCACCTTCTACTCAAAGTATATAACTGTTTCTTTAGATGTCAAAAAGCCATTTAATAAAGTTAAAGAAAAATCTTCGAGTATAGGCAGTTGAACAGGAAGTGCATCCTTTAGAAAACCTGAAGAGGTGGCCAGATGACGGAATGTTCTGGAAGAATGCAGCCTGTATGGTCGCCAAGAGTTGAGCGTGATGCTACAGCATCTAATAAATACTGAAAAGTAGCGTGGTACTGTGTGCTGATTGTATCGCAATCCAATCGGTGTCCATTATGGAGTCTGCCATTTACCAATGCGATTCATTCTGAAGATGACTAGAAATGTATTCTGTGGAAAATAGCGACGCAGCGTGCAACTGAGCAGCTGGAAAAAGTATACCTGGAAACGATTATGCGGCGGGCAGACACTTAACGGAGCTCGGAGGTGGAGGTGCAGTAGGACACTCGGAGAGAGAAGACTTGATCCTGAGGAATGTCCAGGCCGTCTACTTTCATCACTTTATGTCATCACAAAGGAAAAACGAGATGCCTTGTCAAATGTGTAACATTACAAGTTAAGTAGCGGTTGTGTGAATCCAGTAGTGAGATCCCACTTGAAGCACTGCTCAGATTTGTTGAGGCCACCGAGAATAACCGGGTTGATCACTGGGGTTAGATCAACCGAATAGGTACAGGAAAAAGTACAGGACAAGGCACAGGAAAAGGTACAGGAAAGGGTACAGAAAATAAGCACTGAACCTCTGCAGGCAGAAAGGCAACCAAGGGCACAGGAGCCAGCTGTATAAAAGCACAAGGGGAGGTGGGATCAGTGCAAAATTAACCAACAAGGACACAAGCCTTATTGCAGTATTACTGATGCATGCTCTTAAATTTAGGTTTGGGAGAGATCCTTCTAGATATGCTTTATAGTAACTATGATACTAAACAGGCAACTCAGCTTAATAATCTCCACCCATTTTGTACTATTGATTATGAAACAGACCCCAGCACATATCAGACCATTGAATAGTGATGTTAAGCTGCGAGTCTGTCACCTGATGAGGCTAAGCTAAGCTAAGCTAAGTATATGGTATCCCCTGCCCTTAACCAGCTCCATATGCCTCTGTGTAGCACTTCATTAATGTGCCCAGGCCATTTTCCAGATTCATGGGGCAGGGCAAGGTGTATGCCTGTGTGTATGTGTGTGTGGATGTGTATGTGCGTGTGTGTATGTATGTGTATTTGTGTGTGTGTGTATGTGTGTATGTGTGTGTGCTTGCAGTGCATGTATGTGTGTGTGTGTGTGTGTGTGGATGTGTATGTGCGTGTGTGTATGTATGTGTATTTGTGTGTGTGTGTGTGTGTGTGTGTGTGTGTATGTGTGAGTGAATTACATTTATATTACATTTTGGGGACTAAATGTTCTCCACAATGCTAATAAAGCCTGTTCATTTGATGTTGCAAGGACCCTTTTTCAGGTCCCCACAGAGATCTATGAATGCAATTGAAAAAGTCTTGTATTTTGTTTGGTTACTTATGGTTAAAGTTAGGGCTGGGTAGGGGTTAAGGTCATCATGTTGGGATTAGACTCTTTCCCGTAGAAATGGATAGAGTCCCCACAAAGGTATAATTACAAACCTGGGTGCGTATGTGTGTGTGTGTCTGAAGTATAGATATGCAAAGCGCAGAGTGACATGGCCCCAGTTCAGAACACCGACAGCATTTCACACTGAAACAAAGAGCTCTCTGTTCCCCCTTTCAGCTTTCATTAGGTCTTCAGAGCTCTTGGCCAGCGGTTGCCGTCTCACTGGGCGCCGCAAGGCGTGACTGCAGCAACCGGAGAGAGCGGCAGGACGGCGCCTCGCGAACACTGCAGAATCCACCTGCAGCCAGACAGCCAATCAACACAGCGCCACCTGCTGGAGGACAGGCGTAGCTGTCAAAGGAATTTAATTTGTAAATCTGCTTTGCTGATGGGGTGAAAGCACAGTGTCGGCCCCGGAAGCATGCGCTGATAGCCCATTGTTACCGGCGGACATACATAAAACATAACCATATTTATAAAAACAAAAGCAGACAAATACACAAACATTAAATTTTAGTGACTTCCAGTGAACTGAAAAGTCTGTGACCTCAGGAAGGTGAAGCAGCAAGAGTTAAATATATATATATATACACACACACACACACACATACACACACACTGTAAATTTACATACTGGGGCCTGCTCTTATGGGACCGTCCTCATTTACATGCCAGCAAAACCCCTGGATTATAGAGTTCTGAGGCTGTATGGGGGACACGGGGTATTTTTTTAGAACTGACTGGTAATTATTAATGCCTTGTCACTGTATCATGTATCATGTGTCAGTGACAAATATTATTGCTTACTTTCTCATGCCTGTATACCCAGTACTGCTCTTGGCACACTGTCTACCATGCACACTGTATATGCTGTCATTCACACACTGTCTACCATGCACACTGTATATGCTGTCATTCACACACTGGCTGCCATGCACACTGTATATGCTGTCATTCACACACTGGCTGTCATGCACACTGTATATGCTGTCATTCACACACTGGCTGCCATGCACACTGTATATACTGTCATTTACACACTGGCTGTCATGCACACTGTATATGCTGTCATTCACACACTGGCTGCCATGCACACTGTATATACTGTCATTTACACACTGGCTGCCATGCACACTGTATATGCCGACATGCACACACTGCCAACCATGCACACTGAATATACGGCCAGGCACACACTTTCTACTATGCACACTGCCTGCCATGCACAACGTATATATTTCCATGCACACACTGCCTACCATGCACACTGCATATACTGCCATTTACACACTGCCTACCATGCACATCATATTCACTGCCTACCAAGCACACTGTATATACTGCTTGCCATGCACACACTGGTTACCATGCACACTGTATATACTGCTATGCCCACACTGCCTACCATGCACACTGCATATACTACCTTTTGCACACATAGCATAACATGCACAATACATACACTACCACATACACTTTATATACCGCCACTAGTACATTTTCTTTCGAATAATATTTATGTAGTTTATCTTCTATTTAGCCTTTGTATATAGCTACCCCCCTTTAACCTTTTAAGTTTCATTTAATATTTAACAACAATGTTATTTACATTTCCTTGCAAGTTTTACAGTTTATCTGCATGTGTCAAACAAAATCCAGGATCAGGTGATAATTGTATCACACCTTCTCATGAACATCTCCACCGGGGATGGATGTAAATGCAACAACTTCTGCCAGCAGATCTCATGTGTTCCCCTCAGTGCAGTTCCTCATTTTGTTTGTGCTTAATCAGATGGTTTTGGCCGATTCCTCTAAAGGCAGCCATACCTGGTGTATCTGGCACTAGTGGGCGGCGGTGGCTTGATGGTTAGGGAAGCGCACTTGTAATTGAAAGATTGCAGGTTCGAATCCCCCACCAGCAAGTCACCCCTGAGGTACCCTCAGCAAGGTACCGACAGCACTGTTCCCCGGGTGCTGAATTAGCTGCCCCCTGCTATGTCACGAAAGTCACATATGGGTCAAATGCAGAGGACACATTTCTTTGTTGCGCACTGTGTGCTGTGGTGTGTTGACAATGACCACTGATCACTAAATTCAAATTCTAATCTGTACGCAATGGAAGTCAGCTTAGCACCTAGATTCACTAAGTATCTGGAAAGGCAGAAGAGAGATGAAATATAACACGTTTGAGAAGGTCTGAGAAGAAGGAAGGCAGAGGAAGGCTGTTAAATTGCTGCAAAAAAAAAGGTGGTTAACAGGATGAACTCCCAGGCTGTGGCCTGAACAGGAGGCAGAGCAGAGACAGCATGGTAAGAAGGGGGCTGCCTTACCTGAGAGCCCTCAGTCTCAGGGGTAAAACAGAGTGTACAGCTTTGTGAACATTCAGAAAATGCAATCTGACAATGAGCAGCAGAGTACAGAGGCTTACAGGTCAGTAAATGACAGACTCCAAAATGGAAGCAGCACAGAGATACTAAACAGTACTGAGGTATTGTTGGCAAACATTACCCTCATGGGCGCTATAAGGCCACAAGGTGGCAGTACAGGATTGTCTGCATGAATCATACAAGCTTTAGCTTAGAAACACTTTGAACTCTGAATGAGTTGTGTGTGTTTGTGTATATATATATATTCATAGACACACACATATATTACACAGTTATATATATTATATACATACTGTACACTCTCTCTCTCACACACACACAGTCGCTCCCCATGTTACAATGGTTTATGCTACAATGTTTCAAGTTCATGATGGGCAAATGATTTCCAATTTTAATACATTATTCAATAAATGAAATGAAATTTTCAGCACTTTATTATAAAATAGCCGTCCCAGGAACAGTTGGAGAAGAAGTATAGAGGCAGAAACGTCTGAGACTCAACTGGGGAGAACTCGAGCAAAAAGCCATGGAAGTGGAGTGAAATGAAAGGTATCGTCAACGGTCTATGCACCCAAGAGGAGCAAAGAGCTTAATGTAAATGTAAAATGATAAAATAGGGCTTGTGTTAATGACTTTGCCCAACCAAAGGCTAATGTAAGTGTTCTAAGCATGTTTAAGGTAGGCTAGGCTAGGCTAAGATGATTGTTGGGTTAAGTGAACTATATTAAAGTGCATTTTGGATTTATGAAATATTTGCCTTACAATAGATTAATCGGAACGTAACCCTATCATAACCTGAGGACTGGCTGCATACATTAGTGGTGTCAATCAATTAAAAACATTAATCCATCATTAAATTAATCATCAAAAAAACATTAATATTTTACCTAAAATAGCTTGCTTTCAGCAAATACAATCCATATTTTTAAAGCTGGGGGCGGCATGGTGGTGCAGTGGTTAGCACTGTTGCCTCACACCTCTGGGACCTGGGTTCAAGTCTCCGCCTG
>JAABNY020000019.1:6520471-6532072 GCA_015164015.2 Brevimyrus niger
GTGTTCTAGAAAAACTAGGTAAAAATTCTTGGTCCCCTTGGCGACTGGCGGTAAGCAAAGGGAATAGATACAACGAACGCAACATTCAAAGATTACTGTGCTATGTCACGTGAGGGGCTGCTGTAAACATGCCTGGTGTCCTACAAACCACCATTGTGCATATATTTTATGCATTTATGAGTTGCTAAACATTTTGTGTGTGGCCTGCAGCTTTCACAAAATTTCCAAGGACTACCAAAAAAAATCCTATTAAATGTTTTATGCCGACCCCCTTAAATACCTAAACCATGATGAGGAATGTTGTGATGCAGACAGGCCTGTTGTATTATGTTTTATTTGATATATACCATAATATTCCAGTTTCCATAGGTACATCGGCTTAGATTGTACATAGGTACAATTTTTTTACCAATTTGTAAAATAGCTGTTTCCTTTCTGCAGGAACAGTAATGATAAGGTCCCTGCAAATCCATCTGCAGAGCTTTTGCCTTCGTTGATGGTTTCGCCGTGTCTCCACAGCGTGTTAATTTGTCACTGATTTTCACATGGAAAGCTACTGGGTCCTTCCTCTACGCAAGTGTTTAGTTCAAAACTACCTGCCCCTTTTATGGTTGAATGGTGCTCACAGGAACACAGGGTGCCTTAAATTTGACCAACACTACGCCCGTGAGGCACTCCAGCCATTTCACTAACCTCCTCTTTTCAGTAAATGTTTGCAGTGCGTGAGATTCAGTCTGTACGTCAGATGACTGTTGGGTCACTGTGAGTCACTGCTGTCATGGCTTCCTTAAGAAAATTCTATCTCTATCCTTATGCCCACAGGGCTTTGGTCCCGGATGGGCAGGGACATTCTCAATTCTTCCAGCAATAACCAGCTGTAAGATAAACAGATCTTATCATAGTCGCAGGACCGCACCCTGCCTGACTGTGCCGGCCCTTGGTGGCTCGGCTGCTGGAACAGAGGTCTGACAGCTTGCTCGCCTTCCCTAAGGACAGGATTCATAGAGCAGGGAGGCTCCGGTCATCGTCTATGCTCTTTGTGCAGTGTGTGTGTCTGATGAAATGTCACTTTCATGCTGGCGAGCAGGTATGCGGGCAGCGAGTTAGACCTCTGCAATTGGAAGGTGGCTGCTTTTAATCCCGTACTCTGTAGACTAGGCTTTTTAAAGAAAGACCTTAACCGCCCGGAAAAATACTCCAGGGCACCAAATGGAGAGCTGAGCCTGCGCTCGGACCCCAGGCTTCACTCTCACCACTAAAGTTCCAGAAACTAGTCTCAAGTTCCTGAATGGAAACTTTTGTAGCTCCTGGAGACTTCCGTGTGACGCTTTCCAACCACACAACAGGAACTGTAACTGTTATGCTAAATAAGCATGGCAGATGCAAACAGGTCGCAGATTAATTCTTCACACACAACGTCAAGCTGTGTCAGGACCCTGTCCCATCTTCTCGCTGTTTGGCCAGCAGTTCTCGCTGGCTATCCGGTGTTCCTCTAGTGTGTTTGCCTGCTCCCTGGGCCACCGCATGGCTTAACAGGCTAAGTAGTTGGCTACTGTTCCCAACTCACCTTTTTCAGTTGTGGTTGTCCAGCCTCAACTAGTTTAACTTGTGTTTTTTGTGTTTATTTTATGTTTTTTTAGTTCAGCCTGTACAAGATTTTACCAGGATACAGACAGCAGATCATTCACAATGTAGAGAACCAATCAAAAATCTGAACACACCTACTGAAAATTAGTACTTTTTTTAACAAGATAATGACCTTAAGCACACCTCATGGTTATGTACTAATGTATAAATAAGAGATGGACAGGTCACCTGGCCCCCACAATCCAGGACCGTAGAGCTTGTTTGTGATGTGTTGAGTAAGGTGAAAGCTCCATGAGAACTGTTGGAGAATCATTTCAGGTGGCTACTTATGGAAGCTGGATGAAAGAATTTCCAGAGTCTGCAGTGTTATCGTCAAAATTAAAGGGTGCTTATACTGAAGACTCTAAAATCTGAGAAAATTTTGAGATGCTGATCTCTTCTCTTGGTTGATGCAATATTTGAAGAGTATTTCTTTCACTGCCCCAAGGGCTTTTACTATAATGTGAATAAAATGTCTAAATGCATTAACAGCAGAGGTGTCCAGATTTTGACTGGAACTGTATAGTGAGGTGATAGATTCAGTTTAAGTATTAAAAATACTTTTGGACTCACTTGCTCCCATTGAAATGGAAATTTGTTAATTTTTTAATCTGGATTTAGGAGCTCTCTAGGCTTATATTAATAATCTATTTAAATGAATAAAAATGGTAAGTGAGGTTTTGGGTTGGCTCTGTTTGCATGTCTGCTCAGTTTTTACTCCCAATTACATGGTATCTGCCAGCTGTCCAAAAAGATATCAGGCAAATCAGTGTCTCTTGCATGTGATTCACCCAGTGATAGACTGTGTTGGACAAGCTTATGTGGGAAAATAGGTGGACAATCTGTTCAACTGGATCATATCAAAGTAATGTTTTCAGTGAAGTGATGAGGTCCTAAAAAATAACTGATTGAAAAATGCGCCCAATGTTAAGGGCTACTTACACGTACCAGAATGAAGTATATAAGCACATAATATTTTGTTAGAGGTGAGAGGTATTTCAGACAATTCTGTTGCAGTGGGATAACTGACATGCAGCAAGTTTGTTGGCTCCCCCTTGTGGCAGGATGAAGAGCGACTTCAGCAACCAATGCCTGAATGATCATGGGTGTATAATTGAATTATCACATCCCCAGCTTGAAGTCGCTCGTTCTTTTTATGATATGCTGAAATGTTCTGAACTTAAACAATGAAGCCAGACATAAACATTCTGAAGGTTCCTTTTAATTAGCATAAGCAAGATAATTCATGTTTCTGAACAAAATCAGGAAAAGGCATCACAGCTGGCAAGGCGGTCTGGGCAGGGTGGGGGGGGGTTTGCTACTCCTGTGGCACGACGGCACCGATAGGGATGCAGTCGCTGGTCTTGCAGTGGCAGTCCTCCACGTGCAGGTACGTGTACGGCAGCACGTCCCCGTTCAGGCACTGCAGATTGATGGTGCGGTTGCTGGTACGCAGCTCCTGGCAGCAGGTGCAGGAGTGCTCCATGGAGAGCATTTCCTCGGAGTTCCTGCAGGGGGCAGCAGCACTGTCACACTGGTCCTTGAGGCTAAATGCTGCAAGCATCACCTTTAGTGGACAATCATGCTACTTTGATAAAGAAAAACTATTACTCCCCTTCTGATTTGTATCTACATTTCAATATGTCATAAATATTTATATTCTATTTGTTGCTCTCTTTGCACCATGGCCGACAGGATCGATATCTCCTCACACCGATCGACCCATGTCTCATATAGCTGAAGAAGACAATTTGACTGTAGAATGTATGAATGTATTAATGCTAAATAAATAAAATAGCTAAAAGCTAAGCATTAATAGTCTTGGTTTGGTGCAGTAGCAGATGCTGATTGCATCTCTATGGTGTCTGGATGGATCCACAGGCTTCCTCACTTGCTGTAGGTATTGCAGGCCCCCTCGCAGTAGGTCATTTCCACCCTTCCCGGAGACTGGCAGCCCTGGTAGATGATCTTATTCTGCACACTCTCCACCTTGCACGCCCTCGCTTTCTCCACACCTGTTGAGAGAATCAGAGCCATCCATCCAATCCTACTTCGAAGGGGCCCGTAGTTTACGGCCTCTTCAAGATTTTACTCCATGATGTCGCTTGAAAAGACGTCTCTACGGCTGACTTCACTTCACACTTCAATTTATTTAGGAGACGCTTTTTATTTTTTCGAGAAAGCAGAATCATTCAGTTCCTGGAGTAGCATGGGGCTACAGGCCTCGCTGCAGAGGCGCAACAGTGAAATCACTCTGCTGGGCCCAGGATATGAACCAGCAACCTTCCCCTCAGGCATAGGGCCCTAAGTGGCTGCCCCCACAGCACATGACAGTACACCAGAGATTGGGAGGTGCAGGTCACTTTGCCAGTGACTTCCTTGGACGTGTTTTACTCACAGACTTTGCAGCAGCCGTCAGCAGCTGTCTGAATCGTGCCCTGAGGAGAGGAGAAGCATATTAGTTACTTTCGGGAATCGTAAAAACACACTAAGCTGGGCCATCAAATATGGTACCTGCAACACAGAGTGCTGTCCAATGCCATTACGCATTTACGTTGTAAATGTACAGTATAGTGCAGAAGCTTCCTAAAGTCACTCTGCACGGTTTTTGAAGCAACCATCCCATACATCAAGTTATTTTTTTACTCAACCACTAGCGCACAATGTTCAGCTAATCAACACATCATTAACTTTTCAACTAATTAAATAAAATAATGAAGTGAGCTGGAGGTGAAATTTAACAAATATATGGCTAAGGTGCCCCTGAGGAGAGGTTTGGGAACTGAAGCGGTGTTCATCAAGCCATCCAACTAGATATCAGTAAGTTTTTAGAGAACAGAAGAAATTCCTACTAGTTTTTACTGCAACTCTTAAATTGCATATGTTGTAATGTTACATTGTATTTTTGTTCTGAGCACACATACACATACTACCCAGATGAATACCTATAAACGTTTCCTTTGACTGCCTAAGGCCTTGCACAGTACACTCTGTGCCACCCACCCATCCCCCATCCCTGTACTAGGGTCTTTTACCGGCTGGCAGTTGGCCTCATGGAAGGGTGGGCACTGGATGCTGGAGACGGTGCTAACAAAGGTGTCTTTGATCCTCATGCAGCTGAACACTTCACACTTATTTTCTGCTGGGGACCACTTTTCTCCATGCTGGGGAAAGACAGAAGTGAATGCTGGGCCCTCAGTGAGCCCTGAGCATCTGTGAGTGAGTCCTGAATGTTTCTGAGTGAGCTCTGAGCTGCTGTGTGTGAGTCCTGAACCTTTTTGAGTGAGCTTTAAGCCTCTTTGAGTGAGCCCTGAGCATCTGTGAGTGAGTCCTGAACCTTTCTGAGTGAGCCCTGTGCCTCTGTGAGTGAGTCTTGAACCTTTCTGAGTGAGCCCTGAGCCTCTGTGAATGAGCCCTGAGCCTCTCTGAGTGAGTCCTGAACCTTTCGGAGTGAGCCCTGAGCCTCTGTGAGTGAGTCCTGAACCTTTTCGAGTTAGCCCTGAGCCTCCGTGAATGAGTCATGAACCTTGAGTGGCCCCTGAGCACTGGAGATCCCCACTTACCTGCAGCAGATGCATGGTTCCATTGATGTCAATTTTGCAGTGTGTCTGGACGCACTTCCCACAGCAGTCATACGTGCTCAGCTCCATGTATTTATACCCCTGTGAGAAAAACCAAAAAGATTTCCAACCCTAAGTCATTCATTTGTTTAGAAACATCAGTAATGAGGGCACAGCTGTGTCATGTGAAGTTCTTAGAAGATTTTCAACCTAAACTGAATGGATTGAGTTTCCAGCTCCTTACCGGGTCACAGTCTTGGTTGCAAAGGATGGGCAGACATTTGATCTGGTAGAGTCCAGTGCTGGGGTCTTCTTCAGTGGTGCAGGTGCAATTTTGACAGCCAGCCATGACCACTGTGGCATGAGGCTTGCAGAGGGGACAGACCATCAGTGCATTGGACTCACAAGGTGATATCAAAGCTACATTAGCTCACGTGTTGACAGAGCAGGTATGTATGATGGCTTATAATTACCTGGTATTCTACTTGTTTGTGTAGGCAGACCTTCTTTGGCACTGGGTGTGACAAAAAGGCAGCGGTCAGTTTGTGGGGTACAGGAACAGCAGTATAGTTGGTAATCAATGAAAATGAAAGAGCACAAGGAGGTAAGAGGACTCCAGAGCTACAGGTAAAGGCTATACCGCATGTATGTTCGGGACAGCACTTCTCAAGAGGCACCGAGACCACTGGAGTAAATCCAGCCCCACAGCTGTGGTCCGTCTCCGGGCAGGTACTGCTGTCACACCCTGTATAGAGCACAAGAAAGCACCATCTGGGTTAAGGGATGAAGGAATCCGCACAGCAAAGTACCACAGGGCCGAGAGCGCCGTCCCTATCCAGGGAGTCTGTGCGGTGCTTACGGCACACAAGGCTGGAGCAGCAGGGGTTCATGGGGTTAGACTCGTTGACGAGAATGAAGCCTGGCACGCTGCAGGAGGTCACCGCAGGGGGTGGGCACACACTGGGCCTGCATCTCACCAGCCTGGAGAACCGGTCGCAGATGCAGTCCTGGCACTTGTACTGAAACTCTTCATCGAACTGCCAACAATAAAACACAACAGTCGGAGGGCGTCCCGCATCTGGTGAAAGGGCACCACCTCTTCAGGAGCGATTGAAAATGAAAGAGTGCCGTGTACTTACCTCTCGAGGCACACCTTCTGGGTCCAAGCATCCTACAGCGACAGAAACACGGCTCAGATTTATCTGATGCGCTTAGCGGGCGGAGCTTTTTAAAATCGTCTACTTCACGGCACACGGGTGCTCTGTTGTATATGTGGGTGGTCTTAACGCCATGAACAGCCACCTACCACACTTCTCAACACAAATATCAGTCTCCTTGCTGAAGAGCTTCATGCCGTCGGGACAGAAGCAGCCCTCAGTCACGATAATAGGGCTTGACTCCTCAGGCCTGCGAAGGGGAATTTAAGCTAAGGTTCAAATGTGACAACAACTCCTAACAAAATAAGCACACTACAGCAGATGCTTTTGCCCAAAGTAGCATAAACATTATTTTGAGCAAGCAGGGTCTGACATTTCCTGGAGAAATTAGGGGTTAAAGGCCTTGCTCAAGGGTCTAATAGTGACTTGAACTGGCAACCTTACAACTACAGACACAACATCCTAGCCCACTGGTGCCCCTTCTAATGCAACCTGACTCTTGTTTATCTGGGTGAGTATGAAGGTTAATCCAGGGTTTGACATCCATGAGAACATTCAGATCCCAGTTTGCCTGTATGGAAACATACTTATCCTGACAGGTCGGTGGTTCTGCTGGTCCACACGGCTTGTAGACCTTATCTCCAGAACATTCAGCAGCTGCAATGGAAAAACAAAAATTAAAATGTATTATCACCAAAGCCAAGGTACAGCAGTGGACTCTTCCATACTTCTTTTACTGTAGAGCAGTGTTTCCCAATCGAGTCCTCGGGGACCCCCAGACAATCCGAGTCTTCCAGCTCCAGGAGGGAGCACAAATGTGGACCAAAGGCGGATGACTGAGGACCAGTTGGGAAACACTGCCAGTTCAGCCAATTACTGTCACAAGCTGGCTAATGTATATCACCCTGAAAGGCCACTGCAGGAATTCCAGGATTTGAGTTACAATTCCTAGATATGTCCTTTTAACCTTCTCTTCAATTTAAGTAGACTTGTACATGTTCCAGCCTAATGCAGTTTGAAGACTTTTGGGCACTTGGAATGTCTTTACTGTTGCATTATATTGCAGTCGTTAACAAAGTAGTTTTCCACAAGATGCTCTTCTTTGGAACAAATAATGAATCGGCACCTTAACGGGGGATCTCACACATTGTGAAAATCTGAATCTGTAGCGTTCCCATTACAGGTGATTAAGATGGGATAGGTGGGCGTACCACACTGGGTGGTGTAGTTCCTCCAGTAGATGCAGATGCCAACTTGGGCACAGGCGGCACTGTAGCTTTGAAGGCTAGTGCACTCCACAGTGGGGTTAGACACATGGCAGCTGTCAAACACGCAGCCTTTATAGAAGTTATCGGGGGGGATCAGGGGGTGGCAGTCCGCAAACAGCCTGTGAGGACAGAGGGGGCAAGGAAAGTGTGAGTTAAGGCCTGCAGAGGCCGACAAACATGCGCATGAAGCTCCCATCGCCCATACGCCAACTAGGCAATGGTCAACCTGCTGCTCCAGGTGTGTTAAGCAGCGGATGGTGCACCTGCTGTTCAGAACGTCACAGAGAGAATCCGGCGTGCAGGGCTCGTATGTAGCCTCTGGACCTGGAGGCTTGGGACCACTGGGTGGTACGCATTCAGGCCTGTGGATGTCTGGGATGGGCCAGTGGTCTCCCATCAGCGCACAGCTCTCCACCAGCTGGCCACTGGGCAGCATGCAGTCGTCGGCTGGGTTGTTGTTGCAGGTACCTGGGTGGCAAGCGCAGTTCTCAGCTCAATCCAGCCCAAGAGCATTAAGAATCCATGAGAAGCTATATGCAATAACAGCTAGCCAACACATGCTGCATCGCAGTAGATACACTGGTGCAATTAGCTGTTTTTATTATGGTTTAATCCAAAGCAATGATTTTTTTTTTAAGGAGATGGGGGTCAGACAGTCCATGGAGTAATTATGGCTAAAGGCCTTGCTGAAGGGCCGAAAGGTGATAACCAATGATTTTCCGATCACAAGTACAGTAGCCAAACCTGCTGAGCTACACATGCTCCACCTCTCAAAGGTATAAAGAAGAATGTGATTCATTCATTATTAACCACTAATTATGACAAAATACAACATCAGATCAGCACTTGGCAGACGTCAAATGGCACGTATGTCCTTGTTTGTTTTTGGACGGTGCGGAATTTTGAAGACCACACTTTCCTTACCACATTGTCCCTGGGTGTTTTTGCCAAAGTGCTTGAAAGGCAGGTTGATGCTGAACCCAGTTATGCCAAAAGTCACCACCACCTCCAATGAGGGGATCTCAAGGACCATGGTAAGGCCACTGGAAAGAACCTTAACACCACCATGCACAAGGGGCAGGCGTGCTGGGGTTCCGCCCACGATAACCTGGGCACACAGTAAGAATGGGAAACATTGTTATCTCAGTGCTCTTCTCCTAAAGCTCAATAAATTCCCAAGAGTTACAGATAGACCTAACCTCCATTTTGGGGGCACCAATCACATTGTGATTCTTTAATGTGACGACGAGTGTGCCATAGGCCACGATGATGGACTTGGGGCAAGACACATCTTCCCCGGGGTCACAGTTCACATTGTCTATGTAGATGTTCAGGTAGTGTTGAGGTGTTTTCTCCTCCATCAGCACATACGTACAGTTTCCCTGGAAGCTGTAGAAATGCCCGTCGAATGTTATGTAGTGTGGGTCTCCCCAGCCTTCGCAGAAGCCTGGAAACAAGCAGAAATTGTGTAAATTGAAATCTTAAGATGACCATAGTTAATGGCAGCCAATTCTTTCCAGAGGAGAGGCATTGGAAAGGGGCAAAAGTAAAATGTGGATGTCACTGTCTTCTTTCTATGAAGTATACAACATAAAAATCTCAATATTTTTATAAATTACACAATAATTATTATTTATCCAGGCAATATGGCAAATTTATCCTAATATGGCAGGTGTGTGACGTACACTTCAGAAGACTATGTCATATGATGCCATTCAGAGCCAATAAATAAGTGGGGGCCAAACCCATTTCAGGAGGATGGTACCATCTTGTTCTTGCTCTTCTTGTAAATATCTTACCAAATATTTTCATCAAAAGTCAGTCCATCACATTTACTTATCAGGTGCTTTTTCATGCACATTTTTTTGAGAAAGTTAGGTCAGAACAATTGGAGGTTAAGGGCCTTCCTCAAAGGCCCAATGGTAAATCATTCTGCCAAGTCCGGGATTTGAACTAGCAACCTCCTGGTCACAAGAACGACATTCTGAGTCACACAGCACCCCCCAAACAATCAGAAGTATTACAGCACATCATTCACCTTGTTGCTGGGACCATGTGAGGTCTATGGCGTGTATGTGGTGTGTACGATACTCACAGTCACACACGTAATGTTGGCAGCAATAGTCCTCATCAAACACCAACACTGGATTCTTGCCATTAGCACATTCGATCTCCTCCAGAGGTGGACATTCGTATGGGATTATCTCAATGATGTTATCCTCAATGCATCTAGCCAACGTGCAGTTGCAGAGGAGAAAGGTCTCATTTTTCTGAGGATAAAAAGTAAAGGAAAAAATACATCTATAAATGACTTTCTAATGAATATTTTTGTCTTTTTGGATAATTTTGAGTGGACAGAATTTTCTTGACATTTTCTCATCATGCTTCTGGCGTTTTCAATGAATATGAGTATTATGTTTAACATAACATCCTTAGCCCCACTGCGTCAACAAGATATCATTTATTTGTTCACTCATTCTTATATTACTCCATCCTGTCTTGTTTCTCATCTCACGGCTCTCGCTTCTGTATCACACTGCTGTCTGTTTTGTAGTGCAATACTGTTTGCCGTGTATCGCACTGTTGTTTGATGTATCATATTGCTGCCTATCCTGTATTGTATTACTCTATGTCCTGTAATGTACTACTATCTGTCCTGTATCACAATGCTGTCTGTCTCTTTTTGCACTGCTGTTTGTCCTGTATCACACTCCTGTCTGTCCTGTATCGTATTGCTGCCTGTCCTGTATTGCTCTGCTGTCTGTCCTGTATCTGACTACCGCCTGTCCCTCATCGATCTGATGTCTGTCCTGTATCACAATGCTGTAGTTCTCTCTTTGCACTGCTGTCTGTCCTGTATCATTTCGCTGTCTGTCCTGTATCACACTGCTGTCTGTCCTGTATCCTTTTACTGTCTGTCCTGTGTCGCACTGCTGTCTGTCCTATTAACCCCCATGCATTTGTCCCCTCTCCTGCAACTGCGACATAAGTATTTCACTGGTTTCCTCCAGATGACACTTGACAATAAAACGAGAAACTTGAAACTCAAAGCGCTAACAAATCTTTATCATTCCTGTCAACCAGCTGGATGCTGTACTCTGGCAGCTTCGGCTGCCTCTATGTATGTCTGACCAGGGTGGAAAGGGGGTCCACAGGGCCAGGTGACTCACCACTTTGTCCCACTCGGGGCAGTCGGGGACAGGAGGAGTCGGAGCTGGGGGGGTAATACACGGTCCTGTCGTATTTTTGAGCTCACAAACTTCAGAGCAGATCATGGTGAGGCAGAGTCCTGCTCCAATGTGTGTCATATTAAATATAACATCCCCTAAAGAAAATTAAGAAAAAATTAACTATACATAACCATATGTTAAATAACAGGTGAATATTGTTTCATAAATAAAATTAAGAGTACACAAGAGAATTTCAGAGGGGGAAAAAAAGTAATTGTACATAAGCAATCGGAATAGCAATTTAAAGAATAATTAAAGATTTCTACTTTCCAAAAGTCATATTTTGCAAGTGAATTCTGTGTTGGGAAAGGAAATACAATTTCTTTCTAATGCTAAAATTCTACTTTTTTATCAAAAATAAAGGCAATACAAGTGCCTGACATGTTTATATACACATAATAAACATACCCGGTTTATAAATATTCCCATTAACTTCACAAAAACATGGTGTGGGTCCAGTTGTGGTTGAGGACGTTGTAGATGGTAATGTTGAATTTTCTTGAGGAAATGATTTAACAGTAGTTGAGGCTAGAGTACCAGTTACAATCAGATCAGGGGATTCTTCAGTTGTTGTAGGCGATTTTGTGGTAGTAGTTGGTGGTAGAGGTGCTTCTGTTGTAGTGGTTGGTGGTGGAGGTGCTTCAGTTGTAGTGGTTGGTGGTGGAGGTGCTTCTGTTGTAGTGGTTGGTGGTGGAGGTGCTTCTGTTGTAGTGGTTGGTGGTGGAGGTGGTTTTGTTGTAGTGGTTGGTGGTGCTTCTGT
>JAABNY020000019.1:6533954-6550681 GCA_015164015.2 Brevimyrus niger
TCTGTTGTAGTGGTTGGTGGTGGAGGTGGTTTTGTTGTAGTGGTTGGTGGTGCTTCTGTTGTAGTGGTTGGTGGTGGTGGTGGTTTTGTTGTAGTGGTTGGTGTTTCTGTTGTAGTGGTTGGTGGTGGAGGTGGTTTTGTTGTGGTGGTGGTGGTTGTTGATGGTGTTGAACTACATGGCTTTTGTTCGAATTTCACAGTTCCATTTATGCAGATAGCAGAGTAGCACATCCCCATGTTGTCACTGACATCATAAATGACATCATTGTCTTTGTATTCAGTTCCATTGTACACGCAGCATCCTGTGAAAATAAATTATATAAACAAAGTTTATATTTTTAGAAGTATAGGAAATGTTGACATATATTGAGAAAAGTTCTTGAAACTCCATTTAGGATTTTACCTGGTTTCTGGACACAGGTGATGTTTTCATATCCCTCACAGACACTATAATTGAGAGATCCATAAAAGATTAATGAGGTGCTATGAAAACTTTATCTTACACCCTATTAACAAAAAAATGATCTTATTAAAAATTGGGGAAAAAAAATTATTTGCCCCCACTGACTTACAATATTGTGCCTTTAGAGGACTGTTTTGAAGGTTATAACTTTTAACATCAGCTCTTGAGCTGCCCATGTATGTGGTCTCACCATGAGGTGCAAAGTTCATCTGTTGGAACATCATCTCCAGGACTGAACTCAGTTCCATTAATATAGCATCCATCACAGCGTTCCACACACATCTGATTCTTCTCATCAAATATTGGTGTTTCTGGTGGACATCTGGGGTAACAGCCTAGCAAACCACATTTGGTATGACTTAGCTCTGTGTGCCATCTCAAGTAATGAACCCAATGCCAGTGTGCTAGCTTAACTTTGATACGGGCAGATGTACAAGATCAAACAAGACAGCAGACGAATGAAGAGAGACTTGAGCAGCTACCTTCCAGTTTGGGAAGAGCGGTGCCACAGGTGCCATTTTGGTTGAGGCAGGTCTTGTAGCAAGGTGCATGACAGGGGCTATAATGCCATTTGCAATCATCGGGGTTGTTATAGTAATCGCAGAAAACCGCTAGAAGTGAGAATGCACACTTTTAGTACAATTGTTAACAAGCTTAACTTTACCAGTGCAACTCTAGAAAAACATTCTAAATAGACACAACAGCTCTTGGGAGACATACAGCATATACTGCATAGTTACAGCAGTGTAAGTACTTCCTGCAGAGACTACAAAAAAGAATGTGTCCTATTCCAGTCAAAATCAAGAGCATAAATCTTTCATTGGTGTCTGGTTCAGCATTGCATCAAACCCCAAAAGGTAACTGCATTTCATTGACTGCTCTGTGCAGAGCAGCAACAAACCCCCAACTTCGAATTCCATATGTGAAAGCAGGAGCGACCTTTCTCACATAGGCCGTCTATACTCTAAACCACGGATGATAACTTTGGTCAGCTGGTTGGAGTGACATTTTCATTTTCATTGGGACAAGTCTGCACACATATGCACACATATTTACATGAATGTAACAGTTTTATTAACCTTGTAAAATAGCCTTTAGGGTTTGCAAACGACCCCAATGCTTTTGATGTAGCAAATTTTAGGTTTACAATTGAGTGATTGCCATGCTAGACGGGTGAGAGTTGGCAACCCTTCTAAACTCACCACAAGGGGACTAGATACAACTCCTTTAAACATACAGACAGCTTGACTGGTCTTTTTAAAAGGAAAAGCCAACCTACGGCAAATGTCTGGGGTTCTCCAGGCAACACAAACTTCCTTCTCATTGCAGGCCTGGGCATAGGAAGCAACAGCTGTGCAGAAACACTCGCAGTCGCCCCCGGTGTCACAGGCGCATGAGTCCATCACGCAGTTGTCAAAGTATGGTTGGGGGTCCACCTACAGACATTGGCATTTGCAACACACTTTCAGTTATGTTGTACAGTAGCAGGTCAACTGCCTGGCATGAGATTTTCAACTAGAGGCAAGTCTGCATATGCATTTACATGTTTTATTTCCTTGTAAATAGTCTATGGTTTGCAAACACTTCTGATGTAGCTAATTTTGGGTTTATAATGGAATAATATAGATGTATCATGAGATTTTTTTTTGTTTGACTGAGAGAGTCTGACAGCATGAGTGTCACGCCAGATGCCTGAAAGTCAGCAGCCCTGGAGCAGGGGCTCCCAGCCACTTGTGCACCAGGCCACAGAACTATGAGAATCTGGGGGTGGAATTGACAGTCTGGGCAAGCCTCACTGCATACACCATCCCCATGTCCATAAAGTGAAATCGACTTGCTAACTACATTTCATTGCCTTGTACTCGTGACATGTGCAATGACAATAAAGTTGAATTCTATTCTATTCTAAGTTGGTCCCCTCAGTCCCCTCAGAAGGTGGTGCCAGGATTGCCTGATGAGTTGACTGGCACTGGTCTACCCTACCTTGTCATGGCAGTCTTTGAAGGTATCTCTTTTGATGATGCTACATTGCAGTTGGGCCCAGTTACGTCTATTGGGCTTCAGGATGCAGGGGTCAAGGTCAACTCCAGCGTCAGGGCAGAATGGAGACACCTTCCAGCTGTTTGCAAACTCCAGGGAGCTGCTCACGGGCAGCTGGCTCTGGGTCTTGAAGTCGTTCATTCCAATTCCGTCAAAATCCCCACAAAGACCACATACTGCTCCCTACAATAGATCATATGACTTCACTGTTCACTGCACTTTTAGTGATCATGCAGTAAGCTCAGGATGCTAATGAGCTCGCTTATACAGTGCTGACGGCTCTCTCCTGCTCACCATGTGCTCCGGCTCCAAGACAATGCGCACAGATGTCTTGCGGTCCCAGAGCACTGCAATACCTATGCTGGACTCCACAATCAGGTACAAGCCGACGGTTCTGATCCGGTACTTCACTGCGGGACCATCTCCCAGGTCCATGACTTCATACTTGCCATCTGCTAACATCAATTCTGTCCTCTGTGAGAAGGAAGGGGGATATACAAATCAATGAAAGAATGACTCTACTGTGCAAGAGATACCCCCCCCCCCAAAAAAAACCTGAATCCTTACCCCAAGGTAAATCTTGACTGACTTGGAGCAAGTGGTTCCTGTTGTCCCACATGGAATATTCTCAGTTATCACACTGAATTTGCCTCTGCCTGTTGTGTTCCCACACTTGTCCTATAAAATACAGATATATTATTATTTCATAAATAATATGACGAAATTTATAATACGATGTAACTACAAGAAGTATATGGTATTCGGTTGCAAAAGATTCTAGATGATAATCAGGTGCTTGGCATATAAATCCCATGTCATGTCATCTGAGATATATTTTCAGTTGGCAGATCGTATCATGGATGCAGAAACCTGCACTGCGACGTAGCCGCAGTCTCCATGGAAGCCGAACTGCCTCTCGTCGAAGGTGGAGTAGTGTCCGCTGCCGTAGATGGTGCAGGTGCCTGAGCAGGTATTATTTGTGCAGCCCCACATCCCCCGCTTGCAGGTGCTGCAGGAATACAAGCACTATCATTCTCCTGCACAGTAAACGGCAGCTAACTTGGGGCTTTTGCTACAGTACGGAAGCGCATTACTGCCACAACATACAAAAAATATGAATACTCTCACTATCACGTTATAACGTGAAAACATCACGCTAAAACGTGAAACCGTATCACGTTATAACATGAAAACCTATCCCGATAGGATTATAAGTTACACTCATTACATTTGCACTGACCCCAGCATGAAAGCACGTTCTTAATACAAATATTTGAAGACAAGTATCAACACTATTTAGGCTATTTTAGCCATATATTAGAACGAGACCCTGACGTTTTAAAAAGATTGACATTTATTTTTCTCGTGAAAAGAAGTGTTACCGTGCATCTGGTACACACTTACAAATTCAATGTAACAAGCGCTTCATTGCCAAGTTCACGTCTGCTGTTTTGAACTTTTCAATCGATATTAACAGGCGTTTGACAGCCTGTTAACATTCCGTTTTCAGATCTGCGACTTATTTTATTAGTTTTATGCTCTATATCTGTACTTTAACAAAACACAATGTCGTATGATGTTACATACGTTTTATGAGCTTACATACACAGAAACGATCATTTACACGAGGTACAAAAGAGAGATTTCCTTTGGTTGTTTTCAGTGGCGAGGCAGGCATGCGTACTGCGACAGAAATTCCTTTTTTGGAATAACTCCGCCCTTATCAATTTTACTTTTAATCCTATCGGGATAGGTTTTCATGTTATAAAGTGATACGGTTTCACGTTTTAACGTGATGTTTTCACGTTATAACGTTATGTTTTCACGTTATAACGTTATAGTGAGAATATATGTATATTTTTTATGTCGTAGCAGTAATGCGCTTCCGTACTACAGCCCTTCCATGCGATGCAATTAATCTACTTAGCCCAGATTCAGCAGAATCAAGATGCAAGATTCCTTATTTGTCTTTTGGACATCAATACATAACAATTATTACTTGTGTTGCCCAGTCAGTAACGTGTAATGTAACAGTTGACAGCACAAGACAATAAAACCATGCTGAACAAAGTATAAATATATGAAATAATGTCAAATAAATAAAAGAAAAGGCTAATAGGAAAAATGCAGAGTGAATTGTAATGAGCAATATTGCTCTGTCTGGTCAAGTGTACTGTGCATTGATGAAGCTGGAGTATTCTCATTTTGTCCTGTAAAATGTAGGCTTACTGTACATTGATGAGGTTGGAGTATCATCACGCTATCCAGCAGGTTTGCCAACTCTCACGCATCTGGTGTGACATTCAGACTCTCACGCTCACACAAGAAATCTTAAAACAAATCTATATTATTCCATTATAAACCTAAAATTAGTTAAGTCAAAAGCACTGGGGCAGTTTGCAAACCCTGCAGACTGTGTACAAGGACATAAAATGCTTAAATAGCTTTCAAATCTTTTTGCAGACTTGCCTCAAAGTGAAACTCTCACGCCAGCCAGCTGATTAAACTTGGCAACCCTGCTGTCCGTTAAAGTGTACTGTGCAATTATGAGGTTGGGGTTTCATTACTCCAATACCGGCACCACCATTCATGCCTTAAACCATAACTGCCGGCATTAATGTGTGGGTCTGTAAGGCATTGCATTCAACATCAAAATGTCCACATACTTTCATGTTATTTTCATGAGTAATTAAGACATAGTACATATAAATTGTTAATAAAATGGTGTACTCCACTAGTAATCCACCTAGTGCATCCCTGCAAGTACACATTAGGTTCTATCAACTATGCACCTGATTTTACTTATTAACTAACGATAAGTTCCTTGAATTCCTGGCTCAAACATGCAAGTGGTGACTGGCGCCATTTCAACACTGGAGAGGCTACCTGTCTTTGCTATTGTTAGCATTTTAAGTTGTAGCTATTTGCATGATATGGTGCCTAATAAATAGTAATAGGTAGAGTTATAAAGATTACTGGTACATGTCACGTTCAATTGCGGCTATATCCAACTGCAGCTAGATATTGTAGAATCATCTCAAGCACTGACCATGTATTGCACATGTATGGCAGCCGGGTGCCAGACGCGTAGATCTTCCCGTCGTGAGAGCATGGGCAGTCTTCTTCCTGCACACAGTTTCCCTGACCGTCGTCCACCAGGCCGTTGGGACAGAAGCACCCAGACTCACATGTTTCTGCAAACTGCATGAGAGGAATGGCCTTCCTTTCAATCCGATCTTACAGTTATTGTCTGTATAATGGCTTTCATCACACGGTTGCCCCAAGGCACTTCACAGAGTTGCAAACGGGTGGAAAATTTCTAATAAATGGTGCACTATAAATGGCGGTCACTTTGGAGAATGCAGTTTTGTAGCTATTTAAAGTTTCTACTTCTTTACTGCTTGCATGTGCACATGTATCAGTCTACATGTATCAGTCTACACCAGATGACCAGAAAGGCTAAGCTGTGGTAAGTTGCTTTAAATATAAAATTAAACCATAGTCGTGGACATATAATGTGCATTAAACTAATCAGCTGCCCCTGAAGTAATCTATCAAACAAGCTAATAGTTAATGTAGCTAGCTAACCAGCTAGCTCTGCAAGCTTGCTAACTAATTGATGTCACCATTGTTCTAGCGAAGTTCATTCTGTGATGATGTAACAAGGCGTCAACCTGGTGGAAGGGTTTTTGTTCATCTGAGGGAGCAGGGCCCATAAACGTACAGCTAGAGGTAATTTTGGCAAACCTGAGGCACTTCATACTGACCAAAACACCTCAGCTGAAGTGGATAGTGACTCCCAGGGTGGGGATTCTGACTCTATTCGATCTATGACTTTGAACAGTTTCTCCAGACAGAACTTATAGAAAATGGTGCAAAAAAAAACAGGGGAAATAAAAGAGGGAAAGAAAGAATGCAGAGGACAGCAGAGGCGAGGAGCCAAAAACTCCAGAGACTGGCTGTCCAAGCCCCGCGGGCATGCTAACATTATAGAAGATGAGGCTGCTTTAATAAGAGCAGGGTGTAACACTCCTGTCAGAGTCAGGGACCCTCAGGGAGTCAGGCTCCCAAGCAGGTTTGTGTAAGCTGACAGACTGATGCCACTTATAGCAGGGAAATAATGGAATGGGACACTCACGCATTCAATGTTCAGGTTCCGGCAGGTCTTGGCACACGCCCGGCCCATTTCCGTCTGATTGGCTGTGGAGCAGCTGAAGAACTCCATGGGAGAGGCACAGCCTGTAAAGTGGAGAGCAAACCTTAGCTGTAAGCAGTGAGCTAAATGTGACCCAAATACAGCTGCAGGAGAACCAGTGGGTCACTTACTCTGCGAGCGAAGCCTCGAAGACTGACAGCGCAGCTTTCCGTTGGTGCACATGCTTAAAGCCAAACACCAATTAGTTTGGGGTTAAGAGTCTTGTTGAAGGGCCTAACAGTGATATCACTCTGCTAAGCATGGGATTTGAAACAGCTGAACATCAGACCTTCTGAGCGCAGACACAGCATGCTCACCCGCTGATCTACACACCACCCACTAACACAGTCCAAGATGAAATGTGGTACCTACCAGAGCTCATTATTTATATTAATAGTGTTTCCAGGCTTGATATGGTCACCATTGTGATAGCAGGAACATTTTGCCATGGGGACACAGATACCCCGGTCATCCTGATAAAGGCCCTCGGGGCAGGAGCAGCCATCCACAGGGAGAAAGTCTGTGGAGCAGCCCTGACCTTCGGATGCCAAGGAGCGACATGTGCGTTGGCATTCTTGCAGCTGGTAGAAGAAGGTCTGGGATGCGGGGCAGCTCTCGGTGTATTTATCTGTCCGGTTGAAACAGAAACATCCAGAGTTTTCACCTGGCTGTTTTGCAGCCAATGTAGTGCAGTGGTTCCCAACCTGGTCCTCAAGGATCCCCGAACAGTCTACAGTTTTGCTCCCACTGGGGGCTGGGAGGGACTAAAATGTGGACTGTCTGGCAGGGAACTGGTTAGGAGCAAAAAGATGGACCTACTTGGGTTTCCTGAGGACAGAGCTGGGAAATTCTCTAGTCAACAAAATACAGCAATGAAAACATCAATCGGCTGGTCTAGAAAGGATCCACTGACCACAGACATCAGTTCTCCAGTCCTGGATAACGATGTTCTTGGCTGTGCAAGCTCGCACATAGGAGGAAAACACAGCACACAGGCAGTCCTGGCTCCGCTCGCAGTTACAGCTTGAGTACTTGCACCTCTGCAAGGTAATTTAAAAAGTCAGTCTTTGCAACCATCGATATAGATGTTGACTGGGCAGAGGGAGACTGCTACGTACTTTGTAGAAGCTCTCAGGGTCAACCTCTGCATGACATGCAGCAAATCGGCCTTTACGGTCCCTTAGCAAGGAGCACCAATGTTCAGCATAGTTCTCTAGTGAGGCAAGAAGATGGTGTCACCAAAATATCAACATCATCCTTTCAGAAGCATTTCTACAGCTGAACCCATATTGTCCTTCAGCCCAGGTTGTTTGGGGCTTAACACAATGTTCTACTGGAAGCAGGATAGGATAACCTTGCATTGGTCTAAACCACAAGTCAAACTGTCCTCCCTCTGAGGTTATCCAAACCTCACATTGTTCAGCATATACGGAAAACAGAGAAATGTCCGGGTGATTTTCATGGGCATCGAAAGCTAACCATTCTCCACACTGTAAGAGCAGGGATCATCCAAACGGTCAGCTCTGTCTGGACAGCTGCCCTGGGTCTTCCAAGAGCTGGCAAAGGAGGAAGCAGTGCCTTCTACTAAGCCCTGGGGGGTCATCAGGTCATCAGACAGAACCATGTTGAAGTTTCCACACAGACCTGCACCAAAAAAATATACATTTAGCCCTGTTAACAATAGGAAGTGGGTGAACTGGAATTAAATTTCTATTCTTCCCCCCTAACTTCTGGCCTTATTTTTAGTAGCATATCCAGAGCTAGTTCACACCAGCATTCTCCAGCTATTTAAGAGATGCTGAAGCAGCATGGTCTGTAAACCAGGTGGCTAGCTATGATCTTTTAATGCTACTTGTCAGCTATTTATTTATTAAAGGTGGGAATGACTTTTTTCAATGTGGACAAGGAAGCCCCTGGACGCACCACATGTCTTTCCCTGATAGGCTGGATCCACAGTCACATACAGTTGCATGACGGGAACGTGCTGGATGCTTAGTTGTAACCCAAAACTGGTCTGAAGCAGGATGTGGAAGGAGGATGGTCTGAAGAGAGTCAGATCAGCTGCCAAAATAAAGAAAAGAAACTCATCAGGTCTAAAGCAAATGACGGAAACCATCCCTAATTTTTTCTGCAGTTTTTTTTATGGATCTCGTACTGCAGAGCATATATGCAATAGAGGAACCAATGTGATTCTTAATCTGATGTGTAATACACTTTAATCCAAATTTATTCTCACCTGTCCAGTACGGCAAAGAGATTTCTGCATTGTGGGTCACCTTTCCATCAGATTTAAACACCAAGGCCTATAATATTCAAGAAATAGCATTAGTATAGTCCCATGTTGACAGTACTTTTCAGCACGCTGGGCCTATAGGTCCATGTTATAAATACCAAACCAAATCAAACAGACAGCATCTACACACTGCTGCGCTCTGATGTGGATGACACTCACATTGCTCTTGTCATTATTCAGAATTAATACCACTGTCTTCAGGCACGTGTCACTCTCCTGGCTGCCACAGGGAACCAGCTGGCCCAACACCGTGAACTTAGATCCTTTACAGTCCTGAGAATAGGGAAACCGCAGTGAGTCACTTCAGTATTTGCCACAGGACCATCGTAACATCTCCGGTCATTGTTTTTCGCCAGTGAAGCTGGCAGGCTTTTCCCTATTGCGCTAAGCGGCAAACACGAGCATCACCCAAAGACCCACCCTGGAGAGGACGTAGTAGCAGTCTCCGTGGAAGGTGAAAGTTCTGCCATCATAGGTGGTGATGTGTGAGCCTTCCTCTACAGCACACTCGCCAGCTTTCTGCAGCTTCTTACAGGACCACATCCCCTGGATACAGGTGCTGAGACACAACATGTCCCACTGAACCCAAGCCTTTTCAAACACCATAATGTCTATCTGCAAGGATGCCCTACATTCTCTGCATGGAATGAAACTTTATTTGCCCACATATGAGAATAGACACATTAGAATGCATTAGGTCTCACAAATTGCGTCTTACTCTCCTTTTTAACACACACACACATACATACATATAGCGGTAGGAGCGAGGCTTGGAATCTGAACACACACATGTGAGTTTTACTTACACAAAAATGTTCTGAGGGCAGAACAAAAAAATGATTGGTTCAGAGAGATAACCAATTTTATTGCAGAGGGGGCGGGTCCAAGAAAGTAGAGGAGGTGGGAGCATCCAATCAGATATCTTAGTCCTACTTCCTCTAGTTGCGCAGAACCACCTCCACTGCAATGTGATTATCTCTGGTTATCTCTCTGGATCCATCAGTTTTATTTTGCCCTCAGAACATTTTTGCATAGGTACCACAAGCTCTGACTGCAGGGTCAGCCATCCATCTAGTCACCTGGACCATTTCAGGGGGGTTTAAGTGCCTTGTTCAAATGCAGAGATGTGATTATCCTACTCCGGGGGTATGTTTCCTAAAAGCTCCCGTTAACAACTTACATGGTTGGACCCATTCAGTTGCATAGTTCCAACTACGCTAGTTGCTAATGTAGTTAACCTAGTCCCTAACACAGTTAACGACTATGCTTTTGGAAAAAGCACCCCAGCATGGGACTCCAGACTGGTAATCCTCTGACCTCAGGCACACAGGCCAAACCCCCTGAGCCACACACTGCTCTCTACATCCCAGCTCTCTGCTTCTGCCTGCTTCACCAGACCAGTGAGCACTAAGTAAACGAGAAGGTGAATGGGGGGGGGGGGGGCACACACCACTCCTCATGCTCCAGCAGCAGGGTCTCCCCGGTTTCATAGGGCCTCTGGTGGAAGCACTGGCACTGATCCTGCGGTATGCAGCCCCTGTCCGAGATGTCATCCAGCACCGTCCCTGAGAGAAGGAGCCGAACCGAAACGGTGAGCCATGAAGGAGGGGCATCTTCTCAGATGTTTTACATGACCAGCCATGGCCAGTAGCTGCTCCCCGGAGATATGCTTTTGCGAAAAGGTAACTGAAACCCTTTTGTGAAGGATGAAACAAACCGTGAGACCCTCTTTACAACCTCAGCGCCCATGGACAGACTCTCGGGGCCCCTTTGACACAAGCACTGACCTTCAGGACAGAAGCAACCATCCACACTGTGCTCATCACACAGGGACTTGGTGTCTGTGTTGGTGCAGGTGTTCAGGCATGGGGAGCCGCTCTCCAGGTACACCATGTTGTAGGGACACTTCATAACTGCATAGACATGACCAACAATGACTTTTACGCAAGGGGATCTGTCATCCGTCATGCAACTACCATTAAATCTCACTGGACACTAAGGCTTATGGTTTAGGATATGGCAGAAAGCAACAAAATGTCATAAACACTGAAGCAGGCAAATATTTAATATTAAGCAAAACTTTGCACAAGTATCAGTACAGGTACATAGGAACGTGTTCGCTTCTAATATCCCATCATGCTCTCCTTTTTAAGACACAATCATACTGAGGTGAGAGTGAAGCTTGGGGTCTGAGCGCAGGATCAGCCCTTCATCCAGCTCCCCTGGAGCTTGTTTTGGGGGATTAAGGGCCTTGTTCAAGGACCCAATGGAGATGCAACCCTTCTGTGAACTCGATCTGGTGACTTTCCGACGCCCACCGGCCGAAGCACACGGCATCCTCCCCATTAACACGCGTACATATATAAGAGCGACCACAACACTGGTGAACACTGGCGGCAAGGTCACCCCATAGAAGCTCACCACAGAAGTCAGGTGTCCTCCAGTTGGGTGGCGTGCCGCCGGCGTGGGAGCACTGTCGAGAGTACTCGGCAAGGGTGCTGCACAGGCAGAAGTCGTCCAGTGTATCTCCGCAACTGCACAAGTCCTGGGCGCAGGCCTGGATATAGGGCTCCGGGCTCAATACTCTGCTGCACGAGCTCCATGAGTCTACCTGCAGCATCTGGGCACATCTGTCAACCTTTGTTGAGGAGGAGGAGAAAAGGGAAGTTAATTATGCAGGGCGGTTGGACAGGATATGGAAGGTCAGAGTTTGAAACATAGGACTTGCACTCACGAAGCCAGAGCAGGTGTTAGCTGCCGTATCTTCAATGACTTCTTCAAGAGGGTCCTCACAGTCCTCAGTGGGAACGTGAACCTTCTGCAGGTTGCCAAACTCAATGGGTGTGATTTCAAGACCTGTACAGACCAGGACACCAAATCACTCTCAAAGCTGAAAGCGCATCCCGTACTGCTTAGATGAAAATGGTATTGTACTGTATTAAGAATAAATAAAATTAAACTTAAAATTAAAACAATGCTAAAATATAATTACAATATTATATCAAAAAGTAAATTAACTTGCATTATGTTAGCCAAATCATATTAATAATTTATTGTAAAGGTATTTGCTTTTTTTGTTCTCTCATCTTGCACGCCCAACGAATGTTATGTTTTTTTGCTAAAACAGCAACTGTTTCATCTAGGTTAAAATGAAACTTTAGAGGGTCACGGGTCAAAAAGGCTTAGCTGTCACTCACCCTCCAGAAGGAACTCATTGTAGAGAGGAATGCCATTAAAATCCCCACACAAGCCACAGGTGCGATTAATGTATTTGGAGCTGAGTTCCAGCTGCAATAAAATGAGAGTTGGTTTTGTTAAATAACGCTGCTCATCTGTGTTCATTAAATGATAAGTCATCAGATCTCAATCAAAACAGCTAAAGGGAAGCAGTGAATAGCTGGTGCTCGTTGTGGATGGATCAGTGCGAAAGAGCTCACCGTCACGGCATCTTCCCCATTCCACAGGACGCTGAGGCCCAGCTTGGCGGTGACCTTGGTGTAGGTCGGGTTCCGTTCCAGCAAGACGCCCGAGCCATAGTATGGCATCACCACCCTGAGAGGAAACAAACGATGCCATTCACTTCAGCAGACGCTTTTGTACAATGCCACGTGAGGCAAATAGTACATTACAAACACATGGCCTGTTGTCCAGGAGTCTACTGGATATAAGTGCAGCTAGGCTGAGCTTCAAGTGAATGTCCAGGTTTAACTATAAGCAGAAATGGAGCAGGTGCTACACAATTAACATTCTGAGGGATAACCATCATGGATTTAGGGGAGGTAGATCCTGTTTAACTAATATACTTTTTTGAGAAAGTTACAAGAGAACTTGATCACAAAAAGTGAACTACTTAGATTTCCATAAGGCCTTTGATGTTGTCCCCCACAGATGGATGTTGCTTAAGCTTAAAGCGGCAGGGATTTTGGGATCTGTAGCAGCTTAGATCGAAAACTGGTTAACAGACAAGAAGCAGCGAGTAGTTATTAGAGCCACAATATCAAGGTGGGGGTGCATTCATAGTGGGGTACCGCAGGGTTCAATTTTAGGACAACCAATGTTCATAATTTACATTAATGATATTGACACCAATACATACAGTAAACTGGTTAAATTTGCAGACGACACCAAGGTGGGTGGTGTAGCAGCAGAGAGGCTACAACGGGATCTTAATTTAATTAGCGACTGGGCTGATACCTGGTAGATGAAATTTAACATAGTTAAATGTAAGGTACCCCCCGCAACCCAGTAGGATAAGCAGTTTGGAAAATGGATGGATGGATAAATTTAAGGTAATCCATGCAGGGAGCAGAAATATAAAGTACAAATATTTTATGGGTTCCACTGAAATAAAGGTAGCTGATTATGAGAAAGACCTTGGTGTAAATGTGATGCTTCCATGTGCTGCTCTTGTCAGTGTGGAGAAGCAATAATAAAGGCTAATAGGATGTTGGCTTAAATCTCTAGGTGTGTGGAATTTAAGTCAAGGGAGGTAATGGTACGATTATACAATTCCTTGGTAAAGACCCCACTTAGAATATTTTGTGCAGGTTTTGTCACCATACCTTAAAAAGGACATTGTTGCCTTGGATAAGGTGCCAAATAGGGCTACGAGAATGATTCCTGGTCGTAGAGAAATCTCCTACGAGGAGAGGCTTGCCGAGCTGAATCTGTTTAGCCTCGAGCAAAGGAGACTAAGGGGGGACATGATCCAGCTCTATAAGATTCTAACAGGTCTGGATGCTGTTCAGCTAAATGGCTACTTCAATATTAGTTGAAACACTAGAACTCATGGCCATAAGTGGAAATTAGCAGGAGAGCATTTTAAAATGGATTTGAGAACGCACTTCTTTACACAGCATGTTGTTAGCGTATGAAATGCTTTTCCTGTTAGCGTAGCACAAGCTAAAACCCTGAATTTCTTTAAATCAGAGCTAGATCAATTTTAACTCTGAGCTATTAATTAAGTTCTTCCCAAACAAGCTTGATGGGCCAAATGGCCTCCTCTCGTTTGTAAATTTCTTATGTGCAACATCTTACAAACAAGACAACTATTCCAGCAGCAGTTAGGGTGACATTAAGAGCATTCAGGCTAGCAGAGGTTCTCCTGGACCAGTTGTGCCATGAGGCATTTCTTGAAGGTGGAGATGGAGCCTGATGACCAGAAAGATTTGGAGCAGGTCATCAGTGTCCCAAAGCTTGAGCTAAGATCCATGGCATTAATGCATCAACAGCATGACAGTCTTTTATATTTTTATATTGTGCATAAAATTCTAGCATCACCTTTATATGCAGCTCTATTGCAGACCACGTCACTTCGAGCGTCATACACACCAAACATATCACTCCAGGATTCAGGTACAATTCCTGATTTGGACACTTATTAAACACTTATTATTTGGATTTGTCTAAATTTTTACCACTGGCTTAGCGTATGTGTTTATGTGTTGATTTTTTAATAACTACTGAACCAACTGTTGCCTGAAATACATGAGTAAGATTTTTGTCATTTTCCAATAAAATCCCTCCTTTTTGAAAACTTTAAAACAAAGGTGCTTACTTTTCTCCATTAACGGTAGCCAAGTTCTTGCTGAGAATGATGAGCAGGTCCTTGATGGTGACCACCACTCGACTGATGGATGGATGACCATCAACCAGGGCCTTTTTCATGTGTACAGAGAATTCCAGGAAAGACTCATGACAATCGGAGGCCAAGTTGTACTCGCACAAGCCTGGGTATTGATACACATCACCATCGAAGGTCTTGAAGTGGTCTTTGCCCCAGGTGCTGCAGATGCTGTTGATGTGATTTTGATTCCAGGCTGGAATACAGGTTGTTATGTTATGAAAACATGTGGATAACACAATACAAAAAAAAATAACATCAGGCAACCATAATCTGTATGTCAAAGGGCATGGGACACTTCTGTAATAACCAATCACATCTCATTGATGCAGTACATGTTACCATACAATGACCCCTTTCAAACATACAACCTCCCATACAGGATTTTAACCCAGTAATCCCAGTTCTATTGAATCCTTATTAATTCCTCTTTGATCTGTATGACCATAATCTTGGCTGATAAGCTACATTTAAGGAAATAACATAACATGATCATTTAAATGTTAGCAATGCACGTTATTCACATTTTCAATGACAAACTTACTGTAATAGACTATTGTACTTCAAAAGTTCAAAAGTGCTAACCAGCTTTCTTTTACCACTGGAGTTTACCGGCTGTTCACTGGCAAGTGAACCGGCACAAAGATACAAGGCTACCATTATATCTCCCTTGTCTGATACTGACTCGCTACAGTGGTAGACAGCTGACAAGTTTTGAACAGGCATGGAGAGAACACAATTAGATGAACGTATGCAAAAATTCAAGACTAACTTTGGCATCACACACTTTGATTAGAATATTATTGACGTTCCATTGTTTTATAGTATGCATTATGTCTCCTATGGCCCACCATGCCAGCGTTGGACCCCCAGAGAAATTAGTCTGCCCCTCATATGGGCCTTCCTTCTTACCTGCTCCTGTCTCCACCTTGAGCGTCCAGCAGAGCAAGAGTGCCAAGAAGCAGATGGGAACCGTCCCCATCCTGGCAGACACCTTGAGGACTTGGAATCACAGTGCAGGTAATGTCCAAGCTGAGCCGTGTGTCTCCTTATATGGGCCAGGCTTCTACAGGCCCACGCCTCTAAGGTCCCGCTACCTTCATCGAAACAGGCACTTTATTGAGTCTTAGCAAACACAAGACAGGCTGGAGCCACAGGTAGAATACACACTGCACCGGGGGAACACCCTGATGATTCCTGGAGAAATTCCAGTTAAATGAATTCTTGAAGGGTACAACTAGGAGAAATCAACCTTAACCTTGAACCTGTGACCATCTCCTTGTGTTTGGGGAGTATGCTCACCTTTGAATGCCCTTCTGGATAAAAGCGTTAGGTAACACAACATATTTGACATTAATACTCAGCATGGTGGGTTTTTGAGTGACACAGTTACCTCCCACCCTTGAATTCTGGGTTTGGGTCGGGCTCCAGCTCTGCTTACATATTTGACCACAGGACCTCTTTTCCAGAAGCTGTCCTCTTTTATTGGTACCTAAATTCCCTGAAATGTCCGGGATTTTACATTTTCATATTTAATTTGTATTCTACACTCAGAATACTTATGTATGTGCATATTTGAATTGCTTTGAAGCCTCTTGCATTGCCTCCACTGCAAAGTTATAAATGGCGCTCAGTCTAATCCAAGGAGGCTGAAATACAAATAATCCAGGAGTCACTGGCTGGAAGCTCTTCTCCCAGGGACCCACTGGTTGACAGCTCTACTCCCAAGGGCCCCCTGGCTGGGAGCTCTTCTCCCAAGGGCCCCCTGGCTGGGAGCTCTTCTCCCAAGGGGCCACTGGCAAGATCCATCTTACTAAGCCAGGAGAGGGGGTACATTGTTTTTTATTCTTTGTGGGAAAATGGAAGATGATGAATTAAAAGCGTTTTGCGGGCAAATTGTCTTTTGTGCTCCAAGTCTGAGGCCTCAGGCCTAAGCAGTGCAATGTTTCAGCTTTTCTTACATCAGCCTTATTATCCAGGGCAGTCAATTGGCCTGTTCGCTTGCCTAGATGGGGACATATTAGCAGGTCACGCAACCAGCTGGGCGGTTCCTGAGCTCCAGCAGGATCCTGCGGAGATGAAGGGGACGTGAAGGCGACACTGCGGGTAATAAA
>JAABNY020000019.1:6564072-6600581 GCA_015164015.2 Brevimyrus niger
GCGCGGCCGGGGCGGGTCTGGCCGCGCCCCGCGCGGGGGGGGGGGGGGGGGGGGGGGGGGGGGGGGGGGGGGAATTTAGCATTACTTCCAGAACAGGCTGGCCTGCTAAACCAACAGCTGGAGGCCGGAAAAGGGAGAGATGTGGGACCCTGCGGCTAGTTAACTAAAGCAGCGCTATCAATCCGCACATATTCTAACGAATTCATGTTGCATCCCACTGCTGCTCAAACCAAATGACTTTGTACGTCCAGGTAGAATGCTCCTGCTACACTAGAATGCCACATCTCCCTGACTCCGCCCCAAACCCCGCCCCCCCGGGGTACCAGGATGTCGGTGCTGGCGATGCAGCTGAGGCGCAGGTACTCCACGGCGCGCTGCTGCAGCTCCACGTCGGCGTTGCGCAGCTGGCTGTCGGAGCGCAGCACGTCCTGGATGGTGCCCTTCACCTCAGGGAACAGGTTGATGAACTTGATGTAGGTGGACAGCAGAAGGGCACGGCTGGGCACCGAGCACAGGTGGAACTTGGAGTGCAGCAGGTTGAACTGAACCAGCGGACTGCGTGGGGACAAAGGTTCAGGTGTAAATTCCATGGGCGGTCTAGAGACCGAGGACGTCCTTGACATCTAACTCTGCGACGCAGAGCAAGATACTACAATTCAGGTAGGGCCCTATGATTTCCGCGTTGCAGAAAACGCGGACGGAATCGCAGAATTCAACAAATAAGATGGATTCCGTTGTAAAACGCGGAATGTCGTATAACGAGTCACTGAAATATCCAAGTTACCAAATCATCCGAGTAAAAACAGGAGGGCACGAAGACAGAGACACAGGAGGTAGGAGAGAGTGGTGACCTTGAGCGCGGGTCCCCGGCTATCAGGTTCCCGAACTCTCCCAGGATGTACCCCCCGACCTTCACCAGGTTCTCATGGCAGGCTGGGGCTTGCAGGGCCTGTGGGAGCAGGAGGGAAGACGTGAGTGGAATTGGGCACGAGAGAGACGCTGAGCTAGAGGCTAACGGTTGAGGGGTGTGCGGGGTGAGGGTGCGGCACATGCCACAGGCCAAGATGACCTACAAAAATCAGCCGGTGATTTTTGGGGTGACCGTGGTGGCTGGTGGCGACAGGCCGAGCTGAAACGGGCTCATTTCCGTGACCCGGCAATATGTGCACGAGGGGTCAGAGGTCGCACGACATCCAGCCATCGCCATCCCGGGGTCAAATTATTGCTGATGGAGGCCAACGTGTTCCAAGCAAAAACAAAAAGCAGATTAATGCTGCTGCTTGCACTGCAGCATCAGCCTGAACAGCAGCTTCCTTCCTGCAGCCCAGAATGAGGAAGTAAGATATCAGCATGTCTAACTTCAAGGTGAGGGATAGATGAAAGGATGCGGGGGTGGGGGGGGTCTGGAGAGAGACATCTGCCGACAGTGGACAGGGGAACGACATACGGGTGGTTGCAGGCTCATTGGAGACTACAGAGTGCAGGTGTAACGATTCTCCGAATCCGACCTTGATTCTTCAGCCACGCTTTTGTTTTATTTTTGTTCCATCACCAACAATTTGGAGCACTAAAGAGGGTTATTACCCATCTTGAGCTAATAAAGCTGGACTACCTCTTCCCACAGGCGTGATCATTTAACCGTGATTGGACTGAAACGGTCACATGACACACACAGCTGGAAGACAATAAAATAGCTGAAACTTCTCCGGGAACCGCAATATATGATCATGAACATTTGTATCGCGGTTACAGTCTTGGCTTAAGAACTGTTACACCCTAAAGTCTGGTTTATTCGAGTCCCACCCGCATGCGTTCGACACAACTGACCGGCAGATCGACAGAGGGACAGCGTCTACTCCCCTCTCTCACAGACAAGCACACGAAAGAAAGACAGGAGCATCTCCTGCTTCCTGCTAGGAAGACCACCTGATACCACCATGTGCCCATCCTCCCAGAGCCTCGACTGAAAAGGGGCAGCCCTGAGAAGAGGGGACAAGGCCTAAGATCAGATCGTGAAGTTTCTTTATTTTACCATTGATCTCTAACCTCCATCCAAACTCCCACTGTTGATGAGCAAGAGATGCTGGAAACGTACTTAACATTTCCGCACAGCGGAGTAAGAGAGATCTCATTGTACTCTCTGCATGTATCTAAAGTCGACGAGGAGAGGGAGGACTCTTAAGTGTACGGATCAGCGTGAGGACTACTGTACCCCAGAACTCTCCTGAATCTGCTGAGGGAATCAGACTGCCATCACAAAGAGGTTAAAAGCTCAGCCGGGTTAGACAGGGCCAACGGTGTGTTAGAGCGCCATCGGGGCCAGTCAGTGTCCAAGGCCAGCAAAGGTCAGCCAAGGGGTCAGCACCGGGGGCCTCACCTCGAAGACGGTCTTGGCGGCGTAGCCCTGCACATCATCGCGGTTGATGACGATCTGGATGACGCGGTACCACACCTCCTCGCTGACATAGTCCCCGGCGATGCGGATCAGGTTCAGGATGGTGTCTACATACCACGTGTAGTCCACTGCATACTTCTCGGCCAAGATGGCCACCTTCAGGACCTGGAAGGGCCACACCACCAATGGTGAACCTACCAGTCACATCAGCGCAGACTGCAAACCATGTGGATGGAGAAGTAGTTTGAAAAGCACAAGAAACCCATCTGAGTAATAATCACGTCTTGATCTCTTCACCATCATCGGCAAAGCATAAAGTTTAAGTGAATTTTCTATAAAATTGACGGCCTTAAAATTGGGGTCTGTTTCCATTAATGGATGTCACGTGAATAATAGTCTCCATTTATCCGGCGAGATTAACATCCATCTTATGTGCTTCAATATGCTGGCTTTCTATGAGTTATTAGATCTGAAGGAACAATATAGCTAGTTTTTCAATAATTGTTTCCAGTGCAGTTTTGCAAGTTATTTTTTTCCAAGTTGACGTTTCAGGTTCTTTTCCATTTCCATTAACAGAATTTCAGTTCGCATGTTGAAAATGCACAAAATCTAGGTCAACGGAAACGCCACTGCTGAAGGTGCGTGCTGACTGACGGAGAAGGGCTTACTATCTCCTCCCGGATGGAGTAATCTGCAGTCTCCAGGTAGTTCAGCATCTCTGCCACGATCTGCTGCACGTTGCTGCGGTCGCACATGGCGTAGAGGAGGTCCACTGCTCTCTGTCTGACGCTGACGTCCCTCTCCGTCTGCCCACAGAAAGACGCACGATTAGATTCCAACACGAACACACAAAAGGAGTTTGCTGTTCCTGGGGCCCCACTCAAAATAACACTTTGGGCGTCTCCCTCATAGGTTTCAAGAAGTAAATAAACAAGGTCAGAAGATGAGAGTCAGAAGATCATAGCCAGCTAGCTGATTAGCAGAACATGCTGCTTAAGCATCTCCTAATTCCCTACCCATGTTCCATTACTACTTATCCAATCAAGGTCATGGCCAACCTGGATTCTCTTCCAGAAATATAAAATCAAATACAGTAATTGCCTCCGATTCAAAAGCTGATAAAACTATACAGTCTGAGTATATTGTAAATCTACCCACGATGCCACAATTCAGGCAGACTAGACGAGTGGTAGGTGCTGTGGAGGGATCTTCCGGTACCTTCAGGGCATTGATGACGGTCTCAATGTGGGTCTTGACGGCCTCATGGGAGAACTCGGAGCTGGCCAGTGTGCACATGCTCTCCAGGGCCAGGTAACGCAGGTTGGTCTCCCGGTGCTGCAGGAACTGGCCCAGCTGGTTACACGCCCGCACCAGCAGAGTGGGCTCACTAGGGGGCAGTGCAGACAGTCACCATTACAGCCAAAGTATTATAGCAGCCCTGGGGAAAAGCCAGCCAGTTGGGCCATTTTCAACCACATTTTCAACCACAGACAAGGCCCCCCACAGAAGACCACTGCACAGAACACAAAGAGGATAAACACTGCTCCTAATACAGCTGATCCCAGTTCAGATAATTTAGTTCCTCAAGTATAAAAGATGACCATGAGTCTGTCTGTTTCCATTCATGGGCACTGAGGACACCCCAAACCAGCCCTGTCCCCAGAGCTGCAAGAGGCCCCTGCACGACGTCCCAGGGCTCCCTCACCTGTCGTGGTGGATGATCAGGCTGATGGCCTCAAACAGCACGGCGTTCTTGGCATTGGAGTGTTGCACCTTCTTGGACTTGGGTGGCTCCTGGGCCTTGTTCAGTATGGTCTCCAGGCACTCGCTCAGCCTCCCCCGGATAGCCGCGTCCTCTGTCGGGCCAAGGTGGCGCAGCCATCGTGACCAAGAGCCTCGCAGCTCACAGGTGGAGAGGGGACACTGTGCAGGCGCCAGCCTTACCTGGGGGCGGGTAGCACTGCAGAAGGCGCAGAAGCTTCACGGACAGCCATGGCGCCGGGACAAAATAGTAGGTGTAATCTTGCAGGTCTGTGGAAGCCGACGTCACGATCTGGCAGACGGGAGCCGGCACACTTTAGAACTTTTTTAGGACAAATCATCAGCACAGAGACGCATAGAGAATCCAGCTCAGGACCTACCCTGCTGAGCCTGGCAACTGCCAGAGACACAGAGGTCTTGAACTCCTCAGGGTTCTTCTGGGCGAGCGTGGTGATGAGGCTGGTGGCTGCAGTCACCACTCCCTGGAAGCAAAGGGAGGCGGAGAATCAAGCCAGGATCGCAGCGGACGTTCACACAAAATGAGAGCAACATCAAAGGAGCGCAAATCCACCCGCTAGAATTCAGAGATCCCCCGAGATCCCCCGAGATCCCCCGAGATCCCCCGAGATCCCCACGGACGACTCCTCCTCGCCCCATTCAGGACCGAGACAGTCTGCCACAACTCTGCAAAACTGCTGACGAACAGTCTGGCTATTCAGCATCCCTGCTCAGAGACAAAGCCAGCGTTTATGCCTCCGCCTCTGTGCGTGTGAGAGCTGCAAAGGCGAGCCGGCGGCAGACGGCCGGTGCTCGTAACCTCCGACCCAGAACTCTGAAAGAGCTCAGAGCGCAAGTATCCATAATAACCAAACACTGCCAGACACCTTTCGGATAGACATCTACAAGTGGAAACCTGTCCCTCTCTGCTTACGGGATTGTTACATAATCCTCGCACGGAGATCTGCCAGCGTTCATAGGCAGGGCTCGGCTTGAGTCCCGGGCAGCAGGCAGTATCTCCTTCGCGTAAGCCGAAACCCCTCGTTCCCCCGGGTGCACCCCAGCCCGGTGCCTTCCCCTCTGCAGCAGGCCCTCACCAGGTGCTGGTCGTTCAGCAGGTGCACCACACGGGAGGTCCACTCGCCCATAGGCACCAGGTCCGGCGAGGTCCGGTTGAGGCGCAGCAGGCAGAGGGCCGCGCTCTGCTTCACGCTGTCCATGGTGTCTCTGTCAGACACACGAGCAAATGGGTTCGGTCGCTACAAAACCTCGCCGGGGCCCGCCAGCCCACGGGCGCCATGGAAACGGCACAGCAGCCCAGCCCGCGGGCGCCGGGGGCTACTCACCCCGCCACCAGGATGCGCGGCACGTCGCCGGCAAAGGCCTCCGCCATCTCCCGGCTGCCCACGTTGGCGATGCAGTGCAGCGCCAGGTTCATGAACGTGGGATTGCGGCTCGACAGGTCGTTCTTGATGGCGTTGTTGATGAGCCGGATGAGGTCGCTGTTGGAGTTCACCAACACCGAGATGAACAGGTAGCCCTAATGAAAGGGGACCAGAGCGGCATCGGCACTGTGATGACGGGCCGACAGACGGGAAGGAGGACTTAAATGAAGCCCTCGGGCGAGCTGCGGAAGGCACACAGCTGACATTACAACTAATGATATACACCGGAAAGTGGATTTCGGAGACAAGCAGCTACAGGGATACGATTATCCATCCGAGCCTCACCCAAACCATCCCGCAGTAGCTATGAAATGCAGCAATAACTGTAGTTAAACAAAACTGCCGAGTTAAAACACTACATATTAACCAATGCGGTAACAACCGGCTGGATGGTTTGAAGGGGGCCTGGGAAAGCCCTCGGACGTATGCTCGGAGACTCGCGGCACGGCCGGCTCCCCCTACTCACGATCTGCTTCTCCGTGTACTTATTGGAGCTGAGCAGGTTGACGGCCTCCATGTGGCCGAAGTCGATGTCGTGGCCCAGGAGGAAGATGAAGAGCAGCTTGCACACATATTTCTTCTTGCTGTAGCCGTCCAGCGCCTTGTCTCCTGTGGATCGGAAGAGTGCGGAGTTGGGGGCACATGGGGAGAAGGGGACAAAGCTTACAGGGGTGTGGCGGCAAATATCAGCTTTTTCAATAGGGAAACAACATTAAATCTAAAATCAAGAATCTACTTGGCGTTCATTGAATTCCACTGCAGGCTAACATGGCTAACTTTGTGACCATGGATTGCGGGAAGAAACAACAGGAAGAACAGGACTATTCATCTGCCCTGAAGCAGGAAGCTAAAGTCAACAGCTTCCTCCCCGTGCAAAAAGATGAGCTGGCATTAGATGGGTGGGTGAGTTAGCAGATGTTAGCAGGGTTTCATATTTTGGGCCCCATTGTGCTTTTGAAGACATTGCAATGTGTCCACGGGGGGAGCACGATTTACCGTGTTTCACAGACAGCTAGCGGGACTGAATTAACACAATCATAAGGATGTAACAAATGGAAAAACCAAGTAAGCGAGGGAGTTGATAGGAAAAGGACTTCAGAGGCTCATTACTGCAGTAACAGTGCCATGCTGACAAACACAATGAGATCAGATCTATAGCCTGTGTTGTGCCATCCTGTGCCCTTGGCAATATTCAAACCTGTCTACATCTTGAGCCGTGATTCACAAATAATTCTTGTAATTTCCCAGCAACGTGAAAGATTTAATTAATTCTGAATGATTCAGGAAGCTGAGTCAAACAGGCAATCATACAAATGAGAGTGAATGTACGGCCAGTAAGCATGCACCACAGGGCAGAACCTGTAAATCAGTGTCTCTCAAGCCAGTCGTCAGGAACTCCCAGACTGTCCAGGTTTTTGTGCCCTCCCAACTTCACGGGAACTGGGAGACGGCAAAAATGTGAACCATCTGGGAGTCCCGAGGACTGGTTTGAGAAACACTGCGGTAAAAGACCAGTATCAGCATATTTAGCAGAGTCACAGTACAACCCTGCGGGCCCCCTAGCCAGCCAGATGTTCGCCCCAGTAACAGAGCACGCTCGCTGAGAGTGGGACGGCAGTGCGATTCTCAGCCTTCTGACGTGAGGTGCTGCAGTTGAGCTAAGCAGGAGCAGATGGGGTGGTTCCTCTACAGCATTCCACACCGAGCCTCCTGCTGCCTGGAACATTCCAGCAGCATGGCTATCCTGACGGCAGACCCTGTGCTCAGCCTCCCAGACTGCCCCAAAGATATGCAGAGAGGATGGCTACGCCCAGAACCCACAATGCTCTGCAGCTTATGGGAAGCTACAGGCAAACTGCCCACACCTCCTCCACTTGCATAATGAATTGACGTGCTGGGCACCAGGACCTTACAAAATATCACAATTTACATTTTAATACAATTCAACAAAATCGTCATACTATATCTCAATCATGATAATATTTTTTCCCATTTTTTTCTTGTTCTTTACGTCTCAGGCAGATTACCATCTAACTGACACCTGTATATTTACTACACAGATATAAGGCAATAAAATGGACAGCGTCACCATTAACTGAATTTTATTGACTTTCAAAATACAGTGCAGCTGTTTCAAATTACAGTACTGTACAAGTTAAATTACTGAACTGTGTATAATTCAAATACATTATAATATACTGTACAATACTATTCTGTACATAAAATATAGCTTATTGTTGATTTGCTACTGCATCTTGTTGGCTCGTTTTTGGCAGTTTATTGTGAACTTTGATTAATCTATATTCATCATTGGAAGAAAATGACTTTTTCCATCATGTTTTCTGTGCATATTTTTAAGCAAATAATTTAAACAATATTTGTACAGGAACGATTCTGTACTAGTTCGCTTTGACTTTAGTCAGATTCAGTCTGCGGAAGCAGCTATGCTGGGTATCTGTCCACGCAGGCTCTCAATCGGGCAGGACGTGATAATCTCAAGGGCGTGAATCAAAGGTAACTGGACCTTTTAAATACTTTGGAGGAAAAAAAAAAATCAAATTAGGATTGTGTTTGAAGAATAAACAAGTCTAGTTGCCTTTGATTCAAGACCTTAAGATTATGCCAGCCATCCAAAGTCACCAACTAATGACGAGCGCTGGGAGCTTGACAGCATCGCTATCAAAGAGGGGGAATCCTCCTAGTTGACTCATCTGGGCATCACCATGTCCCTCTGACTCGCACTCATTCACAAATCAACCCATAGGCCACAGTCATGAAGCCAGGGTGGCAGCCCTTCGTCACTCAGCCATTAACTTCTGACCAAAGTCAGAGGTGCAAACAAAAAAAAAAATAGACTAAAAACGATCCATAGGAGTCAGAGCCCCACGTGAACACAAAGTGAACCTTTCACTTCTCTGCCAGGAATGAAACACCCTAAGCCCTACGCTCACGCATAGTAAAGCCCAAGGTGCACCCTCACTTACCTCCCACTTAGTCAGTCACTCCCATTCCAAACCACCCCCAGTCTCATGAGGGAGATTACGAGTAGTGATAAAATGCGGCTCGCAGTTAAAATGGTGATACTACAAGCTTTATATTGCATTTCTATTTATGCGTGACAGAGAGATGGGTACAGGGGGGAGCAAGAGCAACTGACTTCTGTTTCGTGGTTCAATGCATCACTAATCTAGCATCTTCCCACTACTTAACTCTTATTAATCAAAGTCAGTTGTAAAAATGTAGGAAACTCAGAGGTATGCTGAGGTTTCACATTTGGCTTTTCCTTGTTATCACATACATGCGGATAGCTATCCACTGGGAGAAGTCAGCAAGGCCCGAATCTCTGAGACGCCGAGATACCAGGGTGGTTTCTGAGTACAATAAAGAGCGGCGCAGAGCCGGGAACACACGCTGAGTTCCGGTGACACGTGCTGTGTGCGCTTCCCTTCGTTTTCATCCTAGTGTGTGTGTGTGTGTGTGTGTGTGTGTGTGCGTGCGTGCGCTCGCTCCTCAGGAAGCGGCTCAGGAATGTAGGGAAAGCAAACTCTTTGCTGACCATTTCCTGCCAGAATCGTCGACTCAACATCTTTACACCGCTCTCTGCCGCCACTTCCTCCCTGCTTCCCCTGGGTATTCTCCAGTCAACACTGACCCCAAAACTGCTCCCACACACCAAGGAAAACTACAAACCTGGACAATCATATACGGCCCTTATATTCATATTTTGGGCCCCACTGGGCTCCAATTCAGAGTGAGACCCTGGGTAGAACTCCTGCTGCACCCATCTTTTAGACTGGTCTGCATGCTGACTGAGATTAACAATGGTGGGTGTGCATGAGTTACAGCATCCCACCACGGCTGTGCTTACCTTTAAACTTGGAGCGAATGTTCGCCAATTCTTTGTTTATCCTCTTGATTTCTGCCTCTTTGCTTTTACCTGAAGGAACAGAAAAAAATCAGGTATAAGTGTCATGGCAGATAGTGAGGGTGCCGGAACAACCCAGAAACAACTTTTGTTTTTTTTTTTTGGGGGGGGACAGAGACAGACTTCCATGCTCTGTATTTTATCAGATAATGAATAATAAGATTAGCTTTACAGATCCCAGGGGGAAATTCTTTTGCATGCAGCAGCAAAGCAGATAAAGGGGCAGACCAACAAAGGTATAGTTGTCATTCATATAATAATGAGAGAAGACCAATTCATTCACAGGAGATTCAGATTACTAAGCATAAACCAGCGTATGCGATTTTTTGACCATGGTGACAAAGACCTGTAAATGTGGTCCCTTCCTAGATACGGAGACCACTAGATCAAGAACACTCGACTGCTAAACAGAATGTGTCTGAACATGCCAACGTTCAATCCCAATATGATGCTTTACAGGCAAGTTAAAAAGGAGTCCGACCCGAACAACAAGAAGTAGAATAAAGTTATTCAACCCTCAAGGCTGCTGGAGTATAACCTTGCTCAGTAAGCGTTACTCAAGACAGGGCTTTAGATAACGGGCATACGGGAGTAATCGGTCTGGGCGCTGGCATTTTGGAACGATACAGATATTGTTCTTACGCCCACGATTTGATAAGCAGATCAGTAGCACGCCTAAACCCTTAATGAGAAGCATACTGTGACGCCAAATTGTTAATAATCTGAATGAATTTATATTTATATTTAAAAATGACCTTCGATTTATTTAAAATCGAGGTACAGATGCGCCTCTGCAAATAGCTAATATAACAATGGGGCTCAGACAGCAGCTGGAAGCTCTGGGGGACGATTTCCTACAACCCTCTTAGCAATCACTTACTGGGGTACCTGTAATGGGCAAACTTCAACGGCCTGAATTAAACACCATCAATCTGGATCAGGAGATGAATCAACCGCAGTTTAACACAGGCTGTCACCACTATGAATCTATAATACCAAAGTGCCGGCAATCCATTTTTCCCATGACTAAGCAAATTTGTTTCACGTTACAGCACAGAGGAACTTTGCAAAAAGTTTGAGAAAACAACAGAGAAAGCCTGGTCTTCCGTCACTGTAGACAGACGGAGCTCTGAGCTGTTTTGCCTCCTGCCCTGGGTGTTCTGGTTCTTGGCCCACTACACAGTCATTTCCTGATTCTGCAGATGCTTTTATCCAGATGAAAGTATACAACAGGTTTCCCACTGTTACATGCTAGGACATGTTGGATTTGAGGAAAGAAAAAGAAAACATTTTCATTACCTTCATTTCACACAAGTAAAACCCTTTCTGGGTACAACAACAAAATAAAAAAGAACTGTAAACTTCAAAATACCCCAGGTCACCCCAGAAGAAACCAAGAAATTTACTGACATGCTTTTAACAAACAGCCTTTAATCAGAGAGAATCAGAATAGTTTTTCAGGTAAAGTATGTCAGTGTGCTTTCCTTAAGTGAAACTGAATCACTCATCATGACTAAGAAGGATCCACACCCAATAAAATCACTGCCCATACAGCTGACATGAGATACAAAGTTCCCAAAGCAAGTTAATCAGCTGCAGAACAGTGATCCAGCGCTGCCACCAGGCAATGCTCTCTAGCCAGGATGAAAACACCACTCTACCACACAAACTACAAAATACTGCAAATACAGAACCAATAGAAATCAAAAACATTTCTGTAAAATAGCAAGTGCACGAATGGTTACCTACTGCTGGACGTAATCAGTATTCAAAAAGAATTACATTAAAGAAAATTCAGCTCTTAGGGGGAGACAAAAGAAGAGCTATTATCAGACTTCCACCCTAGTAATTGCTGTTGTTATATTGGGTAATGCAATAAAGTGATCGGCACTGCACACACAAAGTAAGCCACAATGAGCACAGACCGTCAAAACGATAATAAAAATAATCTATTTTCTTCTGTTTCCAAAGTAATATCCTCTAACAACTTCGCTCTTCCTGATATCTCCATGTAAATTATGGACGTTAAGATTCAGCATCTCCCTGCAGCAAAGAATCACAACCGCTCCCCACAAATGCCGAGTTCTTAACCGAACCGCTGCCACAATTACACTAAACTAAAAAGCACAACAAAAATAACCTGAGACTCCCCTGCCAAAAAAAAAAAAAATCACACAAAATAAGCACAAACACATTTTCACAATAACATGCAGCCAGAAGCAGATTTAGGTTCCCACAATGAGCAGTGCATGCTCATCGCTGACAAACAACATTCATAAATTAAGCAGTTCGACTAAAAGTAAGCACACTGGACTGTTGGCTGGGGAGAGGATGGGGGGTGTTTTAGAAGTTGTTTGCATGTATGGGACCCTTCAATCACGCAGGATGGAAACATGATACCTCCGGAGTCCAAATAGGTACCCACTTACAGAGATCTGTGAGATCTGTCAGTAAACCCATGGAATCACTGCATAACATCCCCCAAAATGCAGCACTGCATTTAAGGCTAGACTCTAAACACCCTTCAGAGAGGTGACAGATACAGTCAGTGGGACAAATAGACCGGGTGACAATGCAGGGTGACACTGCTTTCGATCCAGTGCGCCCATACATTTGGTTCTACACGAGCTGCAGAATGCCTGAATGTGTCCGCAAAACAGCCAGTGGCAAAAACTCACTCATATATATGCCATAATATTACAGGCTGAAATAACTACTAACAAATGAATGCAACACATACACAGGGTCCCATGCGCAGCTTTCATAAGTATATTAGTGTCATGTATGTAAATATATATGCAATCCCCATGCATGCGAGTTATTTATGAGGTTGATGCCACGCTACTTGGTGTAACCCACTTGCACAATGATAAATAAAAATCCTTGATACCAATAACATTTTTCCAAGTATTAAAAAGTGACTGACGTCGCCATGACAGCTGCTGGTACAACCAAATCATATGAATTCCGAAAAGCAAAGATCCCCCTTAGGGCTAAAAGCTAATATACTATTTCTGCCCAGTGTACGTATGACTGGGATGCGGTTAAAGCGGCCGGGAGTCCCAGCCCGCTAGCCGCCACATGCTAACACGTCTCTCTTCCCTGTCGGGGATTCGGCCTCACCCTCAAAACAAGCCCGCGGCCCTCGCCGCGTTTCAGCCCCCACCCCCCCGGATTTAATCACGGTTACAACGGCCCATAACGGAACGAATAACTCTGAGATTCGTCTCCGCGTCGTCGCTTGTCACGGCCGCTACTGACTGGGTACTGCAGATACGGGCCGGGTCGCGCCGATAACAGCCTGCTACACCCCTCTACAGCCCTCGGCTGCCGTGTTTTTCCCTAAGCACATTGGGAGGAGCCCCGGCCCGAAGGCCTGCTCCACTTAACCGGCCGCCTCTGCTGACCCACCCCCTTTCAAAAATAAAATAAACTTCGTAAAATCTGGCGTCGGTGAAAGCGGCGCGTACTTACAGTTCCTAATATCGGAGATAAAGACGGCCAGGCCGCGCATTCCGTCTCCCTTCGACACCGCCGGCATCTTGTTGCTGCCGCTAAAGTCCGAGCGCGTCCACGAAATCCCACGGCAGAGTGTACCCGCGCCAGGCGGGAGGGGGCGGGGACAGTAGCGTGGCCGCGCGAAGTGCGCGTCAGCAAGCAAGGAAGCTGAGCGAATTCCACCGCATCTGGGGGCGCGCTCGCGGAGGTCCGACGGAAAGGCAGCGCCGTCTAATGGGTGGTACGTAGCCAATCATACCAAACCTGTTCTCACGATTATATACGAATTATTTGTGGGTGGTCCTGTGTGAGGTCTGAGCATTAGAAGGTAATTATTATTGTTCATTGGCATGTTGTCTAAACTGACTTAAGCCTTTCTTGTAGATCAAATAATGTTCTATCATCCTGCCTGTGGGACACAACCAAATATCCAGATATTTGTATAACTAGCTGACCTTGGTTTGACGCACAAGCAGTGTGTATTCAGGGCAACCACAAAGAGGTGGTCTTGCACTGTATGGATCCAGTACATCCCCTTAAACCTAGCATTTACAGTTTATTAAAACCAACATACATTTTTGAGAACACAAAGTTAGTCTTTGGAGTAACTAAATAAGGGTCTTGGGCAGGCATGTAACTGTAATAAAATAAGGGGTTTGAACCACAACTGCAAACTTTGTTCGCTACCGATCAGTTAGTAAAGTTGTGATTTTAAAATGCTCCTCAGTTAGTGAAACTTACCAAGCCCCCCCCCCCTGATCCCCCAGATTTTATTTCTGGCCATGAACACGAGTGAAATAACTTTGTCGGTTTTAGATTCTGCTCCTCCTCCCTATCTCAGAAAAAAAGTAGACACAGAAAATGGTGGATGTCTGTCAAACAGTCTGAGCAATGTTCTCAGCCTTGCGTCAAGGCCTCTACATAGCACACCTCTATAATCAAAATGAGCCCAGCAGGAATCAGGTTGGAAAGAGTTTAACACACGTTCCATGAAAGGAAAATATCTATGTCTTTGTGTCCATCTCAAAGTTAATAACATGTTATTGCATGATAAAATACATTACTGACAGTTTCTGTTAGGAACTAGATCAGCAGCACATGGTATTATAGTGTTACACAATTTCATATTAGTATACCAGACACTTGTGCTATTCATAAGATGACAAAATATCATATGATTTCTTACTGCTTGGATAATTTGTTGTTTTGTTAACGCTCTGATTCATTATCTTCAAAACATACCCTAGCTTACAAAAATGCAGGATAATAAAGTGAGCAATTAAAGGCCAAATGGTAGATACAGTGATTAAAACAACTTGAGGAAAAGCACATTTCCATTTTACTGCTGCCCCAAACTGTACAAATGGCCTCGGATTTATGTTTCATTTGAAAAGCCTCACTTGGCTTTTGCTGTATGTCTTACAGTGAAGGAAAATCTGGCAAATATGTGGCTTTTACAAGGATGAATGCTAGATATGGCCATAAAGAGAAAATCCTATCCTGGAGGCTACGGGTGCAAGGCGTCAACCCATTACAGGACACATTTTAGTAATCCAGTTCCTTTATTATCTGATAGATTTTCAGTTTAATATTGCAGTAATAATTGTGCAATATCTGTAATGGCCAGGGGCTTAGAAACTGGGGGGCATGGGTGGGACATGCCCCTACTGCCATATTTAATTTGGCTTTGTTCATTCATCCCCCCCAAGTAACAAACCTTTGCATTTAAATTATAAAGTTTCAGACTCTTTCCTATGCTGTTGAGAGCATCAGCTCAAGTCGAATGTAAAATAATGCTTATAAATGTGGAATAGTGATACTTTTATTGGTCCCCATGGGGAAATTCTTTGTTTTTCCCTCAACTTGCACTCTTCCAGACACAGAGCAAGCCTGGGGATCACAATACAGGGTCAGCCATTGTGCAGTGACCCAGGAGCTGGGGGTTAAGGGCCTTGCTTAGGGGCCTGACAATGGCACCAGTCTACCAGCACAGGGATTTGAACTGGTGACCTACTGTACAGATCACAGAAAAATCTTGATCCGATGAACAACACACCTTCCCCCTTATACACTGATTGGTACAGTTCTGAGCAATTCTTTACGTGTTAATTTCCAGCACTAAGATAACGGAAGCTTTCCAAACCTTCTTAAAATACACCCATATATGATGAAATGGGCTCTTACCACAGTAGCGGTTTTCCTGCCTCCATAGAAAAATGGTTCTGGTTCCTCGTTTTTGTTTGGTTCTGCAGTCTACATTTGTTCTGGTTTCTGGTTTTTGTGAGGCAGTGTTTCTCTGTGTGTTCGCACATCTCTCTGAGGGGTATAAAATTATGCATGTACTTATACACACATGCACCACTCCTCATGTTCCACAGGGTGGCGACATGACTCCAAAGTCACTAGAAACATACAGCCATTCCAAGCATAAGCTAATATTTATATCGCATGTGACTGTATTTTTCATCATGGTGTCCACTAAAGATATTATTCTTTCTGAAAAGCATGGAATCTAAACCTGCACCTTCACAGTCAATGTGCACCCAGAAAACTAGCGGCCAGCTACTGCTATCACAGCACAGCTCCAGCAGAATCTTTCTCAGATCCTAAATATGTTTTGTCCAGCACTGTATTAATATACATGTTAGTGAATTAGGGCTGAGTGGTTTTCTCTCCACATCAATGTCCAGCAGTTTCCCCTGTTCCTGCTGCACAGTACAAAGCCAAAAGATGTACCCCTCAATCCCCAGGCCCACGACAGACCTCCTCTTTGGGACATATTAAATTCTTGGTAACATGTTACTTGACGGGGCACAAATACTTAATAACCCAGTTATTACTGAACTACAAATTATGAACGAATATTGTTGCTACTCCAGTTTACAGTCATAATTCATTAATGATGAACAAACATGAGATCAGTATTTCACTTTTGTTATTCATTCATTGTTCCTTCAGTGGTTTGCAAATGTTTGCAGAATTAACACATATAGTAAAAAAAAATAGTAATAGGATGAAATATGCATTATGATTTATTAAAGATGAAATAACATGAGCTCAGTATGTAAGACTTTTTGTAGTATTAATCAGTACTAGTAAAGTATTAGTAAATTAGCAAAGTATTAATTGCACAAGTATTAGTATATCATTATGTGTGCCCTGTCAAGTGAAGTGTTGCCAAATACTTGAACATGGAGATGACACCACCATCGACATGTGGCTGAAACCTACAAAAAGCTCATCCTGTAGTGCTGCTGACCTTGTAGACTGGCATCTAATAACTGAAAGGGCGTAACGTGTGAAGTGGATAAATCAGAGAGCTTATCCCTCTTGACATCCTGACTAGAGTTTCTTAGAGACGACCCTTGGCACACAAGTCTCTGGCTCCACAACAGCAAAGCTGCTTCCTGAGGCTAATTAGAAGCTTGGCTAGTGTAGCCAAACAAAAGCATCCGGTGCCTTTCCCTGCTGACCCCCCTGTTCTCAATTAACCCACGGCACTGTGGGGTGGGGGCTATCCGCACAATGAAATAAGGGGGTTATGCACAGTATTAGATGAACTGACTCAAGTATTATTCAGGATAAGAATCTTTATTCCAAACAAATACTATGCACACTCTTATAAAAATACAAAAAATGTAATGTGACTTAATTTCAATTAAGTTCAATACTAAACAGCAAATATAAGTACAGGTAAACATTGAGACATGATTACCCGTCTCATGCATGATAGATCATGCAAAGTCAGCACACACTGGACAGGGAAGGGATTCAAACATAGAACCCTGGAGGTCTAAGGCTAAACCATAAAACTTAGGGCACACTTACACTTGGCCCGATTCCCCACTCCCAAACAAGTCACCCTGAAACACCCTGTTGGGCCCAGCTTGCTCGTCGTGAACATTGCTTTCCCATGACCAGCAAACCAAGGAACGAAGCTGCTTTGCTGCTTGGAGCAAATTGCCTTAATGTTAAGTATGTAGTAAAATATGCTAACAAATTTTGCTCACTGAATGTCATTCAGGACAGAAGAAGAGCAAATTGAGAACAGCAAAACAGCAGTGCTGTGCCACAGAACCTGTGGATTAACTCGTTAGCCTGCTAGTGACATTTAGGTTAACTTCACAGGCAAGCTCAGGCAGTAGCATATTGTGGTTTGTTATGCAGTTATGCACTGTTGGAGAAGTTAGCTGTGCTAAAAATAAACTAAACTGAAATGGAAGGATTGTAGTGTAAGGGGGACATGAATGAGAATATGTTTTATATGTTTTAAGTTAATTAAGCAGGGGGAAGCACCTCTCTTTCTCATGTAGTAAATGTTCATTGTCTCTTCAAATAATTGCTTGTAAATTTAGAGATCTAGGAAATTTGCTTAGTCTACCGTTTCACTTATCTTGAAGATGTACAGTGATTATGATAGCAGGGTTGCCAAACACGTCTGGTGTGACACTTAAGACCAGTTCATAATTCATTATTCCACGTGCACTTTTGATTGCAGAGGAGGGGACGTGATGTAAATTTTACCATCAGAGGTTGGCTTCGGACGGCTGTGTTATGATACGCTGAGAACACGGCAGAAAAAGATGGGAAGAGGGAGTCCAGGAGTTACGGTAAAACTCGGGACTTAATGGCGGAATCACACGAAAAGACACTAGCGATCCAAAACGTCAATAACAGGACTGGGGAAAGACTAACAGGGAAGCACTTAAATACAGAAACGTAATCAGACTAGGAACAGCTGGTAACATGGGGATTCCTCACGTGGGTAACGAGGGGGCGTGGCACACAGGAGGAGCGTCACGATCGGGACGTGACAGATTACAGCCTCTGAACGCCACTCTCGGAATCCCTTCAGTTTGGGTTGATGCATGCGCAGAGAACAATGAAAACTGTGCTTTATCGGTTTCACAAGTTTTCAAAGTGTACTTTATTTGTGTAACGTGTTTGAAAAAAATGTCCTATGCGCATTTATTGGTGCACAATCTGCTTCATTATTGTTAACCTATTCTAAAGCTAAATGTTTAATATATTTACCAGTGAACAAAAATGCATTCTATGGCACCTTTAAGCTTATAGGCCTGTATTAGCAGCAGAATGGTCATGCAATTTGGCTTTAACACAAAAAATGTCCCTCACTGTGCTTGCAGCCTTTAATGAATTGTCCCTCTCTTTATTTTTTGCATTGTGTTTCATATCTGAAAAACCTGTAATTCAATAGTAATTAAGTGTCCATTGCAAATCTCTACATTTACATGACTTTACCTAATCATTATTTTTTTTAACTCATCATACTTTGTGTCAATATTCACACTGTTTTAAATAAACACACAGACAAAAACTGAAAGGAAAATAATTCATATTTATTTAAAAGAAATACAACAATAGGAAATAGGAATGAAAAGACATGTCATGTGAATAACTTCCCTCTGAACAAATTAGATAAAATCTTGTCATCTTAACCTGGTCTTAAGCTATTCTATGGTGATGTATCTTATCCAATGATGTCTTATATTCTGCAATCTTATCTTAATCTATCCTTTCTTAATCTTATCCAGTCGTATGTTACAATCTTATCTTATCCTTATCTTATTGTATACTACGTTAATCTTATCCTATGAAATGTTGTTATACAATCATATCTTAACCTATCATATCGTGATCTTATCCAGTGTTATCTTGTGTTCTCTAATTTTATCTTAACCTAATGGTATAACGTTGAATTGTGAAAATAGGACTTTGAATATTCTATAATTAAGCAATTTTATCGGTCTGCGATCTAATACGTTTAAAATACGCGAAACCCACACAAACGTATCTATTTGCGAGAAAGTTACTTTATCAATAGTTATATCGGATTCCTTATAAATTGTTTATTATTTCAAAGAATGTATAAGCGCTAAATCACGGGTGACGCCAGCCACCTGTTATTTTCCATTTGCACTTGTGACAAATGTGATGATACGCAGGATATGTGATACACTTTAAATATAATGTGAAACAGACGAATTGTTTGCACACAATCAAAACCCCCTCCCCAACATTTTTCCATATCGTCATTTAAACTCATACGCCTCCATCCTTACATTAATTCACACATGCATGAACGCACATACACGCCCCTTCATAAATAGGCATCACCGTGGTACTCACTAATCAGGCTGCCCAGTTGCAATTGCACATAAGGATAAATATTAAAAGACTGGCATGTCTCCAAGCAAGACTCCAGCGCCACGCCGAGGAAGGTCTTTTGACTCGATGAACACTAGTTATGAGGAAAAACAACACAACAATGAGGTAAGTACATAACTTATGTATAAGTAATATACTGTAGGAATACACGAGGATGTTATTCAGCATGATTTATGTACATGTATTACTATGTTGATAAAACATAACGTGCCAGCCTCAGGGTAATGAAATTTACTACATAAAGTCAAGAAGAAGCACGTTTCGTTGTGCTGTCTTCAGAGGAGCAACGTCCTCACTTGACTCACTTTTGCAGATTAGACACACCGTAAAGCAGCTAATCCTGGTGGGTCGGGTGCGTCAAGCCTTAAGAAGGTCAGGGCGGCATTGTATAATTATAATTATTATAACTATAATGCAATGCATGTGTCTGTGTAGGTCCTCTGTCGTCCAGGACACGATAATCTTACGGGCTTGAATCGAAGGCAACTGGACTTATTTTTCAATTTCTTCAAAACGTTTCACGTTCATCCGAAAGGCTTCTTCAATTCAGTTCACCTCTTATTATACGCCCATATTTTGGGAATACGGGTGAGCAAGGTCATTTTTCAATTTAATCATATATTGGGTGATGTGTAAATTGACACAGTTCGTACACTGATGGAACTGCAAGAAAGCAGATGCACGGATTTTCGTCACAGTTTAGCCCGACGCGAGGCCCATTTAACCCATTTTGATCGCGGGTTTGGAAGGAGGAACGGTGCATTTAAACAAACTATGCGCGTCGCAGAACCACGATCTCCGGACGCAGGTTCTCTCCTTCACCTGCCGCTTCTACCAGCACCGATACCAGACCGACTCACCTTTCAGCAAATTGCACGCTGCGTACAGGTGACTGTAGTCCTCTTAATTTAATGTTATAGGGATCTTATAGCAATCTCCTTGAGGATTACCTTAAGACGTTTCGGGAAGGCAGACATACATTGCGTGAGAAAGAAGTTACAGCACACAGAGTACGCATTTAGCCGCCTTATGCTGTCCGGGATCCTGCAGACGGTCCGCCGGTGGCAGCGGAGCATGCCTTTTCGCCCGGTCCCTTCGTTGCTCGTGAGACCAAACATGGTTGGTGCATTTTTGGAGAACGAGAGGGCGATAGACAGCGTAGAATAAGAACTGTTTTGTGGTTCAATCAGCATTGCTGCCACTATTACATGCATACTGTTATTTGCGTAATCTGTATTTGAATATGCATTATAATCTAACATTTCTTATTAACCTCAATGTTTTAATTAGATTTTTTTTTTACTAGTTGCATCGTTGCGCAGTCCTTTATTTAATATGAAATGAGCGGGATATTACCTTTTATTAACTCGATGTAAGAGCAACGTGCAAGTGGATGAAGTGTGTTTAAGTAGTGATTGTTCTTCTTTGCATGGGAATGTCTTATTCGAGGATACCCGGGGGGTATCTAATGAAATCTGGAGATAGTATGAAGTGGACTAAAAAGCCGGCCTTTACGCCTGGCCTGATCCGTTTCAGATGGATCTTAATGTGAAAGCGGTTCACTCTTAAACCAAACAAGAAGTTTGATATTCTAATGTGGGCTTGTCTTAAGACTAAATCCACGAGTTCACTCCTACGTCAAGCGGTCGTTTAGTACTTAAAATGAATCCACAGCCTTAGCAGGATCACAGCCTGGGGTGGGCTTTTGGGGATGTTGGGTTCGAAATGCATTGAGAGCGATTTTAAATTATTATATATTATATATTCTCTGTCTCTATTGGGTGGGCATACGATCCGTTTAGAGTCCATACTTAGCTACACCCCTGCACTGAGCTCTTCTATAGAAGGATTTATTATAAATGCCAGCATAGGATTCTGGGAGTCAGTACTATTTCAGTAATTTTTCAAAGAACCTGTCAACTGTTTAATATTCTTGGATAGAGTATTTGGAACTTTTAAACTTACCAAATTTAATGAGATGTTCAATTTGCTGACCTGAACACAAACTCGTCAAAATTGAATCAGGTGAAAGCACCTCATGCTATTTATGACTGTATTTGAACTGTGACACCGGCCGATTTCTCTTCATGGTGAATTATACTTTCCTTTTTGATGTCTTCTTTTTTCCTTCCAACAGATGAGCAAATCCACCTTCGTTAAGATAGAGGAGAAGACCGATGTTAAACAGGCGGTACCAGACCAGCCTTGTGCCACAGTGCTTCTCTCCCTGAAGAACGACACTGGTGGACTCTTTAAGGCATTGAAGGTTTTCCAGGTTAAAAAATATAGCAGTTTTGTTAATATTAATGCTCGCAGCAGAAATATGTGCAAAGTGAAGTGTATGTTGCAGTTGTGTCGATGTTTATCATAGTTACTAGGTCTGGCATGGCTTTTTATCAAGTAGGATAAAAATTACGCATAAGTACCACAAGACTGTACTGTCACTAAATTCCTGGACAATTCCTCTATCTGATTGGTAGGAAAAGCACGTTAATTTAGTACACATCGAGTCTCGGAAATTGAACAGACGCCGCTCAGAGGTTGAGATCTTCTTGGACTGCAGCAGCAACCACGAGCAGCTCGATGATTTCATCCAGGTGCTGCAGAAGTACTTGAATTCAGGCATCGTGGGCACGACGGCGTACAATTCCTGCCGACGGGAAGAAGGTAGGGGCCCTGCTACAGCCCACAAACAGGAAATGACTCAGTCAGGCATTAGCATGCACGAGTGATGCCGCACGCTGATGTAATGAGATTACCACAAAACAAGATGAACGGCGTAACTTGATTGGAAACAAATCTGACGTGGTGATGAAAGGATGTGAGAGCTGACTTGTGTTTCAGCAATGGATAACGTTCCCTGGTTCCCCAAGAGAATCTCGGACTTGGACAAGTGTGCCAACCGTGTGCTGATGTACGGATCGGATCTAGACGCAGACCACCCAGTGAGTGCTTGTGCGAGCGCACGCACGCACGCACGCACGCACACACAGACCTTACTTTGCCCTGTGGTGAACCTTGAAAAACACCCCTATCTTGACAGAAGACCTGATTTTTCCATCAGTTTTCGTGTGTCAGATCACTTCATGTAGAGCAGGGGTGTCCAATCTTATCCGCAAAGGGCCGGTGTGTGTGCAGGTTTTTCGGATAACTTGTAGGTCAGCTGATCAAACCCAGGTGTGAGGACTCTTTAGCCAATCAGTCCTCTAATTAGTAATCTAATTAGGGAGTTGCAGTGAAAACCCGCACACACACTGGCCATTTGTGGACAAGATTGGCTACCCCTGATGTAGAGACGTGTAATTAACATTTGGCACCCATGTGACAGTCAAATGATGCTGTATTAAGAATTCTGTTTTTGCTTCGGGCATTGGTGTTTGGCTCTGATGGTTAGGATGCCGTGTCTGTGATTATAGGGTCAGTGGTTCAAATCCCAGATTTGGCAGTATGATTTCACTCTCGGGACACTGAGGAAGGCCCTTAATCCAACCTGCTCTGGGGACTGGCTGACCCGTCCTTTGAAATCTGTGCCGCTTAGAATAAAAGCATCTGCCAGACAGATAAACTGGACTGTAATGTGTCAGAACTGATATGAACATCAGTGCTCACATCATCCCTGTCTACAGGGCTTCAAGGATAATGTCTATCGGCGGAGGAGGAAAGAGTTTTCTGATCTGGCCATGAACTACAAACAGTAAGTCCTTCGCTAATGCTAACACTAGCAAAGCCAGAGAGAAATTAAGATTAATCTTCAAAACAGATTACATTGGTCCCCCCATATCTGCGGGGTGGTACGTTCCAAGACCTACTTTGGTTGACCGAAAACCCAGATATTAGCAAACCGTCCGTGGACCCCATATATAATGTGATTTTTGTACACATACATATCATGAAGTTTAATTGATAAATTATGCACAGTAAGGGATCACCAAGTACAGTGATAATAAAGTACATACATTCTTTCTTGAATGAAAGGGAGTCTGACATTTAGCTTAATTCTCAGTTGATGACAAAGCAACGATAATGTCAAGGGATGCTGGTGCTCTGAAATTGATGCTTTTTAGAGATTTTCATGACAGACACCGCAATGAAGTGGCAATGAATGTGATCAGTGAGAGAGCTAGATGCCAACCTGAAGGGAGTCCGGCAGGGAAGTGTGGGTGTGGGGACAAAGAGAGACCAGTCATGTACTGGGCGTGACTGGGCTGGCAGATTTCACCATGTTACAGCCTCTATTTGCATGGTGCGGTTTGAAACTTATGAACTGTTTGTTTCAGGAGTTTTCCAAATTTTTTTGGGTCCCGCCGTATTTGCAATCAATGCATTCATTAGCTTGTTTTTTTTCTTTTCACAGTAAGCACAGCAATGTGTTCATTGATGCTTCTCAGTATTGTGAAACTTTTATTTGAAATATTCTCATTGTAACTGTCTCTTGGTGACTGTCGCCCCGTCTCAGCGGAGACCCCATCCCTCGTGTTGAGTTCACAGAGGAAGAGGTTCACACGTGGGCTGTCGTGTTCCGTGAGCTAAACAAGCTGTACCCCAGCCATGCCTGCCGGGAGTATCTGACAAACTTGCCGCTGTTGAAGGAGCACTGCGGCTACAGGGAGGACAACGTCCCCCAGCTGGACGATGTGTCGCGCTTCCTCAAGGGTGAGACGGGGACCATACACCCAAGAACTGTTATTGGTAGTAGGAGCAGCTAGTGTTTAACTATGCCAGTGTGTGGTAGTCTCAGTGTGTGGATCTGTGGATGTGTGGTAGTCCCAGTGTGTGGGTGTTTGGTAGTCTCAGTGTGCATATGTGGTGGTCTCAGTCTGTGGCTGAGTAGGTGTTTGGTAGTCTCAGTATGTGACTGTGGTAGTCTCAGTGTCTGGGTGGTTGGTAGTCTCAGTGTGGATGTGTGGTGGTCTCAGTCTGTGGCTGTGTGGGTGTTTGGTAGTCTCAGTATGTGGCTGTGTGGTAGTGTCAGTGTGTGAGTCGTTGGTAGTCTCAGTGTTTGGCTGTGTGGTTGTTTGGTAGTTTCAGTATGTGGCTGTGTGGGCACGTGATCTGTGATCTGCTCTGACCATATGCCCCACCTCCCATCCAGAGCGCACTGGATTCAGCATCCGCCCAGTAGCCGGCTACCTGTCTCCGAGGGACTTCCTGGCCGGACTCGCCTTCCGGGTGTTCCACTGCACCCAGTACATTCGGCACGGTTCAGCACCCCTCTACACCCCCGAGCCGTGAGTCTGCTGCACTCGCCCGCCCTCCCTCACATCCACCGGCAGGAACCCGGCCCACCCCTCCCGGGATGATGAAATGGACGCAGTGCCAGGAGCAATGGCTGACTTAGGCACTGTTCACATATTGCGCCTAAAACGCGAGGAAAACGCTAGGCGCGTCGCTTTTTCCTTCTTTCCAAAAGTGCTCGGGCGCTTTGTGCTCTGGAAGTGTCTGTCGTTGCTAAGCAACCATCAGCCACGCTCTCCATTAATTTCAAAATTGGATTTCCACCAAAGATAAACCCTTGCTTACCAGTTATTCCAAACTCCAAGCCTATGGATCTCCATGCATTGTTTCTCATATCGGCGTTCAGGAAATCCCTGGACCACAAAAATGAGCTGCTCCTCCATGTTTCCGCTGAGGCGTCAGCTTAATGGGAAAGACGAGGAAGCTAATTGGTTGATCTTGTCGCATGACTGGCGGTGTGCTTGCGGCATTTTGAAAAGTCCAGATGTTTTCAACTCGGCGCGGACGCGCCTGGAAAAACCGGGTCGCGTCACACCGCGTGCGCGTCGCTTCCGTTATGAACACGGCTGCCGCGCGTCTACATTTGAAATTATGGACTTGAGCGCACAAGAAACGCGACATGTGAACGGCCTCTTACCAGTCTGTGCCCTTTGCGTCTGTGTCCTTGTGTGTCTATGATCGCCGCTTCTAGGGACACGTGCCATGAGTTGCTGGGTCACGTCCCACTGCTGGCGGAGCCAAGTTTCGCTCAGTTCTCCCAGGAGATGGGCCTGGCCTCCTTAGGGGCCTCTGACGACTCCATCCAGAAGCTGGCCACGGTAAGAAGCTCGCGCCCCCGCCACCATCAGGCAGACGTGCGCTTGGCCTCCGTGTGGCGCTGATGCTGCCTCCTGTACTGTGTTTCAGTGCTACTTCTTCACCGTGGAATTCGGCCTGTGCAAGCAGGATGGGCAACTGCGGGCGTACGGTGCTGGACTGCTGTCCTCCGCCAGTGAGCTGAGAGTATGAAGCTTTACCATTTTCTAAATGGCAAAGAGCGCCACACAGGCTTGGTATCAAATTACATTGTTACCTGTGTTACCTAATGCATTACCAAATAATTGTTAACAACTGGGTATTATTCATGTTTGTGTGCCTTATCCCTTACATTTTCCCAGCACACAATGCATACCCCACACAGGTATAGGGATTCTGCAAGCATTAGACCTTAAGAAGCCCTTATTTTGAGGTCATGATCTAACCTTACTGGGCAGACATTCGGGCCAGTAGCTTTTTTACCTTTGCCAGTAAAGCTGATGTGAACTTCCACTGCAGCACGCACTCTCTGGGAACTGCAGAATCTTGCCCTTCGACCCCAACATCACCAGCAAGCAGGAATGCAACATCACCACCTTTCAAGATGTCTACTTTGTGTCAGAGAGCTTTGAAGAAGCCAAGGCTAAGATGAGGTAAGCACTTTCTGAGAATACCTTCTGAGGTGGCTTTTGCATGGTCACATCACTCTGATAGGACGCTAATTATGGTGATACAAGGTCCTGGTCCATCCTGGTCAGCATTTCCACGTCTCACTCTGTGATGATGTAGTCAAGCATCTGGTTTTATAAGAGTCTTTGATCTTCCAAACTTGTCTCCATGTCACCTTAATGTTGACAATCCTTTTCCAATTAACAGGGAGTTTGCCAAGACCATCAGGAGGCCTTTCACAGTGCGGTACAACCCCTACACCCAGAGCGTGGACGTACTGAGGGACACGGCCAGCATCCACAGGGTGCTGGAGGAGCTGACCCATGAGCTTGATGTTGTGGGAGACGCTCTCAGCAGAATCGACAAGCAGCTGGGTGTCTAAGCTCCTTGAGCAGCCTATGGCTCAACGCCAGCCCACACCACCACCCCCCACCACCACCCCCTCCTGAACCCCTCCCCTGCTCTGTGCAGATATCTAAGGGTGCTTATTAAACCACTCTCCTCCAGTCCTGACTCAATACCAAAGAAAAAGAATTGAGCTCACATAGACAGTGGCACATGATTTAGAGTAGAAACCTGGGAGGAAAATAAATATCTATTTTTTGTTCTTTGCTCCTGAAGTAGCCCACCCCCATTCACAGCTTACTCAATGTGAGAACTTACTCCTTATTGCTTGTTCTCTCATTCTTCCATCAGTTTCTGTGGCCCTCTCCCTCCATAATTATTATAATTATTATTAATTAATCGCATTATTTATTTATCTCTCCACATGTGACAATGGAGTGTTTTATAGATCACAGTCAGCTAGAAGAGTAAATGGAGCTACTGTCTTAACCGGATTGTTTAAAAGTCACACTGGTTGGTTCTGGAGGAACAAAGCTGTCACCTGACTGTTACCTGACTTCCTGTGTTCCTGTATATATATGTGTGTGTGTGTGTATATGTATGTATGTATGTATATATAGATATAGATATATAGTGGAGCAACTTGGTATTTACTGATAACTACTTAACTGAAGTCTGTATTTGGCTAATAACCAGTCTGTTATTTAGGTGTAATTCAGCAGGTCACAGGATAGACACACAAAACTTCCAGTGAACCAAATGTTGGGAAATACCTTGATCCCAGTAGACACCCAGGGACGGGAGTAGGACAACAGTGGTAATAAAATGCAGTGAATTATAGTGTTTCTATGCTAAATGTAATAAAGGTCCTGGTTTACATGTTGGTGAGTGTGCGTACACTCGTGTTTGTGTTTTTTAAAGTCTGCTTGTCAGCTGGTGGCCTGACACGGTGCCGCAGTTTGATTCACGTGTTGGGTTGTGGCACCATCGTTAAGGAATTTTTGGAAAGGCAAAGCAAACTGTGCAACACCACCCAAAAACTTCACCCTGACACTGTACCACGCCAAGATGCAGGTCTGCTACAGCGCCCCAAACACTCACTTTCTGCTTTACATCACTCCATCCAACATTTTGGCATTGCGCTTGGTGATGTGAGGCTTGCATGCAGCTGCTTGACATTCCATGAAGCTCCCACACAGTTTTTGTGCTGGGGGTTAATGCCAGAGGAAGTCTGGAACTGCAGTTATTGAGTCTACAGAGCATTAACGACTATTATGCACTCTGTGGAATCCCACTCTCCCACTTTACATGGTCTGGCACTTCTGTTGTTCCTAAATGCTTCCACTTTGTAATGATACAACTTACAGTTGACCGTGGAATATCTATAGCAGGGAAGAAACTTTATAAACTAACCAATGGCAAAGCTGGCATCCTATGACAGTAACACACTGAAATTCATTAAGCTCTTCTGAATGGCCCCTTCTTTAACAAATGTAAACCTGACTGCATGGCTAGGTGCTTGATTTTATACACCTGTAGCAAGAGTGAAACACCTAAACTGATTAAGAGGTATGTCCCAATACATTTTGTTCATATAGTGTATCTCAGAAGAAAACGCATTAGGAGTTTCCATTGTAGAGCACTGTATTCAGGGATCCAAAAGACGTCTCATCTCTGATGGATTAACACACCCAAACGACAAAGAATGTTGTGCAACCTTAGGTTTGCTAGTTTTCTGAAAGATTGCTGATATACATATTATTGTACAAATTATTTTATTAAACCAACTACAAACAAGCAGACAAAAAAGAAACACTTATGACAACATGTAAATGTACATAGTAATGAAATTAAAGTTTTGTTACATTTAACAAAGTAATTGTATATTTAAATTATAACTAAAATAATGCCACAATACGTTATTGTTATTGTAGACTATCATTCAATTACAGTTATAAATATACAGTATAAGGAATGACGAATTAATCATAAACTACAATTTGACACGCTCAACATGGCGGCCAGGACGGTACGCTGAGAGCCACAAACGGAAGTTCGTCGCGACCATGTCTGACCTTCCTTCTCATGAGGGACTCAGACTCGGATGTTTTGGACGTGACTTTGTTCACGTGGGTGAGTCTTTCTAAAGGATAAATAAGGATTTGTGTGTTGATTAAAATTAGACTTCGGACCGCGCCTCTGCGTTTTTCTTTTCAGATAACTAAATATAGGTTTGACCAGCCATCCACCCAAAAGCGAAGCAACACCCTGATACATGTGTAATAGTTTTCTCGTATTAATGTCGATAATAACATCCGATAATGACACGCTATTTATAATATCCGCACATTTAGTCTTCTTTAAAAGTTTAAAGTGAGGGAATTGGAGGCTGCGCTTTGTGACAGCAGGGTCTACGCTTCAACGGTCCCGTAGGGCGCTAACAGCTACGGCCAGCTGAGCCAGGGGCATGTGGAGGACCGGTGCGAGCCCGGGGCCGCGGAGTGCGCGCTACCAACTGCCGGGGCGCGCAGCCTGCGTGGAGGCGGCGGACACTCTGCGCTTGTCACCAGTGAGTCAGGTCGAATCAATAAAGTAACTTATTAAACTAGTTTGATGAAGTGGCGCAGTTGTATTCACCGGTCTGAAGTTAATTGCATACATAATTATACAAATCGTATCTATCTAAATTATTATAAAATTATATAAATGTAATGTATCTTATCTCATGAAGAAATTTGCCAAATGATGCGGATGACAGACTGGTGTCTGTCTGACCATCCACAGAAGCGGGACAGTTGATGGTGTGTGGCCAGAATCATAGAGGACAGCTGGGCCTCTGCCATACGTCTCAGATCACTGCCTTCATTCCCTGCCCTTCTCTGGGCCCGCGGGCCGTACGCCAGGTGTCCTGCGGCTGGGACTTCACCCTCATTCTGACAGGTGAGGTTTCCCGCAGTTGGGTCTGGACCCAAGCTGTATTTGGTTTGTTTGTTCCTGGTGCTGGCTAGTCAGGTGGTGGCTAATCTTCTCTCAGCTTTGGGTGGATGGGGAGGGGGGGGGGGTGGTTGTATGGTTCAGAGGATTAGGATGCTGTTCCCGCGACCATACTGTAAACTCACTGGTTCAAATTCCAGGGTTCGCAGAGTGATTTAACCGTTGGCCCCCCCGAGGAAGACGCTCAATCCCCAGTTGCTCTGTGGAAATGGGACGGGCATCTCCGTCACTGAGGCCAATGCGCTACACATCTCAAAGCATTTCCCACGACCTGATGCGTTAAAGAAACATATGCAGCAACTACTAATGCAATGCCTTATGATTCACCCCTAGTGTGATGCAGTGCAGTTCGACACAATTTGACTCGACAGACTGCGATTCCACGTGATACAATGCGACGCAAAATAATGCGACGCTATACATTTCAGTGTGGTACTGATACGGGGAATCAATGTAAATATAACATTATTGGTCACATTTCTAGATAATAAAGGCGCAGGGCTGGTGCACTGATGTGAATCAGTGAATCTTTCCCTCCCTATCAGGGACTGTCTGATCCTGCTTTCTCAAGAATCTATGTCGCTTTGGATAGAAGGATCTGCTAAAACAGTGTAAATGTAGGGAAATTGCGTGCATTTCTGCCCAGCACTGGATATCCCATCGAATCTGGTCTAGTTTACCTTTTCATACCTCTTTGGAGGAGACGGTGCTCTTCCAGGTCTCCACCCTACCTGACCCGTCAGCTGGCAGTGGCAGAACCGGGCCTGGTCCTGGCCATGTGCTCCCAATCATGGAGGGAATCTGATTGACGGCAGTGCATAGTTAGGAGCAGATCGTATAATCGGTGGACCCATTAGGGGCTTCGTGGAGCCACGCTTTCTAGCCGTTATCTAATCACAGGCTGCCTAAAAAGATCTTTGAAATAGCATCATTAGACTGGGGTCTCCATGGACCTGTTGCGTCAATCTCCAAAGCGGTAATGAAGTGATCGGGGCCTGGGGGGGGGCTGACGAGGGAATGCAGATATGTGGCTTCTGAGATGTGTGCAGGGTCAGGGGCGGATGGTGAGTCCTGGAGGGGGGTTAGTACAGAGGCTGAGGGGAGGAGACTGAGGGATGGGCCTCCATCCCATAGCTCTTACAGTGTTTGCTCCCAGCGTCGATGACCTGCTGTTCATGAGAAGGTGGGACACTGTAAATCCCTGTTGGTACAGCAGGTCCGGGTGTGTGATCTTTCACAGTCTGTCCAGCATCTGCACATGCTGGCTTACTTTAGACGAAAGATTGCCCCCTTCTGGCAAAGGATGAATCTACATTCCAGCCAAGGCTACGTTTGTCTTTTGGGCTTTTCCCTTCCTAAGAATTCAGTTGCCCTGATGCTGCAGCTCCTTTGGGGACATTCTAGCATGTTCCAGTTATGTGGTTGACCAGCGTGTGGTTTTGCTAGTGTGTGTGACCAGTTCCCCTTCTTTCTTTTTTGGCAGACTGTGGACAGCTGTTGGCCTGCGGTTCGAATGCCCATGGCCAGCTGGGCCTCCCCCAGGTCTCTGGGCACACAGCAAAGCCCTTGCCAATTGAGGTGGGGAGGGGATATGCCTTTGGCAAGGGGGGGCGTGTTTAATCGGATTTAAAAACTGTGTTTTTTTATCGTTGTGTTGCACCAAGGCCGTAATGAAGTGGATTAGTGACATTATAATAAAGTGTTGAACGAAGACTCTGTATTGCAGTAACTTTTGACCTTTGACCTCTAACACAGGCCTTGATTTCCCCCATCATCAGTGTGGCTGCAGGGCTTCGACACTCTCTGGCTGTTGATTGTGAGTTGGGCTGCTGAAAATCATAAATACTCTGAAGTACTTGGTTAAAAATATATATCTGGATATATGTGATTAATGAGTGCTGGGCTGCAGCTGTTGTTTTCCTGTTTGTTACCAGCCCTGCAGTCTACTGTCTCTAGTATTAGCGCGGCTTCTCTTACGATGCACCATGTGGCCCGTCTCTCCAGCCTCAGGGTGTGTGTACCAGTGGGGGGTGGGTCTGTCCCGCGAGGCCAGGCGGCTCCTTGCCCCACAGGCCGTCCCTGCCCACCTCACCTCCAGGGAGCCCTGCCCAGTGCCAGGTTAGTGCTGGCCACCGCATCCCCATAATTACATGCACTGTGTGGCACTAAATATATTTCTCCCCTTTAAGTTTTTGGATATTTAAAGGGATATGATGAGTGACCCCCTAACTGTGGCTCAGCCAATGAGACCATGCCCTTTATTTAATGGGGTATAATGAGTGACCCCTTCATTGAGTTACAGCCAATCAGACCATGCCCTTTGTTAAAAGGGATACGAATAGTGTCCCTGTCACTGTGGCACAGATTGTCGGAAAACGGCCTTTATTTAAAGGGATATTATGAGTGACCCCCTCACTGTGACTCAGCCTATCAGATATAATGTCCTGTAGCGTGTAACCTGGTTCTCAGTGACAGTTGCTGACCTGACGTTTCTGTAGAATAAAGTGCCTCCTCTCTGCGGGTGTTCTGGTGGATTGTAAATGTGCTGTCCCATAATGTCATCTCATTGCGCTGCCTTCGCCTGCTTTATGTGACACTGGTCCCATCTGGTTCCTGACCAGTGGAAAAGGCTCTGTCACTGATTTCAGCAGCACCTCTTTGGTTGGATGGCGAGACGTGTTCCGCTGAGCATCGACCGTGTTTAGACGGCGCTCAGGTGCCTGTTTGGTCGGGGTTCCTCTTTGGTTTGATGGCGAGACGTGTTCCGCTGAGCATCGACCGTGTTTAGACGGCGCTCAGGTGCCTGTTTGGTCGGGGTTCCTCTTTGGTTTGATGGCGAGACGTGTTCCGCTGAGCATCGACCGTGTTTAGACGGCGCTCAGGTGCCTGTTTGGTCGGGGTTCCTCATTGCTGCGCGGACTGTGCCAGGTTCCTCACAGGGATGAAAAATTCCTGCTTTTTGATGGATTCCCACCTACTTCTCAGTGCAGGCCGTTTATGAAATTAGTGTCAGTTTGAGGTAAAAAAAATTTGGTGTGTGTGTGTGTTTAGGTTATTCCTACCCTAAAAATAGTAGTATTAATAAGATAAATTGCTTTAATTTTTGTTTTCATTGTCTAAACACAATAAGAAACACTAGTAGTTTTATCGACGAAAGTCACAATTGGCTCTAAGAAAAATGAAGCATGAACCCTGTCTAAAGACATGTCTGTATTACGGTAAAACAATGACTCTCTGCTTTATTACTCCTTATGCATCTGAACTATTTCTTATTATGGACAAAGCTTCACAAGAGTCCCGAAAAGAAAAGTCAGCAAAACCAACAAACAAAACCTGACATTTACAATTAAGGTACACGCAAATTATATATGTGAGTATACAAATTTAGAGGAAAATTAAAGTTTTACGTACGAGTCTATTTTCATTCCGGAATCATGCTGCATCTCAGTCACTGATGCTTTTTTTGAAATTGGTTTCTAAATTCTCTTTTAACTTTTGACATTCCAGGAAAAGTTCCTTGTATATTTTGTGATGGTATGGTTAGTCCCGTTTGCAGTCCCTGTCGTAGTGCTGTTGGTCTTGTTGCTGAGGTCGGGTGGGTTAGTGTAGGCAGTTAAACTGCAATTTAGTGTTGTGAAGCTTTCTGTTTATGTGAAATTGTTTTAACGATCCCTCCCCAGGGCCACGATTTATGAAGGAGGCCCACTTTAGAGTTTTTGCCCCACAGAAGTTGTCAGACGCCCCCTTACAGCGCCAAGCTCAACATAAAAATGTCGGTGCTGCTTTTCCATTTTGGGACACTTTCATCCCTGTAGTCAGCTGACCCCCACTCTCCCTTCCTGTTCCCGCAGCCCTGGACACCGTGTCCCCAAAGGCAGTGACGGCCGGAGCCTCCCACTGCGTCTGCCTGACCGGTGAGCTTGCTGGCCTCCCGCCTGGACCAGCCCTACACTTCGCGACGGGGGTGCGGTTTTCGCCGCCGGTGACGGGCTGCCGTTTGTAATTTCCGTTTTCCAGCAGGGGGCGATGTGTTCCTCTGGGGCAGCAACAAGCGGGGTCAGCTTGGGGGCCCGGGGCCTTTCCAGTCCCTCCCGCGGGTCCTAGATCGCACCCTGCTGGCTGGAGAATCCGTGACGGAGGTGTGGAGCGGTTGGACACACCTAGTGGCCAGGACAGGTAATTAATGCTGAGGATGTGGTCTAATGACTGACTACACTAAATGTGTAATATTATCACCCAGCTGATGACTTTAGCGTAGGACACAGAAGCTGTAATATTTCTACGTTTTGCTGGTGTCCCATCCATGCTGTACAACTACCCCAACCCTCAGTTTTTATCCTACACGGTCTCCTAATTGCTAATCAAATGAGTGGATGAACCCTCATTTTAAACGGATTGGCTTTTCCCTGATTCAGGAAAGCATTTGTCTTGCTGCTCAATCATCGTGCTGAGTGGCTGGAAACAGAAGCAGGATTTGAGAATAAATTTTCAACCCCAACGTGTGGTGGTGTGCTGATCTTTTTGAACGTGCCGCACGGTACTCTTTCTGACACCTTCTCACCATGACAGGGATATTTTGTATTTCCCTTACAGAGAGTGGCAGGGTCTTTACTTGGGGGCGGGGTGATTATGGACAGCTGGGCAGGGCACTGCAAGCCAATCAGGATTTGAGTCTTCCGTCACATGATGTCCCGCCTGCATACTCCAGACCAATGGCATGCCACCCAACGGAGGTGAAGGCCCTCACTGGGGCCACACAGGTAATAATTGTGCTTTGCAGTGTTCAGCTTTTCTAAGGAGGCTGATGTTTAATGGCTGTAGTTTCACTGTGTCTGAACTGTAAACATTTTTTTTATGTACCTTGTGACCATGGTCAACATGGCAGTTGTAAGTGCCCCTTTTTGGGTCTTCCTCAGTGTCGTGTGACAAATTGAGTGACCGTGCATAACTCTGTAGTTATAGTGGAGGACTTCCATCTTCTGTCTGCCATTCAGCTGTGGGGTAGCTGTATTGAAAAGGTGCTTTCCAGTAGGTATAGAATAATCATACTGGGCTAAGTGGGTTTGAACGCTATGCCTGTGATCTGATGGTCACCATTGGCCCTCGAACGAGGCCCTTAACTCCATAGCTGCCCCCACTTAGCTGCTGGTAAAGCAGCAAGCAAGGCTGGAGCAGGGACATGCTGGAGCGACGCATTAGCGACCGCGTCACTCCTCAGCTGAGGCGCGTCGCCATGACAACGGCGGTGGCTCCTTCCAAATCACTTGCTGATCTCCTCCCACTGGAACCCTGGACTCGCCCGCGGTTTTCATGGAGGAAGGGAACCTGTGAGCAGTTCGAGTGGCGCGAGGCAGGAGGCATCCGTTGGCTGTGCATGCGTTTCTGTATGCTGTTTCCTTACATGTCCTAATGCGGAGGATATTTCGTTATCGTTTCTATTGGGAATGGCCAGAAGGGGGCAGCATCGCACCAGAAATCCCTTACTTCCAGCGTCATTCCCAACTTTGGTCATTCTCTACAGGGCACCCGAAGGACTGAATTGTGTCACTATGTGTCCATCCAGTCTAGGGTTGTTTTGGAAGCCCAAGACTTTGCTCTGTCTTGTGATCTGCTCGGCCATTCCTCCATTCAGTGCGTACGTAGAAGCTTGGAATCTGGTGGATGGATAATGATGCTGATCTCCTACCACTAGAGGGCACTCTCTTATTTGGATTCAGGGGACTGTACAGTTTGACATCTTAATGTATCTGCACAGTGTTGCGCTCACAGTTCCCCTAAACTGCATGCATTTTGTCTATGAATGTTTCCAGTGCCCCAAGCTTAAGCCCAACAGGGTCTCCCAGTAACGCTCTGAAATGGGTGCAGTCTGTCCACCCTGTACTCTGACACAGTGCTTCCTTGCTGTAGTTGGGAAAAGGCTGAGTCGTCATGGAGGATTGCACGGTGCGGGAGGGGGGACTGTAAGCTGTAAGGTTGGTTGGGTGTGTCCCGCCGGCTCAGGCGGGGAGTGTGGGAGGGAATTTGGCTGAGCGGTGGTCACTGTAACTGTGGTGACCGGCACATGATGTCATTTGTGGTTGGCATGTGTCGGTCCTGCAGCGGACTGGGGGGGGTGAGGCTGGGATCCCTGCCCCCAGCCTGCAGTCTCTAGTGCGTTTCTGTCCATATCAGCCATTACTTTGATGTTAACCCACCCGCAGCAGGGTCTGCTATGAATTTAATCCTGTTCTGCCCCCCACCCCCCTCCAGGTAGCGTGTGGCTCGGAGCACAGCCTGGCTGTCGTAGGTGAGTCTTCATCTGACACCCCCATCCCAGTCTGTGGTGCCAGGGACAGGTCACACTGCTACAGTCTGTTAGTTTGTGCGTGTTTGTGTTTGTTTGTGTGTCTGTCGGTGTGTGTGTGTGTATCTGTGAGTGTGAGTTATGTTTATATCACATTGGAGGTCCCCACAAAGATCTGTGACCGCAAAAACTGAAAATGTCAAAGTGTTATATTTTGTTTGGTTAGTTATGGATAAGGAAAGGGCTGGGTTAGGGGTTAAGGTCATCATGCTGGGGTTAGAGTTCTCCCTGTAGAAATGAACGGAGAGTCCCCACAAAGATATAACTACAAACCTGTGTGTGTGGGTCCAGATGGACCTGGCTCTGAGGGCAGGATGACAGGCTATGCAGCAGGAGTGGGACCTGACCCCAATCCTCTGTGTGCCTGGGGATCCCCCCCAACCCTGCCCACACACCTCCCTGGAGCCGAAGCCGGTGGGTATAAATAAACTGAACTAGGCTAAGGAGAGAGCAACAGACACACACACACGCTCCCAGTCCACATACAGATATCTTTGTGGGGACTTCCCATTCATTCCTATGGATTAAACCCTAATTCCAACATTGACAACCTAACCCCTACCCGCCTCTAACATTAAACACAAGTAACCAAACAAAATACGAGACTTTTGGCATGTTTAGTGTTTTGATGCCATTCATAGATATTTTTTTTTTGTTTATAAAATTGAGGTTATCCTTGTGGGGAGTGAAAAAAATGTTCCCGCAAGGTAAAAAGTTTTTAATCACATTGTTGGGAAATCTGTCCTCACATAGTAATAATTACAGAAAGACAGAAACACGCGGCCAGACAGAGACAGTCACTCGCGCTCTCACACACACACTGTGGCAGGCTGTGAACATGAACACATACAGGAACTGACCCCCCAGGTTATTTATAAAGACCTGGGGGAGGGGGATCTGCGGAGAGTGTGCTGGGGG
>JAABNY020000019.1:6610154-6626813 GCA_015164015.2 Brevimyrus niger
TCTAAAAGGAACAGATCGTGAATGAAACAAACGAAGGCGACACATTGTAGGCGAGGGCAGCTGGTGGGAGCAAATGTGGGCGCGAGAGGACCTCCGGCATGGCCTGTAGGGCGGCGCCAACGGCGGCGATGACATTCTGGGGGTGTTTCCGGCCCTCATCAGCAATGCAGTGATGGCTCCTTGCACAGGGTCAATGTGACAATAGGTGTGCTTTTCATTTCTGCTATCTCCTCTCATCTGTTCAATCGCAGTCTGATAAAAAAAAAAAACTGCTCGCCTGCTCGACAGCTGCACCCTGCATGCACTGTGCGCAACCAGGACCCCAGCATGCGGGGGGGCGGGGGGGAGGCCTGGGGTCGGGGGTCACAGAGGGCCTGCAGCGGGCTGGCGATGGTCCTGAGGGTAAATCCCACCGGACCGCCCCCATCCCGCATCCGCCTGGGCGTCTGAGTCGGCATGGAACGGGCAGCAGGTGGCCCCACACTTCGGTGACGGCCTTCGGCGTAGCGTTTCCTGTCACGTGACACACCTTTACAGCCTTCGGCGTAGCGTTTCCTGTCACGTGACACACCCTTACAGCCGGTGAGGGTGAAATTCCTGATGTATCTCTAACCCTGAGCCGATTTCAATTTTGATGCAATATCCAAATCAAACGAAATCTTAAAAATTTGCGTGTACAGAGCACCACTGTGCCGCCACCGAGGTCTGTCCAGCATGCCCCGTCAGCACCAGTGACTCGTTTGGGTGTCCACCTCCATCAGCAGCCGTGGGCGGGACAGAGTGCATGCAGACCGCGGACATGTCTGAGGACATGCACACACCAAACATCAGGCACACGCTCACACAGACTGATACTCACGCCACAAATACATATGTATGGACAGAGACATCAAATCATGTTTCACTTTAACACCTGAATTTAAATTTCTTCCCTCTCATAGTATTGAATCTAGGTCATAACTGTGAATGTTGTAAATATATCTTTTTTCAATTTCAGTCAAAGAACTGATTCATAGCAAATGTAAATATCGGAAACTGAACTGGGTGAAAACCAGTGGCGTTTATTCCTGCTCCAGAATTGCTGGGACTTTCATTCGTGCAACTGAGCATGTGTAGCATGAGTGCTGAACTATGGGTAATGTAGTTTGACAGAGATGACGATCTAGGAAGTTGCGCGATGGTCGTGTTTGAGCCTAGGCTAGCAAACGGAGATGGAAGCATTTTGTTGCATAAAGACCTTGAAACTGGAGCATGCTCAGTTTGAATGAAGAGTTCCAGAAGCCTGTTTACTGCAGTCAAGTTGACGAAAAGACTAAGGCCACATGTATCCTCTCTATGTCAGCATTTAACTGCTTTCTTTCCACAGCTGTGGTGTCTCTAGTTGAGGAAGGTACTTGGCATGAGTGATAAACTCAACTTTTTAGTGGGGATCTGCTGGAATCTGCATTTCTGGTTGAGTCCTGAGCCAGGATGAGGCCGTAGGGGCAGGGGACATGGTCTGTGTGGGGGGGGGGGCAAGCCTCCTACCTCCACTCTGCCATGGGAGGACCGGCTGTGAGCGGACCAGGGCTTCCTCGTCAGGATGGGTTCCTGTTAACTTTCCTTAGTGGAGCCCAGTTTAAAGGTTACTGAGCATCATCCATCTTGCTTTGTCTCACGTCTGACCCGCACCCTGTGCTGAGGGATTGCCTCAGCCTTATCATCTAAATTAACCTTGCATGGCCCTTAATCGTCTCCAGTGGGAGGGGCTGCAGTGCTGAGTGACTGGTGACACGCTGAATGTGGGTGGGGTCTCAGTGCCAGGTGCACGGAGTCTCATTGCTAGTTGGGATGGCCTTCGGTGCCAGGCGATTGGATGTCATTATGGTGTGGGCGGGGCCTCAATGTGTGAGCTTAGCACAACTGTCCTCTTGGCAGTGCACCCACTTTAGCTGCAGCAGAGGGTACAGCTGGGAGCTGAGAGGGGGCGGGGCCTCTCCCAAGGTCCGCCCCAGGGAGGGCGGGGCTACAGGGCAGAGCAGGACAAGGACATGGGAATGGTAAAGAAAGAGGTCACAAACAAACAGCAAGGGGGGAACAACAAAAAACAAACAAACGACAAAGAAAAAGAAAAAGGGAAGGTTAAGGTCGATCCAGAGCTCAGACTAAATCTGTTTCTTTTTGAGTGTATAAACGTGGATGAGAGAAAAACTATCAAAAGATCTGGAAAACATTCGAGATGGTCAGCAGGAGAGACTGAAAGGAATTAGGAAGGGGTAGAAATCGAGCAATGTGTAAAGGGGTGCCAACAAGAAATGCATCACTGTGAGATTTGTTTTCCTCTCAGACCATGCTCTTAAAAATGAACATGAACAAACCAAGAATACAATGATTCAGATGTTTGCACAGATTTATTTTATCCACCCTTATTTACCAGCCCTGGATTCTTTTTAAAAAAGAAGATGCAGGTGAGAGGAAGAGGAGGAGGACAGGAGAGGAAGAGGAGCTAAGAGAAGAAGGTCCGACCAGAGGTGCCATGTCTCATGCCGGGGAGGATTCAGGAAGGTAGGAGACAAGCAAAGTAAGGAAGGGGTGGGGTTAGAGTGGGGAAGGGCGTGGTTAACATGTGGAGGGGCGTGGTCCTGTGTCAGAATGCCAAACCAGAATGCAGATCTGCTGAAGCCAGTACCTGGGCAAGGTGTAGGGAGGCGATGGTGTTGGGGATCCTGCCGTTTGGGGTTCTGTATGCTGGAGTTTGGAGGGTGGGGGCTGTGAAGCTGTGAAATGGTTCAGGGTAGCTGGCCAAGGAACAGATATAGCAATTCACAGTGTAGAGGTGAAATAACACATGTGGATGGACATTATTTGTGTGGTGTGCTTCTGAATCGTGTGTGAGGCCACAACCTGTCCGAAAGGACACCTGACTCTGACTCCTGACTGTTTGCAGTGAGAGTCCTGTGCTTTTGGGATAACGCCTGTGATTGTCTGTTACATACCCTTCCTCACTTGTCCCCCCGCGTGGCTGGGCCGCTTGGCCGCGGTTAGGAGGAAGCATGGCTGCTCGCTTCTGTCGGATGGGCTAATCACCCGGCCGTCCTCAGGCGACATGGCCTGGTCTATATGAGGACAGTCTTCTTCGGCCAGCGCCGCCTTAGCTGCCTCGCCATTCGCTTTGGGATCTTCAAACATACAAGCACAAGTGAGACACTACGTACGTGCAGAGGGACAACCTAGTCTGGTGCAAAGTTTTCCCGTCTCTGAACCTAATTAAATAAGAGGCTACGGAGAGATGGCACCACCTGCTGTTGTGGAGGAATCGCTTGATTTGGGTATTTTATAATTGGGGGGGAAAAAAAAACATAAGAGGGCACATTCATCTAACGTTTATAATAAAACACGCTCTCCTCCCTCCTTACCTCCCAAACCCCACCAAGCACTCAGTGACCCCATGCGAGTCAGTCACACGTGGTCTTAAAGGTGCCACCACCATAGCCCCAATGGTGCCTTCAATCTCTTCATTAACATACATATAGCACCCAAGATGGATGCTAGGCTACAAGACAGTTGCACCCATTCATGTCCCTCCACACTCTTTGAGGCACGTGATGAAATGCTAACCATGGTTAAAGAACAATATGTGACGGAAGCGTCATAAGATTTTTCTTCTTATTCTTTTGGAATAAAGAAGGTGGAAACCAAAATCTTATGCGCTCTTATAAAAAGGCAGATATTCACAGACTGGGTAAGGGATGTGCATAGGACTACAGTTCATATCCTAGTGGCTTTTTTAATATGTGTGTGCCTGCATAACACATTCAAGGAGCAGTCAACCAAGACAAGGAAAAGGCACTAAGGAGAATAAGATTCGTTAAGAACAAGAGGATTCATCCTCATGAGGATGACATTGATCCCATTTTTCTTTTTGAGGTATTTGATTGATATTTAATAGTAACAGTAACAGTAGTAGTGATACGTAACCTTTTCCCGTAGGGAAATTGGCAAGTTTTTGCATACCTCATCTAACTTTCCAGGAGACACAAAGACAGAGTATTAAAGTAATGGAGTTTTCATCTCAACCTAATGGTAAGTACAGACTGCGCTTCCGCTGCATCCAATAAGAAGTTAGTGAAGGTTTTTGATCACTTTTCAGAAAGATGCCTGTCATAATCCTAGGCTGGGCCTTGCGGTGACATCAGCAGCTTTTTGCTCCGTATCTAATTGGCTGGTTCATGCTTCGCAGCACTTGTGTCAGCTTTCTCATTGGCTCATTCACACTCCGCAACACTCATGTCGGTTCTTTCATTGGCTTTTTCATGATCCGTAGCACTCGTGTCGGCTCATTCACACTCCGTAGTACACGTTTTGTCACTCTCACTCGCTACTTCACACTACATAGCGCCACCCTACTGTCAGCTGTTTCATTGGCTAGTTTACGCTCCATAGCACTTCTGTCAGCACGGTCATTGGCTCATTCACGCTCAAAAAGCACGCGTTTCAGCTTTCTCATTGGCTCATTCATGCTCCGCAAGCAATCATATCAGCTCTCTCATTGGCTCGCTAAAGTATATGCCTAGCCACGTTGGACTGTTCCTACCTCTCCTTTGACACATAGCATGTGGGATGTAACATCCACTGTATCTCAGAGAGAAAGGCTGATCAGGTGGTCACTCGGTAAGGAGACGAGGGCTGGAATAGTACAGCATCGCGGACTCTTAGATCAGACCTGGGCAAAAGTCGACCTGCGCGTTGGCTGAAGCTTTATGTTCACATCTATCCAGATGAATTTATCTTAGCCTAGAAATCTTTCTTTGCATGAATTATAAAAAGAGTGAATAGAAACAAGACAAATCCACTAGCTCTACTGATTTCTATGTGTATATAAAATGAAGATAAAGTCTATAATGGTTGCTTTGAAGAGACAATAATCATTAGAAATGACCCCCGCCAACAGGAATCTGAGGAAGCTCAGATTGGGCCCCAATAGAACACAACTGCCCGGACTGTGCCCGGGTGACCATGGGCAGTGCCAATCCTGCCTGCTCCAGGTACCACCTTGATATACATTGGTGCCAGCTGCCTAGGTGCAGTATGCTTGCTCACTGAACTCTGAAGAATGTTTCTCATCCCTTTTGGTTTCTCCCTTTTCCTCACTCGCTGCTCTTCCTCTCCCTTCATGAGACCCCATCTTCCCTGCCCCTCTGTCTTCCTCACAGCTGATCTACTCCCCATCTACTTTGGGCTGAATCTCTTCTTTTCAGCACCATTTGTGCCGACCCACGTTTCTTGGCCTCCTCCTGGGTGCGGCAGCTGGTATTGAGATGATCTCCATGGGGCACTGGGCCATGCTGCCTCCCCTGTGCTGTGACGGCTGATCAGTGGGTCTCCACGGGAGCTGGGGACAGGAGCAGCAGGCATCTAAGCAGGACGCCTACCTCCATGTGCCCCGAGGACCCCTCTCTGCTTCCTAACATACACAGTCTGCCTGTGGTCTTCACCCTGCTGCATAACATTCATAATCTAACACTCTATCTATACCAATTCCTACTACACCATTACTCTGTGCTGCAGGAAACCCACACCATCAGACTTACATTTTCATTTCAATGTGTGCTCCTCCATTAAGGCATGAAAGGCTGCTCTTTGGGCCACAAGGGACAGAATGCATCAGTAATTTAAACCTACCCACTGAAAGTGCACTGTGTTTCATTCACCAGGATTTGCATGTGCAGTTTAGTGCCTCGCACACTGTTACTGACACTGAGAGAATTAGAATAAGAGAATTCACTGGGTGCGACACATCTACCAAACTAATAGTAAGATAACAGTATCAATGTAAAAAGCAGAAAAAGTCACTTAAACCACATATGTGCACTGTATGCATTTACCCAAAGCAGCAAATTTATGTCTGGGCAGGACAAATTCAGAACTTTAACCTTAAGTATTCAGATCCCTACTTTCTGACATATGATGAGCAGGGAAATGACATATTTCGCTTTGAATTTCTAATAGCTATCTCTACTGAACCAGTATAAGCTTCAGGGCAAACTGAACACTGAATGAAATTGGTTTTCATTCCTTCATTTCAGTTTTATAAGTATCCAGGACGTCTCTCCTACAGCCTGGCACTCAAAGGATCAGTGGGACCCGGCTTCCTTCTGTCCTTATAATTCTGCACTGAGATTGAGTTGTTGGAGTTGCCTGGCCTCTTTTGAGACGGTCCCTGGTGCAGCGACACGATGGAGACGGGGTGAGCCCCTTCAAGACCCGGCCTACTTCCGAGGGACCGTCTTGATCTGTATTCCACAAAGTCCTTATTTAAAAAAGCAGCTTTAAAAAGCATCTTATTTGGGTCATGCGCCCTGAGGTTTCTCAGGCATCAACAGCAGTAAAATGAAGGCCGGGGGAATCGGGGGGGGGGGGTGTGGATTGCACACAGTTCTGACGTGGGAGAGAAGAAGCCAAGAAGATGGCACTTAGAATCATGAGTCCCTCAGCTGGACAAGAAAATTCATCAGGAAGACAAACCTGATGAGCAGAATAAATCAGCATGGCGAACCTGCTTCCGTAAAAACGAAACCCCCCCCCTCCACCCCAAAGACGGTGCGTTATTTGCTACGCTGGACCGAAGCTCACTGGCAGACCTGCAGGAGGCCGTCTGCGCAGACAGATGAGCAGTTTTGCCGGCCTAATTCCTCGATGAATAATTCAGACTCCCTGCCAGCTGAACCCTCACCCAGAGCTCCAGCGCTGCACATATAACTGGATACGGAGCTGCAGGTTCCTCAGCACCCTAACTCACAGCAAAGACCCAGGCTACTGGTGTTACTGGGTTGAGTGCCAAACCTCCAAGGCACCTCACGCTGCTCATGGTCTGGTCTGTGCACATTCACAGCATCTGTCTATTGACCATGAAACATCTGTCTATATGGAGCTGGGGCAGGTAGTTATAGGCATCCTCGGAATGTGGAGCCCACCCAGCTGGATTGCAAGGAGTAGATGCAAGTGCCATAACCAGTCAGGGGCCTTCTTTTGAACCGAGGGTTAAATATTGTGAGGACTGCAGGCTACAGAACAGTAACTAGTGGACCAATAGGAGCTTTCTTCTGGCTCTGCTCATTGGCCAGACCTGAATCTCTATGTGACATTTGGCCCAGCTCATTGGTGAAAAACAAGGACTAGGAGACAGTCAGTGTAACCCATTGGCTAGAGCCAAATCTGCATGTAAGAGTCAGCCCAGCTGACTGGCTAAAGCCAAATCTGCATGTAAGAGTCAGCCCAGCTCATTGGCTAGAGCCAAATCTGCATCTAAAAATCAGTCCAGCATATTGGCTAGAGCCAAATCGGTATGTAAAAGTCTGCCCAGCTTATTGGCCAGGCCTTGGTTTCTGGCTAAAAACTGGCCTAGGTTCCAGTGCACAAATCAGCCTGGCTCATTAGCAAGTGCTAATATCTTCTCGTCCTGCAGCGATCGGCTCTGAAGGCCTTCCTCCCTGCCGTGGCCATGAATGGTCACCACCGGTGCTGCTGCTGGGCCCGTCTCGGGGCCCCCGTCAGGGTCCGCCTGACTCACGGCTCCCTCTGAAATTCCCACGCGGCTGCCGTCGCACTTTGCGCTCTGCACGGCGCCACGGGCTGGCGCTGTGCGATGCTGTATTCATAAGCCCTGTTAGTGAGGTTAGAATCCACTCAGCTGGGGGGCAGGCAGGGGGGCTCTGCTAATTAAAACAAGTTAGGGACTAAAGTAAATGTGTGGTGAAACCAATGAGGCAGGAAGCAGGTGCACCTGTTATAATCAGACCAAACATATTTGCACAGAGCACCGGACACCTGTGTGAAACATCTGCCCCCAGTGCCCCCCCCTCCACCCCACTCCATTCTGGAAGAGGCTGGCCCCTCCCAATCTAAGACTGGGTCTGTTAAAAGGTCTAATAACTCTGATCTCATAGCTCTGAAAGAAGAATCTGCACCCTTGTGCAAATTAATCAAAAGAAGTTGTCACACAGACATGCATGCATTGACCTGAAACCTGCTGGTTTGCACAGCCAACAGGGTTGAGAGTGTGCTGGGTGGATAGAGAGAGGAGGTACTGTGCCCACAGACTGGCAGGCCTGCTCATATGGGGTTAGAGCTGTGTGGATGAACAGAGGAGGCACTGTGCCCATAGACTGGCAGGCCTGTTCGGGTGGGGGTAGAGCTGGGTGGATGGACAGAGGAGGCTCTGTGCCCACAGACTGGCAGGCCTGCTCATGTGCGGTTAGAGCTGGGTGGATGGACAGAGGAGGCACTGTGCCCGCAGACTGGCAGGCCTGCTCATGTGCGGTTAGAGCCGGGTGGATGGACAGAGGAGGTACTGTGCCCACAGACTGGCAGGCCTGCTCATGTGCGGTTAGAGCCGGGTGGATGGACAGAGAAGGCACTGTGCCCGCAGACTGGCAGGCCTGCTCATGTGCGGTTAGAGCTGGGTGGATGGACAGAGAAGGTACTGTGCCCACAGACTGGCAGGCCTGCTTGGATTGGGAAACCTGCTAAGGTTAGTTGGAGTTCCCCATATTCCCCATAGGCGTGAATGGTGTGTTTGCCCTGTAAAGGATTGGCTCCACATCCTGAGTTATTCCCATACAATTTTTATCAGTCCACCAGATCCTAAATCCGGGCATAAGGCGATACGTATGAATTAATGTGACCGTGATGCCCGTCTTAACTGTGCTCAGTCCATTTGCATAGAGAAGCGCCAATTCGTTTCAATCAATTTGTACAATGGTGTGTTTATTTATTGCATATTCTGCTCATCGGATAGCTTGTCACATTTGTATAATTTTTCCCCACTAGTCAGATGCTTAACTATTTTGTCCTAATCTCCACGCCTTGAAATGTCATGTTTACATGTCTGAGTATTTATATATTCTGTTTGTTACTTTCTCATTTGCACTATGACTAATAAGACTGATATATCACCTCAGTGTCTGACCCACACATTATATATCTGAAGCTGACAGTCACATGTATGTTGAAAGCCAATGGCCGTGTCCCGGTGCTTCTTGCAGGCGAGCCGGGACATGTGTGTGCTGCGGGGTGTGTGAGTGGTGTAGAGGCGTGAATCTGTGAATGGCTCCGAACACGCGCCTCCAGCTCGCTAAATCAGGCCCGCGGTGCTCCGCTGCCCAGACACCGTCGTCATGGTGACCAGGCTCGGCTCCCGAAAAAGACGCGGGGAAGAGAAGTAAACAAGGTGGGCCATCAAGTCGAGCTTCCCAAAGATCACAGACCGGGAGAGACTGCCTCTTTTCCAACAAGGTGGTGCTAGATGTAAATACTGTAGAATCGATCCCCTTGAATGGCCTGAATGATGTCATCGCACTCAGCCTGCTCCCGCTGCTCTCTGATTATATTAGTGTGGATATGTGGCCACACTCTGGCTGAGATCTCCAACGCTAAACCTCCTTGCACACCCTTTCCCGGCTGTTTCTGTGTTATTCATGAAGTCCACCAGCCTACTAGGTGGCCCATGATAAGGTCAGAGAAACATGGCCGCCTTTTGACCGATATCCAGCCCCTTTTAGATGAATGGATGATGTCTGGCTATGTGGGGTGGAGCCATTGTCCGACAGCTTAAGCTGGTCTGCGGCTCATCAATAATCACAGGGCTCCTGATTATCCTTTGAGGAAAAGTGAGTCACTTCGAATGTTGGGCAGTTTCAAAATCACACACCTTGGCCCTGTTGTTGCTACTGTTACTATGGTAACACGCTTTTTAATGTGCATTTTGTGGTGCTAAAGTTACATTTGGTGTCAGGGTGGTGTGTCAGTAGGATGCTTTTAGAGAATATCGATTTGACCTGTCAGTTGCCCATCAAATCTTAAGGTGACGGTTCAGGACCTGCATTTAAGCCTTCATCTGTGTCATGAAGTATAATTAACGCTAAATCAAGTTCTGGTAAATAAAAACCAGAAACAGCCCCCTCTCTCTGGGACGGGTGACCCAATTCTAAGAACATGCAGACTAAGGCTACAAAACACTATGCTATAATATTGCAGTTGATTGGGAGACGCTGTCACTCACCTGTTGGTTTGATTTTATGATTGTGGTTGATTTTTTGATTCCAACGTGGTGCTCATGTGGGGACCCCTAGCTCCCTCCCAGCTCCCTGCCAGACGAGGACCGTCTGGGGGTCCCCGAGGACCAGACTGAGAAACACTGACATAAACCTCAAGATCTGGAGTTTACTCAAAACTTGATGGAAGAAATCAGTTCCCTACATTTGCCTGCACACGTCTTCCTGCCACAGAATTGGATATTTTATCGATTGTGTAATTAGGCTTCTTTTGGGGATTGAAGTAAGGCCTAATCTCTGCCACACTGAGTGCTGACATTATAGCTGAATATAACGGAGCTAATGGACACTCCTACTATTTCCTGAATATGGGTTGGAATCTGCTCAGAGAATGTGGCCTTAACTTAATCCTAGTGAGATTCCAGCGCGGTGGCTGCACCGTCTGTCCTGGTTATCTATAGCTTCTGATGATGTCTCTCAGTTCTTTGCCCACTATGTACATGACTTCCGCTGAGATGCTGCTTCCTCCTACTCTGCCATAAAAAACGGAAGCATAGCAATAAATAGAGAAGCTCCATCTCCACTGTCATAACTTCACTTGGACATATCTGCCTGAATCCCATGGACAGCTGGGGCGTCAGCCCTCCATTCCCATGGCTAATTTTGGCCCGCACACCCATTCGTGGGATATGCCATCACTCACTGCCTCCTCATACGCCATTGGCTTAGAGCAGTAGCAAATGGGAGGGCAGTACTGTGCAATTACGACATAGTTCTCAGCGGTATTTTGAGTCCTTGGTAAAACCCAGTTATGCAAGAACATTAGGGAGGAACAGTGGCCCCCATCTAAGTCCTGGGTGTCCATGGAAGACCATGAACCAAACAGAGACCAACATTTGTCATTTTCTTCAGTTAGAAGAAGGGACTTAGAAATGTTTACACTCTGAATCCTCGAATAGCATGAAGTCCCTCAGTCACTCAGTGATTAACAGGCCTTACCGCCAACTTCCGAGTGACTCTTTGACTCTCATTCCTTGGTGACGTATTGACTCTCTTTCTCCATACACCCACTGCAGTGGCCTGGATATGTGTTCCTGTACGTTCTTCTTCTGCTTGAGCGGAAGTGGTGGGCACTTAGCCTCTCACAGCCTAAATCACGTCACTCACGTAGTGTTGGGGGGGCGGCGGCGGCAGCAGACTGTCACCACGTCGGCTCCATCAACGACAGAACCCATGATTGGCGGTTCTAGCCCGAATCTCGATGTAGCATCCTGATGTGAAAAGGACTTACTGCTCCCTGCCCTCCATCAGATACAAGTGCTGATGTACTAATAGTGTCGTTCAACCAATGCCACTCAACCACTGCCAACCAACCCAACCAATGGGGACCTAACACAAGTCTAGCAAAACCCGCCCAAGGGTCTTGTGTGCAAATCAGCCGGGCTCATTAGAAAGTACAAACTGGCCCAGACTGGCCAAATCCAGGCTTTAAAGAGGCCCTGTGCTGCCTTCAACACTGTCCTGCTATGCTCCAATCTCACTGGCTGGGATTGTAATTAAAGCTGCTGGTCTTGAAGAGCCAAAAGCCCCAGCTCAGTGCTACTTGCTGCTAGGAAAGCCGCCCCGGCCCTCAGCACCCTACAGGGCCATCCTGGTCCAATTCGCACTCTTCCCGTCCCACCAAAAACCACCGCCTTTTTCAGTCCGCCACCATCTGATCACATCAATCTCATTCCAGCTTCTGACAGATACAACTCATGTTGACGAGGAATGGCCACAGTGACAGTTATAACCCAAGGGGGATGTCTCCATTTTTGTCCCTGTAATCACCTATTTGTTACATGTAACACTGTGCATTTTTATAATATATGCAAATAGTAAGACGCACATTCTCCACTAAAACCAGTGAACAATTCCTAACAGCCGACATTAATATTACGGAATTACTGAAGGTATCTGTTTTAATACGTTTGGAAGCAAAGAACAAGCCTTCCCTTCGTTAACTGTGTGCTCTCTGTGCTAAGAGGAGCCCTTACCCAGCTGCAATCAGACAGATTTACTGTAAAAAATCTGGGAGCTACATAATATCAGTACTCTTTGGAGTTGGATGAATGTTGTGGGATACTTCAAAGGAAATCAGAGGGAATACGGGGTGTAGTGGGAATCGGGGAGGAGCTGGCAGGGGGGTGGGCTTGTTTGATGAATGTGCCACTAGATTGCCGTGGGTGAAACGCTGACCAGAGGGTGCAGCCCACGGGGGGTGGGGGGGGCTTGTGTGGCCTTGTCAGTGAAGGGTGGATGATGGTGAGAGTCGGACGAAGGTGACGGAATGTGCGCACACGGCTGGCGTGGTGGCCTGGCTTTGTTGGGTGGGTGGTGACTCGGGATGGTTTGGGGGGGGGGGCGTGGTGTCAGTTAGGGGGTGCAAGGGGGTTAGGGGGGGGCGAGTTTGAAATGGTTGAGGGTGAGAGGAGGAAAGAAGAAGGGAGACAGGTGGAGGGGATTGTTAGCAAGTCATTTTTTCGTTCACGATTCCTCGTTTGCAATCAGATGGACATGCCTCTCAGAGGCTTCCTACCTGCTCTGTTCATTTCTAACATTTCGTCCTGTGCCAGGGGGCAGGTGTCACTCTGCGTGCTGTGGTGGGGCGAGTTTATGCCCGACTTACAGAAATTGGGGGAACCGGGCTGCGGGGCTCTGGGGATATGCTTGTTCTTTTTCTTTGGTAGCTTCTGCTTGGCCATCGCTAAGGAATAGTACATCCCAAAGTTGTTGACGATGACGGGTACAGGCATGGCGATGGTCAGCACCCCAGCCAGGGCGCACAGCGCCCCCACCAGCATGCCCGACCAGGTCTGCGGATACATGTCCCCGTAGCCCAGGGTGGTCATGGTCACCACGGCCCACCAGAACCCAATGGGGATGTTCTTGAAGTGCGTGTGTTCACTGGCCCGCGGGTCATTGGGTTTGGCGCCGATGCGCTCGGCATAGTAGATCATGGTGGCGAAGATCAGCACGCCCAGCGCTAGGAAGATGATGAGCAGGAGGAACTCGTTGGTGCTGGCCCGGAGCGTGTGGCCCAGGACCCGCAGCCCCACGAAGTGACGGGTCAACTTGAAGATCCTCAGGATCCGCACAAAGCGGACCACCCGCAGGAAGCCTAGCACGTCCTTGGCGGCTTTGTCAGACAGGCCGCTCAGGCCCACCTCCAGGTAGAAGGGCAAGATGGCCACAAAGTCAATGATGTTCAGGGTGTTCCGGATGAACTCTAGCTTGTCCGGACAGAAAGTCACGCGCATGAGGAACTCAAAGGTGAACCACACCACACACACGCCCTCGATGTAGGTGAGGTAGACGACGGTCTCGGTCTCCAGGTACACGCGCTGCAGCGTCACATTGTCCACTTCGATCTCGTCCGTGCGGTTGATAATGGGATTGAAGGCCTCATGCGTCTCCAGGCAGAAGGTAGTGATGGACACCAAGATGAAGAAGAGTGACACGAAGGCCACCCACTGTGGGAGATAGAGAGGGAAAGAGAGAACATGAGGCGGGAGCCCACAGCAGATAAACCGATCAGTCCCACACGTAGAACTCTGGAGCAAGAACTCTATAGCATTTCTCCGTCAAATTACGATGGTGCTCGACACACACGTCAATGCCGGAGCTCATTGAGTTCAGGTTCGGGCTGACGGTGTAGCCATGCAGTGAAGTCGAGGCAGCTGACAGATAAAGAGAAGTTGCCGTCGCCCCACACTGCAATCACAGCAAACCTCATTTATTCACATCTATTTTGAGAGAGTCGCTCATGTCATTTAGGAGAAATCGCATCATTTCCACTTGTCATTTCGGCTGTTCCCAGAGACTGGGAGCCTAATCACGGATCAGGAGGCTTCAGAATATTACAAAGTACGCCGAGTCCTTTTCATCAGAGTTCTTTCTGATTACATTACGGCTTCCGCGGCGGGATCGTAGTTTCTTTTTTTTCCCCGGAGAATCGCCAGGAAAGATTTAGAAGTGAAGGCCTTGGGTGTAATTGCTCCCCTCTTCACTTCCCTTTAATGTATAGTGATGGAAGTGACCTGCCACGCCTTGGAGGAAAAAAAAACTGACATCGGCTGCAACCCTGAGCGACTGGAGAACAATGCATTTATCGATTTCAAATTGCGCAATAACGTACAGTCCTTGCTGCTTCACGCTCTATTACTGCAGCAGTGCCGGCTGGTGTAGCTGATCGGGTTGTGTAACTCCACTCAGTGACAACAGAATATTAAATCCGCTTAATATGCAAGGGGTGACAGGGCGCTGCCTTATTGTAGATAAAATCAATTGGCGAAATATTTCAGACAATGCAGGAGCCACAAAAACGGGAAATACACATAGGACAGACGCACACGCACAGGCCACCTGAAAGACTTGTTTATACAGAAAGGTCAAGAAGAAGGGCAGAGAAAATTACAGCGATAAAGACGACAATAGCAGGCTGGCGGTATCTGTTGTTTCAGGCAAGTTCATGAATGCCAGATGAAAACTTACCAGAGGATTTCTCCACAATGAGACAAAAATCTGTTATTTTGACCGCATGGAGACATTTTTCTCAGCCCCCACCACTCAATTTTATAAAAATCTGTGAATGCAATCAAAACATAAATAATTCCGAAAGCCTTTGTTTGGTTACTTAAGGTTCAGGTTAGGGCTGGGTACGGGATAAGGTTTTTATGTTGGGTTTAGAGTTTTCCTCATAGAAATGAATGGAGGGTCACCACAAAGATATAGTTACAAACCTATGTGTGTATGTGTGTGTGTGTGTGTGTGGGGGGAGGGGTGTATCAGTCAGGGTGCACATTAGAATATCACGAAAATGTTAACTAATTTGTATTCTCTGTATCTAAGCAGCTTTTTGTGTGTATCCTTCAAAATAAGACCATTAGAATTATAATGTCAGGGACAGACCGTGACTGCGGGCCCATCTCCTCACCTTGCAGCTCCCCAGTCCTCACACCCCTCCAGAAACACACCCCTCAGGAGCCATTACACCAAGGTTACAGTGCTGCTCCCATGTCCCTCCCCAGGGCACCCCTGTTTGGTCCCTTTTACTCATTTACCTTCCTGTCACTACAATCGCCAGGATCAAATTAAGTCTGTCGTGTTGGGCCTTTACCCAATGGACCTCTGTAGTTGTGACCGAAAGCATTTTGTACTCTGCCATGTGTCTCATAAGCTGGAAAACACAGTTTAATGGATTTAAACTATGCATTAACCAGATATTCCTACCTTTGTGGCCTTATTGACAGAGTTTATTTTGCACTATTCTTTTTTTCCTTCCCAAAGAGTTTGCAAAGCTCTGTGCAGCATTTTAACCTTGTCAAGCACTTTAAATTCCCGCAGTGGTCATTTATGTAATTCCCTGTCTCATCTGAGTAGTAGGGGTCTGGACTTTACATACAACCGAGCCACTGGCCTCCAGCGGAATTTTCTACAGAATCTGTTAAAAACATTAGCAGGAGCAGACATGGTGGTCTCGGTAGGAGAGACCTGCAACCCCACTGGACCCCCGAGGCTCTGCAGCCCCATAACAGGCCAGCAGGTGGAGGTGTGGTTAAAGAAAGATCTGCATGGAAGCCAAAGGCTGCAGGTTCAAGAATGCAGGATTGCATTCCTAATGTTGTTATTCTGGGAAAGAAATCAAGGTTCAGCCAAGGATCCAGAAATAATTACTGACAATAAAACAAGGTGTGATGCAGAGGGCTAACTGGATATGCAGTTTGGCTAACTGGAGTCTCTAAATTGGCGAACTGGAGTCTCTAAATTGTCCATAGTGTGTGTGTGTGTGTGTGTGTGTGTGTGTGTGGGGGGGGGGGTTCCAATAACATATGATCATTGGATATTAGGAAGGTGTCACCCCTGAGTAACTGTGGGACCGGCGGATTAAATAGACCTCTATTCACAGCAGTCAGTAAGCATTTTTTTGGCTATCAGGTTTGGAGAACGTCAAAATGAAGAAGGGGTGTGCACAGGCTGGACTGCGTACGGTCAACACCGCTGCAAACCCTTTGTGAAAACATGCAATGTAAGCAGCCATGTCCAAACGCAGCCTTTTCTGCCTGACCCACTGCTTTCCTCAGCCATTGTCTGCCTGACACGACAACACATTTATATAATGGTGATGGAATCTGATTGCTGCCTGGACTTTGGCTTGACCTCCTGTCAAACACTGGCGCAGACTCACTCCCATCTTGATATGTTTGTGTGTCTGATACATTTGATGGGATATGTGAAAACTAACATAAGGCATCATTTCTTCAGCACCAAACTGGCTCCTTAGAGCCCTGACCTCAGCTTGGCTTCGAGGCTGAAGCAGAACTCGTCTGACCTCAGTTTGGCTTCGTGGCTGAAGCAGAGCCCCTCTGGGCTCATTGAGCGTGTTACAGACTCACAGCCCCAGCCACTCCTTGGAGGAACAGGGCATGCAAGGACTGATTTTGAGCTGCAGCATTTTCAGTGAATGATGAGAGATGACTTCCCGGGGGGGGGGGGGGGGGGGGTGGGGGGCCGTTGCGGGTTAAAGGGCAGTCCTGCCGGGGGGGGGGGGGGGGGGTAGTCGAGCCGACTGTTTACAGTTGCGTAGGCT
>JAABNY020000019.1:6667912-6684481 GCA_015164015.2 Brevimyrus niger
CTAAAGGCCACACACCTACACTCCCTAAAGACCACACACCTACACTCCCTAAAGACCACACACCTACACTCCCTAAATAGTAAAGACCACACAGAAAGAAAGACCACACACCTACACTCCCTAAATAGTCCCATGACCCTAGCCAAAGTGGGGGGGGGGGGGGGGGGGGGGCTGCAGGCTGTTTGTGAATGAGAGGAAATGTCTGTTATTGAATCTCAGCTGCCCCCCCCCTTCCCCCAACCCAGCTACTGTAGTGTGACAAAAGGCCGAAATGGGAATGTAGCTTCTCAGGAAATGCCAGGAGGTCAACGCAGTGACTGGGGTCTCCACAGTCTATCTAAGCAGCAGAACGATGACAGAGTCATGTCAGTGTCATTCCTGTGCCCCCTGCTGATGTAGCTCAGTGAGGTCCCAGGCCCCTGCGTCTTGGGGTTCGAAACAGTGGTCATACCCCAGTGGCTGGTGCGGCTGCCCACAGAGGTCAGTGCTGAGGGTGACCACGGAGGTCAGTGCTGCGGCTGGCCACGCATGTCAGTGCTGTGGGTGACCACGGAGGTCAGTGCTGAGGGTGACCATGGAGGTCAGTGCTGAGGGTGACCACGGAGGTCAGTGCTGCGGCTGGCCACGGAGGTCAGTGCTGCGGCTGGCCACACATGTCAGTGCTGTGGGTGACCACAGAGGTCAGTGCTGCTGGGGCAGAGCACACAAAACCAGAACCAAAAAAACATAATCATTCCAAAAAACTTCTTAAGTTCAAACTTTTCTTTGAAGGTTAACAGCAGTTTAGACAATTTCTTGCTGCCTCATTTATCCATATTTACAGTCGAGTAGATTTCATGAAAATAAGCACTTTTTCCTGGGCATGGAATGTGTTCAGAGCCCCGTTTGTCATGCATTGATAACTGGGTTACCTCGCTAGGGTTCAGGATATCTCAGTAACCCGGGATGGTCCTTCAAAGCGAGCCAACGTGTCTGACATCACATTCCTGCTCTGTGACAAGCTAAATCCAGTTTAGCTGGTTTATCTTCAGTGAAATGACAGCGGTCAGTGATACGGAGCTCCTACACAGGGCCGAGAGAGCTGACTAGCTGCACCTTTATAACCAACAACATGGCAGAAAAGCTGTGAATCTGCCATCTGCGTTGCTGTGTGCCCCGTAAACCATACCCACTGTCTTGGTTACATCTGCTAGGTTCCTATTTGTTTCCATGCTTAGTTACCACAGATTTTGCTTGAACTCCATTATTATTAAAGGAGACTATTCCATGGCACTCTGTAAAAATGATTCATTGAAAGAATGTCCGTGTGGATGGAAATAAAATGAATGCATTGGCTTTTATTTTCCATCTCTGACATGTAATTGAAAAATTCGCTGGCATATTACTGTAGTTTCCTTTTCTTGTCGTAGTGCCCTAGACATTTCCTGCTCCCAGCTTGCAGCCTCTGTTTTTAACAGCTCATGTATATAAATATAAAAATAAATAAATAAAAAAAAACAATGCCCCACTACCCTGACCAGGATGAGTGATTAGAAGATGGATGCATGGATGGATGGATGGATGGATGGATGGATGCAAATAATATGTAGCCTAGTGTGCAGCTTGTGCCTAGAGGCCCCCATCACTTCCTGCTCTGGGTCGCAGTATCTCAACAACATAACAAGAAGACCATTTCCTTGTGTTCACTAAAATTATATATCTAGCATAAAACGGAGCAAATGTCAAACTAAAGCATTAAATGGGATAGATGGAACAGTTTCTACCAAGCCCACTAACATAAGAAACACTTCTAAAGATTTTTCTAGCCCTTCTGAAGTACCACTAAGGAATGCAACTGATTTTTTTTTTTTCCACACTACATGGATCTGTAAAAGAGCGGCCGATCGACGTTTGCTTTTGCGTGAAGAAGCTGCTGCTTCAGAGACACGCAGCCTTACAGCAGCGGTAAAATGTGACAATGCGATTGTACCCCCACAATCACTGGAAAACAAGGATCACTGCAACTGAAGAGCAGATATATTTTTGGAAATTTGACAGTAGTTGTTCATTGGGTTACACAAGTGAGCTTTTGTCTCCAATACTGCGACATATGATGTGGGAGCCTGACATTAAGTCATTGGCATTCTTATCTCAAAACTATCTCAGATGAGAGACTCATTATGTCCTTCTGGGAACTTGGGGTGGACCCCGAGAACCCCCCCCCCCCCTCCCCACAGGGGACACCCTTATGAAGTGTGTATGACCCTGAAACCAGCATTTGTTTGGTTTGATAACCGTGTGACGTTAGAGGTCACCTGCAGCGAGTGTACATGTCAGCGTGAGCAAGATATTCAATGTCACAGCAAACTTTCAGGATGCTGGGACACGTACTGGGCTGGTACTTTTTAAAGTAAACACCCAGGCGTATCAAATATAGACTCTGTGGCCCGTTATAACTGAGGTTACTCATTACGCATCTGCCTCACGCCCTGGCTAAGTAGAGGCAGCAGACGGCAGCCCTTCATTACTACCGTTTCAAGTGGCTTTCGTGAGTGTTGCCACCCAGCTAAAACGGCCTTTTTTAGGTTTTAAAATCAATCTGCTCCTGCCAGATTGAAGCCACAGGGCGGCACTTTCCATAAATACCAGTAAACCTCAGTCTTACCAAGGGAACGTAGGTCAGCAGATGTTGCACAGGCCCAAAGGTTTGCTGCTGCCGCCGATGGTGGCAGGGACTCGTTCCCTCTCGATAGAAAGTACCGAGAGGGAGTGAGGGACAGCATGCGGCAGAAGCAGAGAAAGCCAGTGAGATTTATTATCAGATCAGGGAAGATTCTGTCCGGTGACAAACCTGACATTGATGAGAGATAATGCGTAAGAAACATGAGGCAATAAGAAAATGTAAAGAAATAATCCCCGTTCAAAAAGGGGGGAGCTTCACCTGGTTCTTTTAGCGAGCATTGAGCCTTTAGTGAGTATTCAGTGAGCCTTAAGTGAGTACTCAGTGAGCCTTTAGTGAGTACTCAGTGAGCCTTTAGTGAGTACTCAATGAGCCTTTAGTGAGTACTCAGTGAGCCTTTAGTGAGTACTCAGTGAGCCTTTAGTGAGTATTCAGTGAGCCTTTAGCATTACACCTGTTCCCTCTATTTATCGGCCTCACCCCACACACGTGTTTTGCTTATCTGTCACTCATGTGCCCTCCTGCGTGTAAGTGTTCAGTAAGCCTTTAGTGAGCACTCAGTGAGCGTTTAGCGTTACACTGACTCTCTCTTTTTACTGCCCTTGCCGGTCGGCTGCTCCTCCTATCTGTCACTCGTGTGCTCTCCTGCGTGTGAATGTTCAGAGACCCCTTTGGAGCTTTGCTTAGGCCTTTGAGGAGCTAGAGTACAAGCTGAGGCCAGGTTGTTGTATAAAAAATCAAAATGGGACCCCCCCCCCCAGTCTCCACATAGCCTGCATCATGCTGGCCTTAGAGACTCAGCCCTCTTGTACATTCTGGGACGGGAGCCTGAGCTGCAGCCTCATCTGTTTATGTTTAGCATCTGCAGGCTGAGCCCGGCCTTCGGTCACCATGGCGATGGCTTTAGATTCGGTGAGTAGGGAGGCATTCTGACTGGGAGTACTCCATTTTTGCGTTCCTACTCAGACATTCCTATTTGGTTTGTAGGGCACCCCCTCCAGGCCGTGACCCCTGACCCCTGAGATAGTGGCCTGGGGCGGGGGCAGGGGGTTGGGGATGGCCATTTGTCACACTAATCCTCCCCTCCCTCCGTTTGCGTGCTCTTCCCATCTTATGCTTGTTTTCTTCTGAAGGCCAAAGACATGTGGTTTGGTTAGCTGGTGTCTCCAAATGTATATATTACATTGTAAGGCCCAAATGTCCCCACAATGTGATAAAAAGGTGATTATTTTGACTGCCTGGGGACCGCCTTTTCAGGCCCCACAAGGTGAAACTCATTTCGATAAAACTTTATGACTACGATAATAAAACTAAACATGCCAATAGTCCTGTATTTTGTTTGATTACTTACATTACCAAACATAGGTGTGTGTGTGTGTGTGGGTGGGTGGGTGTAGGCGTGGGCCCATGCCCTGCGATGGACTGGCATCTCATCCAAGCTGTACTCCATCCTCATAAAAAAGATGGATGGATGGACGGTTCTTTTTTGACAGGATTCTGAGTTCAAAGCTGTTTCCTGATGCCAGACCAAACTGTCTGTGATGAGCAGCTACCTTGTGGATCATCTCGCCCTCAGGGTGCTGTGACTGTGAACATGATGTTGTTGGTTCAAATCCCAGGATCAACAGAGTGATTTCACCAATGGCTTCTTATCTCCTGTTATTCCAGTTACTAGCTGACCCTACTTTCTTAAAAAGCATGTCTCTTTAGATAAAAGCCTTAACTAGTTTATTGTCTTGTTTAGTGGGGTGTGAGTCTGCCATGTAGCTCACTTTGCCGGTGTTTAAAGCTCCCACTCGCTCTCATTCTTACCTATCTCTGTTAAGAGCTGTGGATAATTATGGGCTTTTGTCCTTGTGGCTGGAAGCAGAGTGTAAATGGAACACAGAAGAACCATTGTGTAGATAAAGATGGGGTCTCCTGGCAGCAGAGGTGAAAGAAAGAATGAATTAGCAAGAGGAATACCAGGGTGTCAAGGGATATATGAAGAAAGCCTGGAGGAGGCACCAGACTGCTTGGAGGGGCAGCAATTTCCATAGTTTTGCCTTCATACATATGTTAGCAAGATGGCTTTTTTTTCCTCGCCATCTAGTGGCAAGTAATGAACATTGCATCAATGCCATTTTATCCGTTTCCTAGACGGTGATTTTTCTCTCTCTCATCGCCATCTAGTGGCAGATGCGATTATTCTATTTTACCCTTCCGGTCTCTTTTGACTACAAAATCTTGAAGGTTGTGGGATTTTTATGAGAGGGGGAGCTGGATCATGTGACCCTGTTTCTCAGGCGACCCTTTCATTTACAGGCATCTACATACTGATCTCTGTGGGTGCTGTCATGATGTTCGTGGGCTTCCTCGGCTGTTACGGTGCCATTCAGGAATCGCAGTGCCTTCTGGGAACGGTGAGGCGTGTGCTCTACTGTTGGCATAGCTCAGGTTCAGTTTTGCCTGAGCCAGACCATAACTGATTAGAAGTATTATTACTGTTTGATTATAAGTATTATTAACATATATTCAGAAGCACTGGTAACACTTAAGGCTATGCTTTTAGTCATTTATAAACACATTGATTACAAATAATAATGCATTCACAAAGCATTATAAATATGGCTATAACTAGATAGCACTATAGATACCTGTATAATGCATTATAATGCTTGGTATAAGCATTAAGAATGTTTTGTACTGTATTATAAAGGTATCTATAGAGCAAAATGGACGAGAGCTTCATAGAGCATTCATAATGCATAATAAATATGGTTATAATGTGTTATGCCATGTTTATTATGCGTTATAGTTGCATTGCAACGCATTATGAATGATAATTCATAGCTTTCAGCTTGTACTCTAGCTCCTATAATTCCTTACTAAAATGTCTAAAAACATGGCCTTGAGTAAAGTGATTGCTTTGACGTAGCTCAGATCCAGTCTCTCCTGAGCTTTTGTTCCTCGTCCTCCCCGTTCCGTCCCGTCCCTGTCCCACGTCGTCACCGTCCCCTCTCGCTCTTTCAGTTCTTCACCTGTTTAGTGATCCTGTTTGCATGTGAGGTGGCCGCCGGGATCTGGGGCTACATGAATCGTGAGACGGTGAGCAGCCGAGAACCCCGTCACCTTTTTTCGAGAAGTCACAGTAGGTCACGTGACAGACAGTCAGCTGACGCACGGTCTCCGCCCCCCCAATGTCCCGCTCAGATCGCCAAGGAGCTCATCACCTTCTATGACACAGCTTACGACCAAAACATCATGGCCAACAATAAGAACCAGGCTGCCTCCACTGTGTTGAAAGTCTTCCATGAGACGGTAGGTTACTGGCCACTGGTCGCTACTCACAGCTGAAATGCAGTGCAGCACAGACTCAGGAAAAAGATGTCAGCTTCTAACTTGCCCGTGCAATTGGCAAAGTAATAAGAAGACTACTTTTATAATAATAATATTAATACATTTTGTTTGGATCTATGAAGTTTTTACTTGAATAATTACAAATAATCTTAATATAATCTACCATAATAATAAGTTAATAATGAGCAACACACTGGTTCTGCTGATTTCTGTGTGTATTTTCAAAAAAATAAAAAGTCTATTATATGTTTCACAGGACTGTGGTCAATATATAATGTCTAGTCAAAGTGGTAGATTCAGTTTTTATTCTGTTGCATGTACAGTATCTCCAAAACCCGTCAACAGGAGTCCCCATAGACTGTTGGTGGGAAGTCATGACCAGCTTTGTTGCTGCAGATGTTTGGCTGATCAGTCCAGTGATCCTCCCTGACGGTTCTCTTTCAGCTGGAATGCTGCGGGAAGGGGGAACTGCAAAGCCTCTTCACTACGGATCTTTGCCCTCTCTTCCCCCCTGGCAAGCTGGAGCTCACAAAGGTCAGTGAGCATCTGCTTTGGCTTTGTACTGCTTGTTCCCTCCCTCGATTCAGAGATCTGTTATTAGCAGAAAGAAGAAATATGTGATGTCTGGCAGGAAGTGTGAGTTCATACCCAGGAAACCCTGGTGGCATAGTAAATGGGTTACAGCAGGGTGATATATCTATACTGATAAAATGAATGAATGACTAAAGTTTTTCCCTCCCTTTTTTAAAATCAGAAAGGTCTGCAGCTTCTGCCTTGTCTATTATATCTGAAAAACTTGTCTTTGCATCCAGAATTGCCATAACCAAGTGAAGGATCTCTTCGGTGAAAAGCTGTACTTAGTTGGTATCGCCGCCCTGGTGGTAGCCGTCATTATGGCAAGTATCCACGCATGGGGCTATGGGCCAGGGTGTGGTGCCCTAAATGGTGTCAAACATGGCATTTGACCTGCTAGCCAGGCCTGCATTTGTTACTTGAGACTGATGTCTAACCATCTAACTTTTAATCTCCAGGTCTTCGAGATGATCCTCAGCATGGTGCTGTGCTGTGCCATTCGCAACAACCCAGGGTACTAAACCGCTGTGGGAGGGGCCTTGAGCTCAGGACGGCCCGATGCACCAGCCAATAGCAAAAATATCTGTTTGGTTTTGTATTTCCTGTCACTTTTAAATGCAGTTACTTCAGAAAAAAATTATGTATTTTTTAAAGTTACACCAACAGTGTTGGGTAGTCACAGCTAAAATGTCTGTACAGTATCCAGCTAAAACCAGCTGTGTCTCCAAGCAAACACATACACAATTGCACACCTTTTATTACTTTTGTACTTTCTTGCATTATCTGATACATGTTACTTCATAAGTGCCAAGGGTCACGTGACTTTGCTGAGCTTCCCATGATCTGCTGTATAAACTGTATATATTTGCAGTATTTTATCAGTGACAAAAATGGATGCTTTGTCATTTTTTTTCCAGAACGTCTTCGGTATGTCTTGTTTGAGTTGAGATGGTTCAGTGAGCAGTGGCCTATTACCTAAATCCAGTGCTGCATCCCAGGTTCAGGAGCTAAGCGCTCCAATTTCCATACAAAAAAAAAATCCTCATAACTGTATGTACTACACTTCCCAGCAACCTCAGGACTTTGGTAAACCCGTCCCCTTTTACAGGTGCATCCGCCAATGAAGTGATTCCCATCCACCACCACCAAAGAAGCCACTCCCACCTCCACCCTAACATACTTAAACCGCCAATTAAGCCACTTACACACACCTCCGCCCTGGCAGAGTTACGCCCACAAGTAAGACCTCTCCCACCTACACCCTAACAAAGCTGGCGTCCATTACGGACAGAATATGCTTTCACGCATAAACAAAGACCGACGTAACCTACCCATTGTGGGTTCTGGCAGTACACAGACTGTATATCATTTATTGTTCACCCTAGGCACACAACAAGGGTTTTAAACTTTTTTTTAATAGTGCTGGGCCATTCTCTCCTGTTCACAGTCCTGCATGAAACTTTTACTTCCACAAAAACACTAATCTGTTAGCTGTCCTGGAGCGTCTCCTTCCCCCTGTGTTTGGCATGGGCCAGACCATGGAGAAGTCGGGCTGTCTTGCCTGAGTTGACGAGGCAGGTGGAACCATGCATCTGCCCTTCTAGAGAACACTATTGCTACTAATTAACACACCTCAGCACCAGCAGAAACCCTGGATATGTATTCACACCACTAGGGGGAGCCTTTGCCAAACATTGCATGTTGATCTCGATATATCTGCAGTGCACCTCTGTATGGGTTGTAATGTACAAATTTATTCCCATCCTCAAACGTGCCATTTGTAATCTCGTGTTTAATTTGGCTGTAACAGCCTACTGCCAACACGCCCCGTCAACGCATTCAGATATTTATGACGTCTTTCTAGCCTGTACAGCTATCTCTATATATAATTATGCCAATTAATATGTAAAGGACATGCTAGCTTTTTTTGTTATTTTCTGGTACTTTGTTAAAGTAGAATATGTGGAAGGGATTTGAATCAGGCGAAGCACCGGAGGCTTGAAGATGCTCAGTAAATGATTGGTCAGTGGTTATTTTCAGCTTGTTGAAACTGTTGTTTTAAGATAAGAAAGGTTGAGAACATTATTATTATTATTATTATTATTATTATTACCTCTTTCAATTCTAATTCTTTTAAAATAATTTGTGTTTTTTTTCAGAACAGGTATAAATACGTTCACTATTCTTTTAAAGAAGTTATATATGTTCGTCCCGTCTAGGACTTATTGGGTCAACAAAAAAAAAACAAGTGTAGAGAGTTGTTAATGCTTCCCAGTAATCCAGCGGGAGAGGAGATTTGGAAAATGGACCTGGTTTGCAGCGGCGCTATCATCAGTGAAAGCCCTGTTATTTACATTCCGTCTCTCAATGTGTGACACGTTCCGAGGCTGTCCGCTCTCCTGTGCCGTTCGGCGCTTTCTCCTCGTTGCTGAAATCCCTGACGCGGTTTAATTCTATCTCTCATGTACTGCGTGCTTAATGACCCCAGGGCTGTTGTACTTACTCCTGTACACGGTTACCCTGCTCTGTGCCTCGCCCGCGCATTAAAGGCCCTCTTGCCCCCAGTCTCGTGTCATGTGTTCCGCCGACCCTCGTTGCCACTTCCTGTCCCACCCAGACAGCAGCACCTGGACCCGCTGGCAGTTTGCTTCTCACACATCTCAGTGACTCACCCCCTCACGTCAGCTCCCACCCCCCGTGTGACACCTCCTGTACTTGCCCCTCCCGCATATGCCACTGCCTGATACCGCTGCACGTGTATCACTGTAGATCTCAACAAGCAAAGAGCTCTATGTTCCTTATACCAGGGCTCACCAATATGGTGCCCGCGGGCACCAGGATGCCCACAAGAACCACACGGGTCGGCCGTGGACCTGTTCTTAAAACGGCACAACTCACCAGTGAGCAGCGTCTAAAATTTAATTTTATCCTGTTGCTATTATTATTTAATCACATTTGCATTTATATAGATTTGAAGATGACAATATCTAAAAATAAGCATTTAAAACATGTTTATTATATATGAAGTTTAGGTAAGTTTAGGACCTAAACTTCAGCTGGTAGCCCTTCGTATGGCTCAAGACCCATGACGTAAATCTCAAAAGGTTGGTGACCGCTGCCTTATACAATATTTGTTCTCTAATAAACCTGGTCAGATCCGTGATGTCATTCCTCATTTCTCTGATGTCATTCCTCATTTCTCTGATGCTCTGAAGGTGCCAGCAGGACATATGGGGGCTAAGGGATTGTACTCATTACCACGGAATTTTGTGGTCAGGGGGACTGTACTTCTGAGCCTCTGGCACGATACTTGTTGGGGACTGAAGTTTATAAACTATTCCGGTGTCTATAACTGTAATAGATCTGCATAATGAGGCCACCGGTTTTGGTGAATCTCCAATGGTTTGCGATAGGCAGCATGACGGTTGCAGCATGGACTTCCAGGGTTTGACCCTATTGTGTGGAGGTCACATGTTCTTCCTGGGTTCACATGGGTTTACTTCGATAGTACAGGGAAGCTATATAAGCAAGTTGCTTTAGTATGTGCATCTTTCCAATGAGGAAAGTTCTGGCCTTGTTCCTGTCCTTCCTGGAACAGGGTCCATGGACCAGCTCCAGGTCTTGTCACAACCTGCATTAGATTAGGCAGATCTAGGGAAGTGATCCAACACTGGACCATTTATTGCTCTCCTCAGCAGACATTGGAAATTACTGCAGGCTCACAACGCAAAGCATTAAGTAAAATGAACCATTAGCAGAAAAAAAAAAAAATGAGTGTGGAAATTTAAACGGTTTGTTACTTTCACCTTGGTGACAAGGGTATACTCTTTTCAAATAACCACAATTACTCATCAATGTCCCCTGATGATACGACAGCACTTGCTGCAAGTTGCGTTCTTTTGCAGGTTTGACGACAGGTAGCGATGATTCACTCTGGGATGAGCGACTAAACCAGGGCTACAGGTTCTCAGCGGGTGGAGCCTTGTGACTGGAGGCTGAGGCACCGTCAGACCCCCTCTGCAGGACATACTCACCTCCAGGCTTGGGACTGACGGTGCCTCCCATCCCCAAGGGTGCGACCTGTCTACTCATGTCAAAGGAGTAAGTGCAACTCCCAGCCACCCAGCTCACAAAACCGGTTCTCAGGAACTCCCTGAGAAGCTCTCCTGGCCTGTGCACGTGTGTTGCTAAGAAACATCTTGTTAAAAGGTTTACACCGCTTAGGAGTCAAGAGTCATCCCAAGGACACGCCCCTAAAATGGGGTTAAAGGCGCAAACTGTTATTTCTTGGTTCATCAGGGATAATCACCAAGGTTACAAATGCAGTTTTGGGCAGAGTGCGCCTCTGTGGGTTAGGATGCCACGAACAGGAGGTGACTGGTTCAAATCCCAAGGTCAGCAAAGTGATTTCCCTATTAGGCCCGTTAGCGAGGCCCTTAACCCCCAACTGCCCTCGGCACAAGCTGACCCCGCTTTCTCAAAAAAAAAAAGTGCATCACTTAGAAATGTAGGCGATCTGATAGTCGGTCCACCCTAAATTTGAATCGCTTGGCTTCTCAGGTTGAAATGGGTGGTGCCAGGCTGGGCGTGGCACTCAGCCAAGAAAACAAGTGTGTTCTTTTGTCTGCTGCTAGTGCGACCAACTGTGTAGCATCAAAGGCACTAACAGTGAGGACCCGAAGACTGAAGGAATGAGGGTCGCAGGAGGGACTGTGCTATTATTTTGGAAAGAGGTACTGGAACATCCAGTTATCAAACTGCTATGGTGTAAATCTGTAAAGTATGCTGGATCGTTTGGTTCAATGAATCTCCACCCCCACCGTTATGAAACCATATACCTGATTCAGAGAACATTGCACAACTTAATCATTCCGCACATGTTATTCTGATTCAGCATCATAAAACCGTTGCATTATATAGTGACAGTACAATGGTAGCTTGACCTGTGATTTTGCACCATGCCAGACCTATTCTGTGTAAGACTGGGAGGTGGGAGATTGATGCAATAATACCAGAAAAAGGAGTGATGTGAGTATTATGGAGCCAGGTCGTGGAGTGCGGTGGGAGTATTATGAAGCCAGGTCAGGGAGTGTGGTGGGAGTATAATGGAGCCTGGTCATGGAGTGTGGTGGAAGTATTATGAAGCCAGGTCAGGGAGTGTGGTGGGAGTATAATGGAGCCTGGTCATGGAGCATGGTGGGAGTATTTTGGAGCTAGATCAAGGATTGTGGTGGGAGTGTTATGGAGCCAGTTCAAGGAGTGTAGTGGGAGTATTTTTCAGTCAGGTCACAGTGCATGGTGGGAGTATCATGACGCCAGGTCAGGGAGCGTAGTGGGAGTATTATGGAGCCAGTTTAAGGAGTGTGGTTGGAGTACCATGGAGCTAGGTCAGGGAGTGTGGTGGGAATGCTATGAAGCCAGGTCAAGGGAGTGTGATAGGACAATTTTGGAGCCTGGTCAGGGAGCGTGGTAAGAGTATTTTGGAGTCAGGTCACAGCACGTGGTGGGAGTATTATGAAGCCAGGTCAAGGAATGTAGTGGGAGTATTTTGGAGCCAGGTAAGGGAGTGTGGTGGCAAGTGACAAATATCCATGTCAGTCGAGGGACAGTCACCTCTGTAATGCAAAGGTGTGTGTGTACATTATCGTCTGAAGTCCTGAGTCAGCCAGAATGAATTCCGTAGCATGTCCCGAAGAGAACACATGGCTGAGTGCGATAAACACGTGCAGCGTGAAAGTTTATTGGTCCCAGTGCGTGTGCGACAGCATGTGTGTGGCATGTGCAGCAGTTTATGAACCTTTTCCCTGTATGTGTGTATGTGGGGGACAATTTGCATGGATCCCCAACACAAAAGTGACACAACCACCAACAGCACCTCCACGGGTCCAAAACCTGATTAAAACCATTACGTTAAATTAGTAATGTAAGTACGGGTTAATATGCACCCACTGTGGGGCTTCCCTGTGCAGGGCGCAGCAGAATCAGGGAAAAGACTGAGAGACATTAAGAATGTTGGTTTCCTTTCTGGAATAGAATCTGCTCTAGCAGACAAAAGAATATAGGCGTGTAGAATTCCTGGGATTTTTTCTTCCTTAAAACCATCATTATGGAGCCAGAAGAGGGAGGGTGATGGGGCCATTGTGATTCTGTCAATCATCAAACATCCCAAGAAGAGTGAAGGCGCAGAAAGTGAAGCATGACAGCAGCTTTGCAGGACACACAGGACTCAGCATTCACAGGACTCAGCATTCACAGGACTCAGCATTCACAGGACTCAGCATTCACAGGACTCAGCATTCAAAGGACTCAGCATTCACAGGAAACTCCCGCGTTTTTTGACAACTCGGCAGGAACATACTGCAACACGTGCCAATGCGCTGGTTGGCAACGTCCCAGCCAACTTGCATGCACGCAGGGTGTCTCTGCTTAAGGGAGGCGTCACCAGGCGTCTGCGACTGGCTGGCATGGCTGCCGTACGGATGCATCTGCTTTGCGCCTATAGACAGGGTGGGGAGCCCCACGGAGACATGGGTGTTTTCTCAGCACCAACATGGTTTCTGTGTTAAAATAATAAACTACTTAGTCATCAGTCCGATGGTTTGAAGAACAAATCCATAACAATGACAGAATCACACATTGCTAAATAACCCATTCAAAAGCTTATCTGTAAATAAGTATTGCTAAATAACCCATTCAAAAGCTTATCTGTAAATAAGTTATATAAAGTTGATATACCGGATAGACCCACTTTATTAGGTACATCAAGCTAGTACTGGATAGGACCAGGTTTATTAGGGATACCTAACTAGTATTGAGTAGGGTCTACTTTGTTAGGTACTCTTAGGTTTGTTAAGTACTCTTTGGTTTGTTAGGTACTCTTAGGTAGTACCAGATAGGACACACTTTAATCTCCATAACCATTACAATGGTAGACCAGTTGTATGTCCAACAAGCCCTTTTTGCAAACCTCTGCTGCCCTGAGCTGTTCTGAGCCCAACCTGCCATTCTCCTGTCACATCTCTCAATAACAGGATGTTTTCACTCTCAGCAATGCTGCTGATGGACGCATTCTCTTCATCACGCAACTTTCTGTTACCTCCGGACGCCGCAGTGCGCGGGAGTCCGGGAAAGTGGCCGTTCCTTGAGTTCTGGAGCCACCATGCCTGGTACCGACGATCGCATCGCATTCGGAGTCGCTCAGATCACGCGCCTTAGCTGCTCTGATGTTACGCTGACGCTCGCCCCTGCCTACGTGATTCTGTATATATGCAGCTACATGTCTCCCTAAACGCTAATACGCACTGCACGTTTTTAGTTTGATTCAAAATTGAACGCTTCACAATAAAACTGCTCCCTTTCTTGGATGGCTGGATTTGTTATGCTACAGTTAGAGAAACAGGGACCAGGTCAGAGGTTCACGTTGCTTGAGCACAGCATGAAGGGATGGTTTATTTAGTCTTTATTTAGGCTTTCTTGACAGCGTCAAAATACTATGCGCAATTCTGCACTTCAAAAAAAAAACTCTGATTTGTAAAACCAAACATCTGCTCCTGTCGTCACTGTCACGTCTAAACCCTTTGTTGAGTTACACCCACTGGCTCACCTGGAACAGCCCACAGGTACTCAGCACATACCTTTACCGTTTTGGATGAATTTACGCGCTGTCGGGGCGTAGACCTGTCTGACAGTATAACCCTAACCCTCAAATAGAGGCGACGGCTGGAACATAAATATTACTCAGAGGAACAGCTCCGAGCAACGGCCACCTGTTTCCATTCGTGAGCAACCAAGCCAGCATTCATGGTAAGGAGCGTCTGATGATTCCTACTTGTGGGTATGACTCTTATCAGCAGTGTGCTCTCGTAGGTGTTTTGCTCCTAATAGAAAAAAAAAAAAACATTTCAAATTTCGGTGCCACTTTACAATAAGGCTACCCATATAAAGAGTTTATGAATGGTTTATAATTTGGTTATTAGTTAGGTTGTAACACTTTATAAATTAGTAATAGACACTGTTAAACAAGTTATAACACAGTTTTCTTTTTATTAATGAGTTACTACCAATTACAAGTGGCAGAAGGGAGCCTTATTGTAATGTGGTTCCCAAATTTCTTTAGCAGAATTCAATGTATCGTTCATGGTGAATCAGCTGCCCACTACAGGGTATACAATTGTAGAAAGGTTTTGATTACAACTGTGTATTGGATTGATGGATGTCAAGACGGATGCAAAAATGGCATCTTATGCTACTTTTGTAGAAGATAAGTGAAAGGCCACTTCGCCAAAGCTGCCTGTTCCTGTGGTCTATTCAGACTCTGCATGCATACCGTGATGGACTGCATTTATATAGCATTTATTATATTTATATATACTTTTTCAGTGAGCCAAATCTTGTGCGTAGAAAGAAAATAGCTACAATACTAAGCAACAGAAATGTATTCTTTCCATACTATAATAAAAGCATCTCTTGTGAAGTGGACAAGCTATTTTTTTTTTACTTCTTGCAGTTGTTCCCACAATTTTCTAGGACTCGGTGCGAATTCCAAAGTATCTGAGAGTCGGCAATAAGTATTAGTGTGAGAACTGATAAGACTGGCCTGACGTGGGTGTAGAGAGACTTAATCCTTAAAAGAGGGACCAGGCATTACTTTTTGAGGAGGATGGTGGATGAGGTGAACATGCCCCCCCCCCCCAAATGTCCCTCTCACTTGACAATGTCAGGAAGCAGGGAATGAAAGACTATAAATTGTACTTATCATTTATTATCATACCTAATCTACTGCACATTCCGATCTCTTCGTTGGTGCTTTTAAGTATGTTACAGACAAAACAAATGATCAGTGTTGTTTATGTTACAGGGTGCAAACGGATGCCCTACGAGGGGGGGTGACTAGATTTTCTCCCTAAGTGAACAGGTGACATACAGCATCTCTGAAGTGGGTGGGGGGGGGGCACCTAAAATTGTACTTTTTTGAGAGCAACACCCTCAGCCCCGCCCTGGCATTGAATTGGAAAGCCAAGGTGCCACTCCCTTTAATAGCCAGGCTCCTCTCTGCCGCGCCCCGTGATTGTGGGTCCAGCAGTTTCACACTCGCCTTCACACATGCCCAGGCAGCACGTTCACTTGCTCGACGGTGACTTTCACCAGCGATGATGTCACCAGTCACAACCCATAGTCGGAGGTTAACGCTCTCACGCGAAAACTTGTGCATCATTACATCACTAGACCGTCACCTTCCATGGGGGGGGGGGGGGGTCATTGCTTATGGTGTTTTACACCAAAAATGCCAAACTGTATAAAGGGCAGAATGCAATCGGCAGCTGTATCAGGCTGTAGACACAAGCAAATGAATAATTCATTCATGTAACATTATCATCACTGTGCCACAGCACATAATGAACAGCCCATTTAATTGAGTGCGATGCAGCCATGCAGCCAGTTAGCTGAACGTGCAAAGAAAAGCATCGTAAGTGTTTGTTTGGAGAACAAATTACAAGGAAATTCCAGTTCACATCAATGTACCATGTGATTTTTTTTTTTAACAGAACTGGCCTTTTTTATTCATCTACTAGCTATTTTGAACAAATACTACTAGTTGACTGTAAGGAAAAGCAAACTGGTTCACTTAGCCCAAAATTCTCTGAAACATTTTATATGACAATTTCCAGAAATAGGTAACATCCCTCAAACCCATCATGATCAGGTCAGATTAGGGTGACGACCTAAACATCATGGTGGTAAGACATAAGGATCTCCAGGAGAGATGTTCTTTCAGGAAATCTTCATTTTAAGGTTCAGGATACAGGATATTGAACATTTGTTTGGAGAAGACAGACATTTTTGTCACAGTTGTGGGGGGTGGGGGTGGGCGCGGGTATCAATTGTGCAGACAGCAGTGTGTTACAGGACAGGCAGCAGTGAGATACAGGACAGAACTCAGTGCTATGCGGGACAGACAACAGTGTGATACAGGACAGACAGCATCATGATTCAGGACA
>JAABNY020000019.1:6684581-6700973 GCA_015164015.2 Brevimyrus niger
GACAGAACTCAGTGCTATGCGGGACAGACAACAGTGTGATACAGGACAGACAGCATCATGATTCAGGACAGACAGCAGTGTGTTACAAGACAGGCAGCAGTGAGATACAGGACAGGCAGCAGTGTGATACAGGACAGAACTCAGTGCCATACGGGACAGACAACAGTGTGATACAGGACAGACGGCAGTGTGATACAGGACAGACAGCATTGTGATACAGGACAGACAGCACCACAGCATTGCAATGAGAAGTGACAATGAATATACAAAAGACAGGTGGCGTTTTGGGGGAAGATAAGCAAATAACCACAGAGGAAGATGGTTCTGATTAAAAGCCTAAGTGGAACATGGGCAGCGGAACATAACAGCGTGCAATAAAAAAAGAGGCAGATGACTGGTTGCTTAGCAACCTGATGCTTGGGGGGGGGCGGGTGGTGATGCGCAGGTAGAGTTCTAGGGAAGGCAGGAGTGTGAGGAGGGTGTAAGCAGGGTGGCTGGCTGGCACAGATGAAGGACTCTGCCCTCTTCTGGCACTGAAGGTGGTAGATGGATTGTGGGCGAGGAAGATCAGCACAGTCACACAGTCAGAGGTCCTGAACAGTTAGGTTGCTCATGATGACTATAGGCTTATTATAATATTCAATAAGCTTAACTAGAAGAAGGAACTAACCAATGGAGATGTAGATTTAATATATGAGGGTGGTGTTTCTGTGTGCATAAAACTATATCATTTTATCAGATGTGGTAACAGTCTATAGCAGGTCCGGGTTATTATTTTCAGGGGAGGCCCAAATCCAAATCAAACAGGGCTGTATTTACTGTTTACTCTCATGTCTCATGGAAGCTATGACAAAAGGCTTGGTCTTTGAATGCTGTTATGGAAGTAGCAATTGTTTATGTAATTATGTCCATTTCACAAATGACAGTTATTTGTGATCACTCTGTCACACATAACAGTCATTTCATAATTTATGGACCTATTGATTGTCTGGTAAAAGTCATAAACGATCATATTTAATTCATAAGCAACCAGGGATATTTAATGATGGGAAATAACGTTATAGCCGCTCAATGCGGATAAACAGGGAAGGAGGACCGTAAAATCAGCAAAACTATATTACAAACTATGAAATATTATATACCACGAGCACTGTGTTGATATTTATGGCGGGGAGGTAGGATCGCACAAGGAATAATAATAATAATAATAATAATAATAATAATAATAATAATACTTTGGACCCTTAATAATAATAATAATAATATAGAGATTAAGCGACTATACTGCTTGGACAGCTATATTCTCAGGACTATTACAAAGAATACCGGGATAGATCCAACCTGAATCCCCGCCCAGCTTTAGTCACCAGCATACAGACCGACGCGCATTTAATAGCAAAACGGAGTCGAGCGTTACACTCCTGTGGGGACGTCTTACTGTGCTGGTGGAAAGAAATCAGACCTTCAAACAGTACTTCCATATCTTGGTGAAAAGACGGAAAACTTGGAAATTCAGTGGAGCTTAAACTTTTAAAAGTGCTTTTTGTAAGCAGGGAGTCTGCACTGCTAGACCGGAGTGTCGCACCGAACCGGAGCCGCAATGAGCGTCAGCGCGGCCGCTGAGAAGCCCTTTCTGTCCACCCTACAGCCCAAATCCCCCGTCACCACCTATGCCATCCCCTCGGAGTTGCAGCTGGGATATGCCGGATCCGGGGCCGACCAGGAGGCGAAGAAAAGCCGGGTGCAACAGCAGGTCCACCTGCGGATGGCGGAGAAGTTCAGCAGCACCTTGCCGCAGATGAACCGCACGGCTTCGTACGCGACCACGGGTGAGAGCCGCTCCCAGCCTCGGTCTCCGTCTCAGCGACGGGAATCAAGGTGTTAAAGCACTCATCTGCCCTTTATTTACTCCCATGTGTGAATGCAGCCTTTGTTTGACGTAGATGCGGACGAAAGGAATTCAATATCATAACTGTGTGCTGAGTGGTGATGGAAAGGGCAAACATATTTCATTGCACAGCAGACCTAGCAATCTCTCTCACAATTTAATTTCTGTAGCCTATAATGACTACTAAAAGCCCGGGGAAATAATAATAATAGTAATTATTATGTGTACTAATTATTATAATTATTATTATAAATGTCGTATCACTTTTGAATGTTTTAATGATGAAGTGATTAAAGTCAATTTGTCAGTGTTTCCACATCGGATTATCAATTTGTTTGGGTCTTTATCTAAAGTTAACTATAGAAGAGCATCTGGGGGATGTTTAAAAATCAGAATGCTATGATTAATACGGTGTCAGGCTTTTTTTGGTAGGTTTTTTTGGAGGAATGTGTGAACTTTCTAGAGCCCTTGCTGACATTCTGTGGGAATTTGTGGGAGTCTTTCAGTGCAGAGCAGATTATGCCAGATCAATTACTGTTTCAAAATGGAGCAATTACTTCACTCTTAATATACTGTATAGTTTTCACACACAGAAACTCGCCCAGTTGTCCCCGAAACAAATACTTTAAAACACAAATGCCCAGGTAGAAGGTACCTTACATTATAGCTTGAAGAAACTGTGCATTTATTTTGTTTTAAAAGTACCAGAAATGAGGGGAATCCCGTTCACCTTTCCTGTTCCGTCTCTGATTTTTAAACATTGCGCAAAAACAAAACCTGACCTGTTTTCGGGAAATATGCCTGATGCGTGTCATGTTTCTGTTAACTTATCTTTTTAATTTGATTTTCGAGCCTCAAAAACATGAACGCTTCTGTTTCAGAAAAACTGGTTTTCCTTTGAGAACCCTGTTGAATATGCACCGTGTGTTGTGAACGATGATACAGTTGTTTTCGAGCTGAAATAGCAGCTGACATAGGAAAGGGGAATGCCGTGTGCCGTGCTGTTTATTCCCGATTAATGGGCGGTTTGTGCCGTTGTGACAATACGTTCCCTTGAAATGCGTCTGACTAGAATTGTCAATTCAAAAAAACTTTATGTTATTAAAACAACTATAGATTTTTCCCTATTGATCCTGAAACACCGTAAGATTCACAACCGCAAATTTAGCATAAACAACAGTCCCTGATACTCAGCAAGTCAAGCCTAAACATTTGTACGTTTTTATCACTTGAAAATTTTTCTTAGAAACAGTCTCCATTTCAGACCGCTAGCACCCTGTTAGGTGTATTTTGCAACCAACTTCAAAGAATCCCTAGACTACTCATTATTTAATATTATACATTGTTGTTGATATTTTACTTATTTACTCAGGTGTACTGTACTGTACTGTACTTTGTGAAAGGTTTGTGACTTGACAAACTTGTGGATGGATGGGTTTTCTTGACTGGCCCAGAGATAAATATTTAAATGCCTGGCACATTAATACATACAGTATTAATGAATCAGTCAAACAAATAAATCATAAGTGGTTTTTGTACACGATGTGCTGCCTTCAGGCCGAGACACACACACTCTCGCCGACAGGGTTTCTGAACGAGGAGGGCTGGTGTCTCTGACTTAATGGGACAGTGTGGACCCTGGGAGTGGCACTCCCGCATAAAATAACCTCACACCTCTGTGCCCGTGAGATCCCAGCAATAAATGCTGTGTGTCCCATGCTTAAGCAGTCTCCCGTGGCCCCGTCCCAGGCTCCCAGGCTGTGTTCTCCTGAGCGTACCAGCTACATAAGCTGCCTGCCCTCGTTGTTCTAGCTGAGCCCAGCTTGTTGTTCTGGAGGTCGCCCCGGGGACCGGGAACACAGTCCCCGGACGTAGTGGGTAATGGGACGTAATTCCTTGCTTGTATGGCGGCCGCCACTGGCAACCCCGACCAGGACCTCTGTGGCTTATTCTCTCTTTATTTGATCATAAAGGGTTGAAGGTAAGAGAGAACATAATTTAATCGGAGGCATATAATGTTGCACCAAAAAAGTGTTTGGTGTCGTTAGGTGGATTTAGGTCTTCCTGCCTCCGAAGAATGACTTACTGTGTTATTGATCTCCTGGCACTTTACTGGGGAGTTTCTGTCTTCTGTCTGTTTCTGTTGGGATCCTCGTGTGTGTGTGTATGTGTGTGTGTGTGTGTGTGTACTGGGATGCGTGTCCCTTTGCGAGGGTCGCTTTCCTTATCCTCTCTTCTGGACCCTGGCTGTCATCTCTTATCTGACGCCCCTTCTAAAGCAGGAGACATTCCAGAACAAGCACAGTAACCCTTCTCACATGGGTAGAGCGATCGCTGTCAAGCCCCGGACGGGGCTGGGAGAGGCCCAGTACATCGCTGGCAAAGAACAAAAACAAAACTGGTATAATTTCAGCCCTGCCCATCACTACCGTAAATATACTCATACTGCAACTCCTATCAGTGAGGCTGACATGCCTAAACAATGTCTTTTTTTTCCCGCAAAATAACATAAAACTGGAAGGACTTCCTATAACTGTCAGTTTAATGACATCTTAGGCGAATTGGCAATCAGCTGACATGTTGAATTAAAGTTAAAGTTGGAAGGAGCAAATAGTAGAAGAATAACCGCAATACCAGCAAGAACAATAAGGCATGAGATGCATGTGAGCACTGGGGGCTAATTTAAATTAAAAAGTAATTTTCAAGCTAATTAATTAACCCTTCGAAAAATTAGTCTAAATTTGAATGGCTCGGTTTGTGTTGGTAGGAATCATTTGGGAGCTGGATTCTAGCGATTAGCAGCGTCCTGACGGCGCTGGTGAGGCTGACAGTTTGGGGCTCTGTGCGTGAACCGCGGCCCCTGGCATAGCGACCCATCTCAGCTATGCGGCTCTGCTGGGTGGGCGTGGCTGTAGCCTCCCCGGGCATGATGGGACACGATGTGCCCTCGATTCACACAAAATGCAGGGCGGAGTTGGGTGCGCCTCTTTTTCATTGTTCCTCGCCAGAGCAACAATACTGGTGACTGTTAGAAGGTGCAGAGGTGCCACCTCAGCCTGGGGAACGGAACCAAGGAATCATCAAGGGCACCCTCCTCGTTTGCTGCGGAGCAGGAGGGTTGGTCTGTAGGCGCACTGTGCAGCCAAACCCTGCCATGCTGTAGGGTAATGCTTCACATATTATTTGCACGAGTGCAGGCAAATTTGTGTTCATTTTCACATATCCCATCTTACTCTGCGTATTCAGACATGCACACATATAGAGGTGAGAATGAAGCTTGGGGTCTAAGTGCAGGATCAGCCATCTAACTAGATGCATTCTTTGGGAGGGTAAGGGCATTGCAGAGATGTGGGTAGTATAGGATTCAAACCAGCAACCTTCCAATCACAGGCACAGAGGCCCACCCACTGAGCCGCACACCACACCCTTGCGGATTTACACAATACAAAACATTGATATCGGCACCTCCTACATGGCCCAGGGGTTTAAAACCCTGGACATTACTTCTGATTAATTAAAGGCAATTTATTGCTACACAAAGCTCTTCTTTTGACTGATGTCTGCCAAACAAATTCGACGTTTTATACGTTAGGCGTTTTCTAACAAGTCCTTCCTGCTCTCTTCCGTAGACTACGGCAACTCCACCTCCGTGAAATATGCCACCTACAAGCCCTCGTTCACCACCAAGTCTCAGATGGTATCTGGAAACCATACTGTAAGTGCAACTCGGCCTCCTAAACATTTCTCAGATGTTTGCAAAGTTCATTTGCTGACCCCCGTAACACCTAGTGCCAAGTCACTGGTTGCCATGGTGACGGACACATGTCCACTTCTGGCCTAGCATGGCTGCTGGTCTACCTTGAAGCCATGTGACTTGCTGTTGGGATTAAAGGGTCCAAAAGCAGAGATAGAAATCCAGATGTCTTAGTTTGTTTTCATCCTACTCCAATCTGTTGGTCCAATTCATTATTTATTTGTGTCTTTTAAACAAAACAACGGGATTAACATAAAAAAGTGCAGATTCTTACAATGACCATGGTGGTTGTTTATTTGATGAGTTTTAGGCTCTTTAAAAGTAATTTTATACTAAAATCCCAGATTGAGAAACTATATTTTTACTAAAGTAAAGCACTATATATAGATCTATATAGTGATTAGTGAGTGAGTAGTTTTAATATTCCCCATCTTGGTGTCTGCAAAGGTGCAGAAACATGCCTATGAGGTCTTGGAGTCAGATGGGACGGTCAGCCAGCGTTCGGAGGCCCTTCAGCAGTTTGGGTTAAGGGTCTTATCCAGAAACCACAGGATTCAAAACCACAACCGTCCAGTCAGGGCAACAGATTCCTAACCTGCTGTACTACACACCTTACCCAGACTCCGGTCGGAAAAGGTTTAATAGAACATGCATCTGTGCAACTAGATAAAAGATGTAGCGTAGAAAAACGTCTGACAGGGAATGATAATGACAATTATAGTGTCTGACAGAGTGGTATCTGCAGTGCCGGGGCACTGAGGTATTTCACAAGGGGCCCCCACATCTCGCTGTGAATATTCCAGAATATTTCATGGTGTGGCTGCAGCAGTCATGCGGGAGGCTGAGCTAAGTTAAGCCAGCGAAGTGGTGCAGATCCTGGAAGCGCGAGTGGCAGCCGGGACGGCACAGTGAGCAGGAACACGCCAAACGGGCCTTGGGTGGGGCCTGACATGTTTATTGGGGACGGGGTGTAAGTAAATGCATAAAATAAGGAATTCCATCTGGCTGCGCTCAGAGGAAGAAAAAAAAAAACAAACTCAACCATGTCAGACAAAATAAAAAGGAGGAATTTTGCTGATACTGGTCTTGGAGATGGAGCCGTTCTGGGTTACAGAGGGATGGACAAACCCGAGCTAAGCAGATTATGTCCATGTGTGGAGTGGAGGGTGTGAAAAGGATTAACTCCAACATTTAACTGTGAATCTCAGTTCTGCACAACCTGTATCATGACTGATCAAGAAGCATGTGTTGAAATGGGGAAGTAATCCATGGAGCTGAGGTCTGGCGTGTCTGTGATGAGCGATCCTAAAGTCCACCGGTCCTCTGTTGTGGAATTTAGGTGTAGATGTGCTGTGATGCAGTTATTATGTCTTTAGATCCAGAGAATATACAGCGTGAAGGTCCTGGATTGTTCCTATTGAACTATCAGGATGAAGTCACTGCACTATTCCTGAACTAAAAAGCAGTTTCTAACCCATAACTATCCATAGAAACAAGTCAGCTTACATCTTAGTCTAGTCAACTAGCTATTACCACATCTTATTTAGCTGTCTGTACAAAGTGTGTAATTAGTGACCAAATAAATTAACAACATATAAAATGAGTGTCTTATACAACAGCATAAATAGTTTCAGAGGCACATTACTTGGTACATTAGTTATCTGGATGGGTCTTTCCAAAAGATAGACCATCAGGGGACCTTTGGCCATAGTTGAGTAGATCAAAGAACCATAAAAGCTGACTTTGTAGCCCTAGAGGATGCTACGCTAATAAGATTAAACTAGTATTCTTGTCTGGCAGATTAACAGGGTGCCACAGTACAGCTCGCGCTCTATGGTGGAGATGGACGCATATGGGGGTAACAACTTCTACCAGAAACGAGCGGGGACCCTCTCCCCAGCCTCCACGCGGCTGCAAGGCCAGTCGCCGGGCTCCGCCTTGACCAACATCGACTTCCTTAACGGCAACGTGGGGTACGACGGCGGCACCACCCTCCAGCGCCAGTCCGCTTATGGGGAGACCGGCTTCACCATGCAGTCGGCCAAGTCGGGCCAGATCAGGACCCTGCAGCGGAGTCTGAGCGGGACGGTGACCGGGAACGGCGTGGTCAACGGCAACATGGGCGGCAACGTCGGCGGCAACGTCGGCGGCAACGTCGGCGGCAACTTCAGCGGCGCCAACATGGCCGGCATGGAGCAAACCCACCAATACTCCTTCAAAGGCCCCGCCTTCCGCACCCTGACCCGCATCAACCGCGTGTCCCGCCCCGGGCCTCCCGCGGCGCAGCAGATAACCCCCGGAACCATCGGCACCATCCCGCGCTGCCCAGAAGGCTTCACCAATCACGTGGGCCAGACGGTCGTCACGCCGCATGTCCTGATGCAGCAGCACAGTGGCTGCAGTCTCCCCCGTAGCGGCTCCGCGAAGAGCCTCGCCAGCCTGAAGGGGGTCGACGTCTTGGATGGGCCCATGGACGATGGAGCAGGATTTACTGGGTGAGTTGCTTGATGGGGTCCTGAACCGCAGAGGTCAAAAGTTACACTTAAGGTCGGCAAAATTACCTCTTTATAATGAGATCGGTGCAGTCTGTAAATGTTGGAGTGGATTCCCATCCATGCGTGTACTTGGATGTCCAGCTAGCCAGTGGCATGAGTGTCCGGTGGTTCATTTGTGGTTAATTTTGGGGGGAGTGAATTGGAAACGTGTGAAAACTTTCAGCCCAGCCTGAATCAGAGATATCACCGTAGCTGCAGAACCGGTCTGGGTGCGGCACTGGGATAGTGTCTGGACCTGTTGTCTTTGCCGTAGCCTGGTCTTTATGCAGGTGTTCAAATGTTCACACGTAAAAGCCAAAAGTTTTGCATCTGCATAAACGTAAAAATGGGAACCCAAGGCTTCCTGTGTCACATACTCAAGGGGTGGCGGGTAGCTTAGTCATTGAAGACGGGCTTGTGGGTTTAAGTCTGGCTGTACCACCCTTGATGTTTGAATTAATAGAACGAAGTAAAGATAACAGGTCTGTCTGTCCGATTGCTGCTGGGTTGATGACCAGTGGGAGGTGGGGATTCTTCATTGTGTCGGCAGACTTTCCATCGGTTCTTTCTCTCACCCTGTTTACACTTGCTGTCTGCTTACTCACTCCATGGTCGCTCACTGCCTGCTTACTCGCTCTCTGGTCACTCACTGTCTGCTTACTCGCTCTCTACTCACTCCCTGTCTGCTCGCGTACTCCCCCGCTCACTCTCTGCCTGCTCACTGGCTCTCTGGTTGGTCTTGGCGTAGGATTGACTTGGACACGGCAGTCTCTTACCTGAATGCATCGGAACCAGAGGTACAGGTCCAGGGTACTGCTTTCATCCAGCACGAGTGCTACCATAAGGATCAGGCCAAGACCAAGGTACCTCCGCCCTGCCTTTCCACATAGCCTGACTCTGCTGGAGAAAATGCTTGCTGTGTTTCCACACACATATATATGTCATCATTCCTATGTTAAGTTCGCTGAAGTGTTTCATGCTGAAATATAAAGTCCTGCATTAAACTCAACTCTGCATCCCACCGGTATTCTAGCTGTAATAATTTACTTATTCTTATAATTATAGCCAGAAGTGTTACTTGTTATTACTGGGTGGTCAACTGGTCATGTGACCGTGTGACAGTCCACATGAACTGCATGTGTAACTAATGCACTGTGGACAAAAAACTGGGATGTAAGTCAGTTGTGAACGGACATGTATGCATGTTTAACATTCATGAGCTCAACGCAAATGAGGTTTGGCTGGCTTGTTCGCCTCCCAGCTGCGGGAGCTGAAGGGCATCCCTGCCCTGGTGAAGCTCTTCACCAACCCGGACCTGGAGGTGCAGCGCTACGCCACGGGGGCCATGCGCAACGCCATCTACGAGAACATGGAGAACAAAGCGGCCCTCATAGAGGCGGGGGGCATCCCCCGGATGGTGGAGGCGCTCAACGAGCCGGACACCGACCTTCGCAAGAACATCACAGGTCAGGGGCTCGACGCTCGGGGAAGACCTCTTCGGCGACCTTGCCGTGACGGGGGCACGTCCAAGGTGCTAGTGAGGAATGTTCAGCCCTCAAACCGCAGTTGCTCAACAGGAGCCATTGTGGTAAAATGCCAAATAAATCTAAACAGGTATAGAGATAGTTGCTAGGCTGTCAAGTAACTTGGTGACGCTTTGGTGATGGTGATTTGATGATTTCCTCTCCCACACTCAATTTCTACTCTTCAGTGGGTCCATGTGCACGTGTATTTTGTTGTGAAATCTGGGTGTTTAATGGTGAAATCTGAGTTTTTTCAAATCTGGTGGGTCTTTAAAACCATGTTTTTTTTCTGTGTTGTTTAAAAGCTGATCTGCTAAAAAAGGAAAAAGGAAAAAAAAGGTAAAAGGAATCAGAACCTGGCTCCTCAGACCTTCTAATAATCTGGGAAGGCATCTGCTTTTTTCTAGTCTTATGAGTCAGGCATTCTACAAGGTCAGCACCTCGCTGGCTTGATTCCTTCAATGATAAGGACCCCTTTAGATTATACAGGAAATGGGAGGGTGCAGCAGGGGGTGCAGGTCTGGGTGTTTCGTATCAGACATAACTCACATCACCCCACCATGTGAGTCATACAGTCACTTCAAACCTAGACATTCCCTGCAGCTGACTAAAAGACTTCTGTTCAGTTCAGTTCATATATACAGCACTCCTCCCAGCATATTTTCCTGATGGAGATCGGTACCTCAGTAAGTCGAGAGTTGGTTGGTAAAGGCAGAACAACTGCGCGTCAAAGGGCACATCCAGAATGTTCTATAAACTAGGATCTCTCTAACAGAAGGCTTTGTAGTTCTTAAATTCTTTTAAAATTATGGTAACACTTAAAACACTCATGTATAATGCAGTATAGCTTCCTTCCTAATACATTATCATGCATTCATAGTGTTGTAAACACGGCTATAAGTATTTATCAAAAGGCATAACACATTATAGCCATGTTAATTATGCATTATGAATGTTTTATGAAGCTCGTATCTATAATGCACTATAAATACCTTCATAATGTATTAAAATGGCTTATATTGACCATTATAATGTATTATCTATAATCTATAAGGTATCTGTAATGCATTATGATGACTGCTTTAATTAAAGTGTTACTGTAAATGATTTTGCATTTTATGTTTTGGAGTCTGAGAGTGCATTTTGGACTCTACATGTTCAACTGAGCTGAATAAGAAAGGAATAGGATTTTGAATGTCTTACATCCGAGGAGAATGACTGTAATTTTGGCTGAAATTCCTGTTGCCTCCTTTTGATGTTGCTGGCTGAAGGCTTTGCGGTCATTCTGTGTCGATGTGACTCGTGGTCTCGGCCCTGAGACACGTTGGTGGCGTCTGACGAACCCCCCCGCCCCCCCACCCTCTGCATCTGCAGGGATCCTGTGGAACCTGTCCTCCAAGGACAACCTGAAGGAGAAGGTGGCCAAGGACACCCTTCCCCAGCTGACCGAGAAGATCCTGGTGCCTCTCTCCGCCGTCAAGGACTCCGAGGACAGCCAGCTGAATGCGTCCGATTTGGAAATCTTCTGCAACACCACGGGCTGCCTGAGGTACTGGCACAGATGAAGCAGCCCCCCCTTCCTGCCTTCCTTTCAGACCGGAGCGCTTAGCGCCGGTGCGGCGATGTTCCCGACCTCGGCCTGGCTCCCGTTCTGCCCCTTTACTGGCCGATGACCTGCTTTTGCTCCGGCTGCCCGCAGGAATCTGAGCTCCTTAAATGAGAAGACGCGTCAGCAGATGCGCGACACCCCCGGACTGGTGGATTCTCTGGTGGGATACATCCAGGGCTCCCTCAGTGATGACAGCGTGAACGGCAAGGTCAGCGCCCACTCCTCGCTGCTGATTGGTCTGCGGTCGGGGGTTTACAGTGCCTCGATACGATCTGTCCGCGGGGGCATAAGGGACCACCGAACCCACAGCTCAGCGTCTCACCCTCGGGCCCCTCGTGTAATTCGGAGGTAGCATGTGTATGAAACGCCACCCTCAAGATGTCGTCAGGCCCCGCTTCACCTCCGCGTGGTTGTCTTCCAGGGAGTGGAGAACTCCATCTGCGTCCTGAGGAACCTGTCCTATCAGGTGTACAGCGAGATGCAGCCCTCCACCCTGCGCCGGCTGGAAGGGCCGTCACGCTCCGAGGACCGCAACACCAACCCCGTCATCGGCTGCTTCACCCCTCAGAGCCGCAAGGCCAAAAGCGTACGCTGCTTCTTTTTCTTTCTCGGGGGGGCCTGCCGTACCGCCGGCGTACACCAACCACACGGAGGTGTGTCGCGTAAATGCCGCTAGAATGAGCTGCGGCAGCCGGGTCTTCGGGTCGAATTGCCGTTCTTGGCTGTTTTGTTTTTTTTCCCTGTCAATGTATAAACGTCTTCTCATGCTACTGTAAGGCTGCAGTTTCCCTCCTCCTGTAAGTTGCGTTTGTTCCCGCAGGCGATCGGCTCGGATGTGTCGTTCACGGAGGTGGCCAAGCAGCCGAAGGGACAGGAGTGGCTGTGGCACCCCCAAGTGGTGCCGCTGTATAATAGCGTGCTGGAGAAGTGCCAGGAGAACGCCACCACGAGGGAGGCGGCCGCAGGGGCCCTGCACAATATCACAGGCGGAGACCAGAGGGTAGGATGCAAGGCCTCCCGTTGCCTGTCACCACAAGGGGCCACTCTTAGGCCTCAGTTTCTGTTGGCCCTGGGATTCGACCCAGCAACCTTCTGATCCTTCACCAAAGTGTAGGGTTTAATGAGAGCTGCCTGCCCTAACCAACACCCCCCCCCGTTCTTCTCCTCTGCAGTGGGCGTCCGTGCTGAGCCGCGTCGCCCTGGATAGGGACCGCTCTCTGAGCATTTTGGTGGACCGTCTGCGTTCCACTGACAGTGACCAGGAGCTGCGCTCCCTCACGGGGCTCCTGCGGAATCTGACTCGCCAGTGCGGAAGCAAAGACACCATGGGTGAGCTGGAGCAGGTCTGCTGTTTCTGGGGCCCCTCTGAAAAAGAGACTCTGGTGCCCCCTGCCCCAGCCTCAGGTTTTGCAGAAGCTAGATAAATAGCCATGGAGCAGAGTCAGAAGATCATAGCTATCTAGCTGGTTTACCAGAACATGCTGCTTCAGAATGTCCTACATAAGGAAAAAAATTGTTTAATATTTGGTGTGGTGCCTGTATGTGGCCAACAGGGGGAGGGGGGTAAACCTAAGAGGTCCCACCAAAATGCGTGGTGGTAAATACCTCTGCTGCTGAGCTTACGAACCGGGGGGATACATGTTTGAATCCAAGGACAGGAACCACTTTCAAATCATGATCCTGAGCTGTCAGAAAATGGAGAACGCATGAGTATCATGTGGAAATGCTTGGCAAACACAAGCAGGGACGCTGTGGACGCTGACAGGTCTGTCTCTGCCAAACAGTGACCACGCTTGTGAGCTCCCTGGTGGCGCGATTGCCGAGTGACGGCCGACAGAAGAAGCCCTCCAGCGATGTGGTGATCAACATCTGCGGGGCCCTCAACAACATGGTGGCAGTCAGCTCCAACGCTGCCCGGGAGATCACCTACTGTGACGGACTGCAGAAGCTGGTGGCCATCAAGGACTCCAACGACAGCAGGTGGGCAGGATCGGGGAGAGGCAGGGCCGCCCTAAAGCTTGCAGTATCAGCTGTGCTACAGGAGAAGCCGGCACCGTGGTCAGGCATGGGATACTGTTGTGGAGCCCTTGGATCATAGTCTGCCTCAGTATTACAGCTTGCCTCTGCAATCTGATTTGCCTCTATAACCTGACCTGCCTCTGTACCACTACCTGACTCCATAACCCAAACTGTCCTTGTATGAAAGTCTGCTTTCATCACCCAAACTGCCTTTATAACCCAGTCAGCCTGCCTCGATCTGCTCCCATAACCTGACCTGTCTCTGTATCACGGCCTGTCTCCCTGACCGGACCTGTCTCTGTATCACGCCCTGTCTCCCTGACCCGACCTGTCTCTGTATCACGGGCCTGTCTCCCTGACCGACCTGTCTCTGTATCACGGCCTGTCTCCCTGACCCGACCTGTCTCTGTATCACGGCCTGTCTCCCTGACTGACCTGTCTCTGTATCGCGGCCTGTCTCCCTGACCCAACCTGTCTCTGTATCACGGGCCTGTCTCCCTGACCCGACCTGTCTCTGTATCACGGCCTGTCTCCCTGACTGACCTGTCTCTGTATCACGGCCTGTCTCCCTGACCGACCTGTCTCTGTATCACGGGCCTGTCTCCATGACCCAACCTGTCTCTGTAACCCAACTTGCCCCTGTAACTCTTATCTGCCCCGACAACTCGACCTGCGTCTGTGTCACTGCCTGCCTCCATAATTCAGCCTGCCTCTGTAACCCAACCTTCCTCCCTCCCCTCCCCCCAGCTCCGGCAAGATAAAGGCAGCCAAGGCAGCATCCACAGTCCTTGGCAACATGTTCCAGTACAAGAAGTTACACAAGGATTACAAAGAGGTAAGTAACTAGGATGGTGCAGGGTGGAGCACATACCAGGGCGGCATGAGCAGATGTGGGGGTGGGGCAGGCGCTGGGATGCTGGGAGGTATGGGGGTGCGAGTTGAGTATAAGGTTCCCAGAAAGAGAGCGGCTGTGTAGGAAGGCAGCATGCAGAAGGGTGATACTTTGGATGAGTAACCTGTGTTTGTGGTCATGATGTGGTGGGAATCTGGTGTTGGACTGACTTCCTATCAGTGACCTCTCCCCTGCATCTCACTGCTCAGCTGCAGTGCGCCCTGCTTACCAAACCCCCCCCCCCCTTCCCCTTTTGGAACGGGGCTTATCTGCAGGCTTGAAATAGAGCAGGACAGCAACTACCACCCCAACAGCATGCCTTCCTCCCTCTCTCACTCTTTCCCTCCCTCCCTTTCCCCCTACCCTTCCTTCCTCTCTGTGGTTATTCGGCTTTTCATTGTAATATGATATGCAGGGACACTTGAGACGCCGCCCCGCTCGCGTTTATTTATCGGAATGTACGCAAACGTGTGAGGAAGGGCCGGAATGCCGGCGCTCTCGCTTACACCAGTCTGCTGACACCCGCCGCATCCTGCCCCCCGGGCTGCGCTGCACTACGCGTGAAACACCCACAGATGTGTGTCCTTGCTCGCATTTCCCGTCTGTCCTCGTCAGCAAGCCGGTTATCTGGGGAAACTCACGCGGCGCATGTCCGTGGCTCGGTATTTACATGCAGTCTGGGGTGATGAGCTGCACTCAGCTTGGGTAACATGCTTAGCCGTTATGCCACATTCTGCACTGCTTATTGCTTGTCTCTTTTTTTGTTTCGCAGAAAGGGTACAACAGATCCGACTTCGTGGATACCATTATGTAAACTGGGACCACCCCCTCACCCCTGCCCCGAATGACTGGCCACGTTGACTCGAGCGCCACATAGAAGTCACGTATAGAAGCCGTGGGCTTATCCCATGTGACCTCCCTCGGAATTTGTGATAGGCTGAAACCTACAACCAGTCAACCAGCGGCAGCGGTGAATTGTGCACTCTGATTGGGAGCTTCACTTTACATGCAAATCTGCTTTTGCTTCACTCTTCCCGAAAAGAACATAACAATCACCTTTTTTCTGTTTATCATTCACTTAAAAAACATCCTGAAGTTTATTCCTTGGAGTATTTGACTGCTTCACTGCCCCGACGGCCCAAATGTGTAGCTGGTCCAGAGCAGCAGGAAATCTCCCCACTTGCGATGTTCTCAGCGTTTCTGAAACATGTCGGCAGCTGGTAGTAAGGGCTGAGCCGGGCGGGGCTCGGAGCTGCGATGAAGCTGGGGCTCTCGTTGGGAAGCACCGTGCTGATGCTGCTCTGACGGATGGCAGTCCCGCGCCTCCGCTCCCCCCCAGCTAAGCACCGAAGCGCGCTCTGCGGCCGCCGCTGGAGGCCCGGCTTACGGAACGCTGCCCCGCCGTGCACTGATCATCTCCTGGAGCCGGATGGCGAACGCGGACATATTTGGGGCCGAATCGCCAGTCCTGTAACGGCATCGATTTCTGTAAAGCGTTTCGGAAACTGATTGCGTGTGCCTTAACTCTGTAAGTTATAGTGTAAAAATATAATACGTGCTAACTAAGTATGAGATTACTACTGATGGTGGTGAGCTGGCAGTTAAAAGCCAGATTTAGAATTGTGCATAAGGGACTGTTTTATTTTTTTTAAGATTTGTTTAGAATAAAAAATGAATGTGACGTCACACACGCTACGTTCCTGTCCAGTTGCAGGCAGGCAACTTTCATTATTTGCATTTTATTATTATTCACTGTCAGCTTGTGGTGACCATATAGACATTTCCCATGGAGTGTTATGCCCCCAGTCTGGGTCTTCTGGCTTCCCAAAGGCATGTTCATTATTGTGGTGATTGAATCCATCTGTTTTATCTCTTGTCCTACTCATCTTTTACCTGGTGCCTGACCTGCTTAATAGTGCCAAATAGGTTCCTCTCTAATATTGTAGTGGCCCTTTTTATAAGGCTATTCATTAAAATACAAAAAAAAAAATCTTATTCATAGTTTCACTGCAGTATCTGTCAGACAAGTATGCTAATTTCCTGATTTAAGTAATTTGCAGCCAGGGACATGTTTAATCCTGCAGAATGACAGTATTTGTGGTGCTACATGCCACTATGACCCCCCCCCCCCCCAGCACCACACATGGGCACCACCACACAAAAACCACTTACT
>JAABNY020000019.1:6705121-6718446 GCA_015164015.2 Brevimyrus niger
AGATCAGCGACCAATCGGTCATTTAGAGACAGGCATGCATTCTACGGCAGGGATGCCTTTTTCGGCATAACACCGGAAAAGCCGGGACAGGTGGCAGCCCAACAATGCCGACGGTTACTAACGCAAGAAGATGAATAGGGCGCCTAAATATTGACGATAAACATCCTTATGTTTATTAAATTCTGTTTTGGTAAATTATTGAAATGATTTATTAGCACTGAAGTGGGGTTAAGAAAGGGACAGCCACAACATCTTTTAAAAGAGGAAATATTGTGGATAAACAAGGTAAAAAAGATGTCGGTTCTGTGGCGTACTTCTTTACGACCTACATTTCTTTTTGAGAAAGCAGGATCAGTTCCTGAAACAATTGGGGATTAAGGGTCTTGCTCTGGGGTGCAATGAGGAAAATCATTGCCAATAACAACATTGGTCTACCACCACAGGTTCTTGAGGAGATGCAAAATAATTTCGGTGTTTTGTTTTAAAATTATTTATGGTTTCAGCCCTCTGTCTTTGAGGAATGAGAAACAGCATTTAGTTCATTGTTAAGCAGAGCATCGCCCAGTGTTTACAGGGCTGGCAATGAAATCACAAAGGGAGAGTCCAGCTTGCTGTTATAGAGCAGCTGACGTAACCTTCACAGTACAGTATTTGGAGGAGCTGTGGACCCTGGGGATGCCTTTGTGTCAGACATCAGATTGGTAATCCAGATGCCATGCTGTTGAGCCTCGCCTTGGGTGCCTACACCCAGTTCAAACCGAACGGCACCGTGATGCCAGGCCCAGCGGACAGAAGGAGTGGATCCTCGTAACGGATCAGCCAGCAGGTTCCAGATGCAGTGAGCGCGGCCTGTCTGGCCAGGCTGCCTTTCAACCAGAAGCCACCCTGTTCATACAGCGTAACGGTGCATAACCTCACCCAGGTCGCTGAATGCCAGGGACTGCCAACCTGTCTAAGCCTGCTAAACTCTGCTGGCTTACAGGTCCATCAGTGAGCAATCACCCTCCTCCATCAAAACCCTGCTCCCAACCTACGTCCCATTGCACCCGCTTTGGTCAGCAAGCCAGTGCCGCTTGGATCTCCACCTCTCCACCATCGAGAAGTGTCACTACAGACTAGAGACACTGACCGATCTGCAGCCAATTTTAATTAGCATTTTTTCAGTAATAATAACTTGATCGGCTGCCTTTAATTTGACCGATCTCAAATACCGATTTTGGTATGTGACGTTCAAGATGTACGTCAGTGACTTAAAATATGAAGTTTCAAATGCAGCAGCCGCAATTCATTTATATAGCACATTTTCACAATGTTACTTTGGCTTAAAGTGCTTTACGTTGTCTCGGCCGAATGCACCCAGACAGCAACAGTGGCAAGGAAGAACTCCCTAGTAGGAAGATACCTTGGGAGGAACCAGACTCATTATGTCATCTTAGGTCTGACAGTTTTACCAGATATCTATTAGCGAAAAAAAAGTCCTGCAATTTGCTGCATATGTGCAAAAGTTGTTCAGAGAGGATCATCTGTTAAGGCACTAAACACCATGAACCTCATTAGAAATTTGAATCTTCGCCGAAAGGAGTAAGAGAGTTATGGGCGCTTGAGTTTATCTTTGTGGTCCATATGACTGTACAGGTATGAGTGTGGAGGGTGAGTGGTTGTTCAGTACAGCTGTGCAAATTTTGGATAAGACCCAAAAAACTGACCTTTGTTTCTTGGAAAAGCATAAGCGCCTCACCCAGAGGCATTTTGTGGACTTTAGAGTGACTTTATCTGGTGCCATTGGTATTGGCCAATTCTGATTCCAGAATTAATCAGTGACCAGCCCAAAAAACCCAGATCAGAGCAGCCCTACTGCAAACGGTTTGTTTGTGTGGTTCCCTAATGGTGGAATGAGCTGCTGGACCATGTCTGTCAGACTCCCTGTCTATGTTCAAGAAACACCTCTAGACCCATCTGTTTCATGAAATCCTCTATTAGACTGTTGACTCTTTACATTACCGGGATGTACTAATGTTGCATTTCTGGTGCTAGTTACTCAGTTAGGTACATGCTTTGATAGAAGTTGTTGTGTAGCTCCTCCAATAATACTGCTTACACCTGTACCTGAGCATTCTTTGAAAGCTCAGCCTAGCTGCACTTATGCCTATTTGTCTCTGTGACAGCAGTATGTCTGTAATGTACTGTTTGCCTCGCTTGTACTGTACGTCACTTCTGACAAAATTGCCTGATCAGTGTGGGAACTGTATATGTAAAAAAGTTACCTGTTTGAATTCCATGCTCAGCAGAGCAACATCATTTCTGCTGGGCCATTAACCCCCTGAAAAATGTTCCGGAGGGATAACTGACCCTGCACTCAGACCTCATGCTGCACTGATCTCTATATAGGTGTGTGTGTGTGTCTCAAGAATAAGGTGGGATGCACAAAGGCAAACACATTCCAATATACAGTGGTACCTCAGTTCTCAAACTCATTAGAACTCGAATTTCTTAGAAGTCGAACCAACCAGTTTGAAACAATAGGACCTAGAACTCGAGCTGAATCTCAGAAGTCGAACTGTGAATGCCGACCTAAGATAACTTGTACCCCCGGGGAAATGAGTCACGCAGCACGTCTCTCGGTGGAAACAAAAGGTAAAGCTTCAGTCTCAGCCTCGCACTCACTGTGATAGCAACGTGCATGTTTACACTAGCTGAATACATATATTTAGACAGTAAAAATACATTTAGACAATGATATCCAGTAACAGTAATTATTATATAATAAAAAATACATGTAAAAATAAAGATTTCTTATTAATTATTTTAATATTATTAATTACTATATAATTAAACGTATTATTAATAATAATATGTTTAATTATAGTAATATTGTCATGCTGAGCGGGGAGGGAACGGAGACAAAGGAGCAAACATCAGGGTATCAGGGAATACGGGGTTTAGTTACAGGTAAGGCGGGCAAACACAGACGGACAATACAATGACCAGACTGGGGAAAGAAACTGAAACGCGGACTAAATACAGAGGACTAATGACAACAACCAGAAACAGCTGATCACTTGGAGATTCCACACGGGGTTAACGTGGGGCCGTGGCACACAGAAGGAGTGGACGATCGGGGCAGGACACAATGTTGTTTTTTTAAATTTACACATTGTTTGGATACATTTATTGTCTTTCAAAATTACTATTTTGATAAATGTGCTTAGATGTGTTTAGTACAGTATATGCTCTTCTTGTTTTATCCGGTTCATTTTGCTAAAAAAGTATATTCAGGTGTAATTTTTTGGGACCGGGAATCAATTAATTGGTTTTCCATTATTTCTTATGGAGTAAATTCGATCAGAACTCAAACTCAAACTGTTTTAGCCTATTCATTTTGTATTTAAATGCTAAAAAAACATATTTAGTTGTATTTTTTGGGGGCCGGGAACCAATTAATTCGTTTTCCATTATTTCTTATGGGGACAAAAATCGATCAAAACTCGAACTTTTAAGAATTCAAACCTGAGTTCTGAACGGATTAAGTTTGAGTTCTGAAGTACCACTGTACTTGTAAAAAAGGGAAATACTGCTTATTTTAACATATACAGAAGACAGCATTTTTTACTTTATCCCTTTGTGAAGGTTTAAGGGATCAAGCTTTTATAAACATGCGTATGCTGCCCCCTGCTGTCTAACCTAATAACTGAAATAGAAACCATTTGATTATTGATACACTTCGTAAAATAACAAATGAATCAGACAAAGCTCTGATGGTGTTCAAACCTTTTGGTGGATCTGCTGAAAATCCCAGGGTCGATAAATTCACAGAAATGTATTTTTCCACAGCTTCCTAAGCTGGGAATTGACCTTCTTAAATGGTTTTTCCCCCACTAGATTTACAAGCCAGTTGACACATAATTGATGAAAATGACTCAGATTTCATTATAACAAGCATAAGAAATAGTTTTTTATTTTCATTTTTTTTCCCAACAAGCAAAATATTCACACTTCAAAACTACAAGCTAACAATTAACCAACAGAAACCTTAACCAAAGCTTGTTATTTTATGTGCTTAAACTCTTTAATAAATATCAGATTGAACTAGAAATCAATAAGGAAATAATTCTAAAAATTTGATATGCACATACATATTCACAAAATCTCTCCAAAGGGGTTTCAGTTTGTCAAAAGTTGTTACAAATTATTTTAATTCCAATAATTAAATTAGATTATCAATTAAATTAAATCATTCTTCAAATCATCTTCAGACAAAACACATCTTTTTGTAGGTTTCAGGTCCTTTCAGCACTGAATTAAATGTTAAACCTCGCATACACTCTGCTCTGCTCCATAGCACCACCCAGTGCAAGATCAAGGCAGTGCAATGACAAACACCTGCATCACATGCACCACAGATCTGAGCTTTAAATGCTGGAAGTGAGTTGGAAAAACGTCTTTCATTCAGACCAGAGCACATGGTGATGAGGATTCAGGACCAGTCTGAAAAGGGTGCCAGGGACAACTCCCTCCCTCAACATCAACCCTTGATCTTCCAATTCTTCTACTGGGTAATGCAGGAGTACAAGTACACCAGTGGTTACCTGGGCAGCTCAATGAGCAGGTTTGGCAGGTCAGCTTGTCAGGTTTCAGACATCTTCCTTAGTGACCAAGCAGTAGAAGTCAGCACGGGCACCATAGTTCCTGGAGCCTAGGTCAGAGACATCTATATCGAAGGGCTTTGCTTCTGCCACTGGGGGCAGTTGAGGTGGGGCAGCCGGCAGGGTGGGAGCTCTGCTTTTCTGGGTCTTGTAGACTGGGAGTCGTAGCCCTGCACAGGAAGTGGAGGTATATTACAATTCTGTGGTGCACGATTACTGAGTTTACAGATCAGTGTGTTTAGTGGACTTCAGCATGGAAACAGATGACTAGTGAACTCACTGAATCAGTGACCAGGCTGATTAACTGTTGGGTTATAAACATAAACACTGGACCCCCCCTGAGCCCAAACCCAGTTCTGTGTTAGAGTGCGTGAGTTATGGGCTGGGCACATGAAGGACACTGACCAGTAACCGATGACACCATCAATGATTGAGCCACAGTCAGACTGGTTAGGTACTCGTACCAAGGTCACCCGATGGGTCACAGTCTGGGTCAAGGTGGCAGTCGAGGTAGTCTGGCTGTAGGGAGAGCATGGGGTCCCTGTCATCCTGCAGCAGGGTTTGGGGGGTTGTCATGGGGGGGCAGTGATAGGCCATCTTCCGGGGCAGCGCTAGGGACAGCTCTTTCCAGAACGCTGATGAAGGAGTCTGGGGAGCACAAAACCAGAAGCATCTAATGTTTAGTAGGTTCAGTCACACCGTTTTGATACTGCATGATGAAAACAGTGCTTTCCTTGCCATCATGCTCTACGTTTAAAGACACATGCATATATAGAGGTAAGATCCTGGATGGACATCAGGTGGTTAAAGGTCTTGCTCAAGAGCCTAACAGAGATGTGACCATTCTGGTATTTAAACCAGCAACTTTCTGATTACAGGCACTGAGGCCTAACCCACCCCACAACACTCACACTACATCGCATGAGCTGCTGTCAGTGCATATGCTTAATAGTGTTAATCTATTAATTAGGGATAAGGTAGCAAAATTTTGGGAATTTTGCCATGAGAATTAATGGGAACATATGGGAAGTAACAGGAATAAACTCAAAATTTGCAAAATTGCAGGTTGGCCAATGACAGGGAACTTAAATGTAGTGAAAAAAAATATCCTGCAGCAAAATCTTGGTTAAAACTGCAAGTTCAACTGCAAGTTCAGTTGAATATATACCCTACACTGTGCATTCCTCCATCTCATGCGCAGATTACAAATTATCTAGAGCACGATCTGAATCTCAGAATTCAAACCGTGAACGCTGACGTAAGATAAATTATACGCGCGAGGAAATGAGTCACGCGGCATGTCTTTCAGCGGAAACAATAGGTAATACTTCAGCCTCAGCCTCGCATTCACTGTGATAGTATCTTGCATGTTTACACTAGCTGAATACATATATTTAGATAGTAAAAATACATTTGGACAATGATATCCAGTAACAGTAATTATATAATATAAAATACATGTAAAAATAAAGATCTTATTAATTATTTTAATATTAATAATTATAATTTAACGTATTATTATAAATGATATGTTTAATTATAGTACTACTGTCATGCTGAGCGGGGAGGGAACGGAAACAAAGGAGCAAATGTCAGGGTATCAGGGAATACAGGGTTTAGTTACAGGTAAGGAGGGCAAACACAGACGGACAATACAATGACCGGACTGGGGTAACAAACTGAAACGCGGACTAAATACAGAGGACTAATGACAACAACCAGAAACAGCTGATCACTTGGAGATTCCACACAGGGTTAACGTGGGGCCGTGGCACATGGAAGGAGTGGACGATCGGAGCAGGACACATTGTTTTTTTTACTTTACACATTGTTTGGATAAATTTATTTTCTTACTTTACAAATTACCGTTTTGATAAATGTGCTTAGATGTGTTTAGTACAGTATATGCTCTTCTTGTTTTATCCGGTTCATTTTGCTAAAAAAGTATATTCAGGTGTAATTTTTTGGGACCGGGAATCAATTAATTGGTTTTCCATTATTTCTTATGGAGTAAATTCGATCAGAACTCAAACTTTTTAGGATTCAATCTGGAGTTCTAAACGGATTAAGCTAGAGTTCTGAGACCTATTTGATCTACGGTATTAAAGTTTACAAGCAAATACTAAATCAATGTTTTTTACACAATAGCTAGTTATCCAGTAAATCAGATATGCTAAATAAAAGCCAGATAACACCATCCGATTGACAATTTATCCTTTGGAATCAAATCGATGCATAATGTGTTGTTTGAGTGTAAGAACTCTTTCACGCACAGAAATCACATACGTACCCTCAGAATCACAAGAAGCCAAACTTGACAGTACTAATAGTGATATCATTGTGTAAACAGATGCTTATGAGTAACTGTCTGTGTAAAAACATTCCAATATAAGCATCTGCATCAAAACACATTGCTTATAAGTCATAATCTATGCTGTATTATTCATACAGTTTGCTTTCTTTGCTGTATCTGACAGCTGGTACGGAGGTCCACAGCTTGCTGAAATGGTCTGACTCAGCTCATGTATTTGGAATAAACTCAGAATTTTCTCAAAATTCCCCAACTTAACTTCCCATGGAAAGTTTCTGTGAATTTACCAGGATTTTTCCATCCCTTTGCAACCTTAGTGAAAGTGATGTAATACTAACACAGCTTGCATATTTCCCCCTTATGCCAATCTGCAGAGAAGGCAGTTTGACTGCTCATCTTTGGGTGACTGTGTGTCTGTGGAGCTCCCTCAGTGTCTCCTCAGCACAGGAGACTCACCATGGAGTAGGAGCTCCAGGTCAGGATGGTGAACCGCTGCCTGCTGTCGTGCAGCAGCCGCAGTGTGTCTGGGCCCATGTGCTGCCTCTGTGTCTCCCAGGTGATGAGGATGGGCCTCTGGGACAGCTCCAGCAGCCGCCACAGGCCCTCCCTGCGCACAAAAGAACATCACCTATACATGTCAGCGAGCCCCGAGTGTGACCCGCGAGACCCACAAGAAAAACACAGGCGGCTTCATTTTGTTTCTTTGTTTCTAAATGTGCTGTTGCGTGAATGTTTGTGCATATCAATCTATCTTTGGCTTCAAGACCCTGGACCCTGATAATTCTCTCCATTTAAGATCATTTTCTTTAAAGAGGATGTAATGCAGAGGTAGAAAGATGCTGTGTATAGCTTAAACAATAGTTAGAGCATGTGTGTTATTTACAGGCTTTAACTGGATATGGCATTCAGTAATCCCCAATCTCACTTCTCCAGATTTCCCTTAGTATCATTGGCTGAAACTCCTTCAACCTTTTGCAAAACAATAAACCACAGTGACACTTATAACGTGCCTATAATACATTATGGATACCTTCATAATGCATTATAATGGTCAGTATAAGAATTAATAAACAATAATGCATTATAGCATCTTTTACTGACAGTCATATGGCATTAAAATGTTGATTATAATACTTCATAAGCTCCAATGAAGCTCACATCTGTAATGCACCATATATACATTTATAATGCATTATAATGGTCGATATAAGCATTAAGGATCCTTTGTACTGCATTATGAAAGTATCTATAGTGCATTATAGACGAGAGCTTCCTAAAGCAGTCATAATACATAATATACGTGGCTATGATGCGCTATGTCTTATACATATAGCCATGTTTATAATGCTTTATGAATGCAGTATTATGTGATATGAATATGTTCATACATTCTTATGGACATGGCATTCATAGGAAGTGATACCATATACACCGTATTAGAATACCTCCATTTTATAAGTAAAGCTATAATTGATAAAAAGCAATAACAATAAACCTGAGAAACACTTGATGCTCCTCTTCAGCATCAGACACTCATGCACTGTGCCAGTGGAGGCTGGTTTCTGTGCTTTCAGCTGGCTTACCGGAGGTTGCTGGTGCACCAGTCCTGCTCCAGGTATGCCAGGGACAGCACAACGATCAGGCGCCGGCATCGGCTAACGTTCATCAGCAGCTCTGCGGACGGCTCTGTGGGCACGAAGCGATCAGCATCGGCCGGTGACCAATCATCCAGGAGGGGGCGTGACGCCTAATGTGGGGTACTTATATTAGGACTTGGTGACCAATCCTCTGTGATCAGAGTCACCCGGAAGGGAAGGTGAAGTCCAACCTGAGGTTCTCCAAATTGTGACTTGTCAACCTTGGTCAACCGAAGCAACCAAACCTATTAAGCTCTTGATTAAACTAACTGGGCAAAATTAAAGTTTCTCCAAGCAGTAATAATGGTAAAAGAGAGGGGATGGGCAATATGAGAAAGCTGTGCCTTCTCTTAAGTAGGTGCACGGCAGGAATATTCCAGGAGGTCTTCAAATATCTTGACAGTGATGCGTTTGCATATTCCTGGCTTCACCTTCAAACTGTCCTACAGCTCATTGACATTACCTGAACCAGGTAAGATGTTCCCATGATCCAGGTGCAGCTTATATCCCTGCTTGTTCTCCAACTGTGGCTTTAGGATGAAGTTGACAAACTTCCGGTCGTTTTCGTTGCTGGCGTAGGACACATAGGCGTCATACAACTTGCCGTCTGGTAAATGTGGACAGAGAAGTGATCAGTATCCTGGACGACCCTCATCACAGATGCCACAGGCGTACCACCAGATTGCCAAAAGTGAAGCAATCATGAAGTAAATGAGATTAACCGTGATGTGAAAAGTGAAAGACTGGGATTGTGTGGGATAGCGAGCGACGACTCGGTAGGCTGGGGGAGGTCTTTTTCCTGCCAGAATAGCAAAGCTCACCGTTCATCTCAAAGTCTCCATAGGTGTTCCTATACCAGAGCTTGATGTCAAGGTGGCACTTTGAGAAGATCAGGAAGGCCAGGGCCAGGATGACGAGAAGCAACATCACTGCAATGACCACTGCCAAGTGACTGACAGTTCCTAAACACAGAGGTTACCTATGTTTAATAGTTATGTTAAACTGCATACACCATCCAAAAAAAAGAGTAGTTTAGTTTTAAAAGCTAAAGTAAATGTAACATGGACCCTTCAGATGAGCTGGTCAGTTAAACACACAGGAAATACAACAGGAAATGCAGTGCTCACAGGAAGTCTTGGGAGACCTGCTTAATTCAGTAAAAATACTGATGATTCATTGGATTGACAACAAAAATCATTACTTTATTAGTTTGTTTACAAAAAAATATATACGGAATAGTGATATTGAAGGAAAACATTTGTTATAATGAACTGAGGCATTTTAGAAATCAAAGAAATTCCTTTAAATATTTTTTTAAATGATTAGTCAATATTTGAAATATTTTAAATTGACGCATCACAGCAGCCCTAAAGAAAATGTCTGTGTGGAAGATATGTGCAGATGTCTTAAACTTTGCCTGTGAGTGTACTTTTGTTACAAAAACAACATTTTTACAGAAATAAGCAAGACTTTCTGTGGGCACTGTATAATCTACTGCCAAGTCAAGCGGACATTGTTCTGAGTGAAGCTGCAGCCCAAAGCCAGGTCACTCCTGGCAGAACTTCCTGGAAGGCAGAGCCGGGTCTAGAGGTCTCATTGTGAACAGTAGGAAACCAAACGGCTGTGAACTTCATGTAACCCCTCCTATATGTCCGGAGGATGACTCTCAGAGGCCCCATCCTCCACACTGCGCGGATCTTTCAAGTCAAGTCAATTCCTGAAGACAATTTGATGGCAGCGATCCCAAAAACAATAAAAGACATTCAATAGCCCTGCATACAACTATATGAATAGAAAAATAGTAAAATTCCTAATACTTGTAAGCTTTGCCTAGGTACAGAACGTAAAAGCTTAATGCTCGACACCTGCCTACAGAACAGATCTGATAACTGCACCTGCTTACTTTCTGTAATTTTACCAGCCATATTAACAATCCTGGTCAATAAATCCTCAAGCAAAAAACCAACAAAGCAGAGTAGAAAATAAAACAGATTCAATAAAAGTCTTGTACAAGATATACATTAGTCATCTGTCCAAAGGCCCTAAGTTTCCAATGAAATTCCCAGAGGTGGAAATTTCATGTCCAGAAAGTATAAATCCAGACCATGATTTTGTTTTAACCAAACACCCGAGTACTCTGTGACTGTGACTCCTCATACTCAATTGGTTGGTTGAAACAAAATCCCCGGTCTGGATTTTTACTTTCTGGACCTGAAATTTCCACCTCTGCATTTTCCTGCCGTGTCTTCTTACTCATTTCCTGGAGCTGGAATTGGGCTGAGACGTTCCTCACGGTGCAGACGTACAGGCCGAAGTCAGACGGCTCACGGAGCGTGAGCTCCAGCAGGCTGCTCACCACCTTCTGCGATGTGTTGTGGAGGAACCTGAGGATGGGTCATCACTTTAAGGACAGGGGTCCGTACTCAGACCCGTTTCTGCAGCACTCCCAAACCGTGCCCCGAGTTTGTTTGCAGAATCGAGCTTCCAAAAGTTGTTCAAAAATACTTGCTAAAGCACACAGCAGCAGAATCTATGTCAACATAAGCTAAAATAGATTCCTTTAATCAGTAAACTTCTACTGATGTTTTATCCAGGATTCTCTCCTCTTCCGGGTGACTCTCATCCCTGACATAGAACTTACAACTTTGGCCATCAACCATCAATGGTTGTCTCTCATATGTCTACTTTAAACACCCTCAGTATGTTCAAGGTGCCAACATGCATGAAGTTAGTACTGTAAAATTGCGCCCATGATATTTCATACATGAGAAAACGGACAGTATAATCGGTACAGTCGATTCTTCTGCATTGCGACTTTCCCCAACACGGTTTTAATATATCCCAGGATCGGCATAAGGAATTAAATGGGAGTTTTCAGGAATTCTGCAAAAGCCACAGACCACAAGTGAAGGTCAGCAGACAACACACAAGAAGATTAGTAACTGAAATACATAAAATATGTGTACATGTGTATGTGTTGATTTGGAAGATGTCAAGTGTGTTTCCGGCATCCGGTCATGCAATATTTCTCAGTGATATTAGTATCTCACGTTCATCTTTTTCCCTCTGCATGCTAAGGGGCCCAAGACGTTCCATAAGGTTTATCCAGATCGCAGTAGGCTTGCTTCCCTAACCCCGACAAATCGGGGGGTGACTATATAATGAAAAAGCGACTCACTCTGAAAGGTTCTGCTGCTTGGTGAGGTTGGACAGAAGATTCCCATCTCTGATCCATTGTAGGGTGGAGTCACACTGTGGTTCCTGGGTGTCCCACGGTAGCAGAGCTGTGCAGTTCAGGGTCACGGTGGAGCCCAGTGTCGACTGTCGATCCGTCAGGGTGCCGTCGGGCACAAACACAGGGGGCTGGGAGCATGCGGACTCTGTGGTGGCAGATGGTGATTTCTGTTAGTGCGGCAAGACAGCACTCGGGGGGGGGGGGGGGGGGGGGGAGACTGGGGCGATAGGCAGAGAGCACTTGCTGGCGGGGCCTTCTTAAGTGAGACGCCGAATGGGGTGGCATGCCTGTGTGCAGGAGGATAGCTGTGCATGGGTTCGAGCACTAATAAGCGTGACTGTACCACCTGACCTGCACAAAAGTGTTCATCAGAAAATACAGAGAAAGTGCTTTTTCATTTATACTGTTTCATGGTGTTTTGGGGCTAAAAAGCTAAGTTTTTATTTATTTATTATCAATTGTCACCTGCTACATTACTTTGGTTTGGAATTAAAAGGCTAATATCCTTAAAATGAGAGCGGACCGGAATCCCCTAAGATTCAGGAGCATGACGCGCTGTACAGTGTTCCTGCCCATGCATCTCGATACGAGCGCAAACAGGTGCAGGGCTCTCAGGATCTGTTCAAAATCTGAGCCATGTGCATCCACCCCTCTGGTCTGTGCGTCAGCTTTCGGGCGGCTGGGGTTCGGGGGGGGGGGGGGGGTGCGGCGGGGCGGCAGCATCCGCCGCCGGTTGGCACTTTTAATGCATCTTGCTGTATTCCCGAAAAAAGTCAGGACAGGAGGGAACGCGGAGCCAATGACAATGAGCCAGAGCGGGGAGGAGGGCGGAGAGGGAGGGGGGCCACGGAAGAGCCCGGAACGGCCCCAATACCTAGAGGAGAAATGCTTTCCCCGAGCTGGAAAATACTTAACAGGCCGCTCTTTTCTTCCCGTGCCACGAAAGGCCGCCCCCCCCCCACCCAACACGTAATACCCCCGTGGCCCCCGCGTGAAGACGATAGAGATGCGTGCCTTTGGCAGATGGGGGCCGGGAAAACCAGCGCCGTCGGGAAAAGCTCGCCGGGGAGGAGTCAGCTGCTGCTTTTGTACGTGTCTGTTTTGCGCTCGCAGGGAATGCGTCACACTCGTGGGGAATGCGTCGCGTGCGCCCTCGTTGCCCCCCCCCCCCCCCGCCATTCCCCCACAGCCAGGTGGCATCCGGACACGGATTCGCAGAGGATGGGGTGCGAATGGAAAGCAGATGAGAGTGAGGGGAGTGGCCAGTTGGAGGCGTTTGGGAGCAGCGAGGGGAGGGGGGGGGGGGTTAACGCTGTGTGACGGGGCGAGGAGCAGGGAGGCAGACGGTGAGGGGGGGGGGCGGAGGGGGCAGCCCTCTGATGACAGGAAGAGAGCGGCGAATGAGTAGATGGGAGGAGAAATCCCCCTTTCCTGGGGTCCCTTCTGGCCAATCAGTGCTGAGAACACAAATGGTGCTTTGACACATAGAAGCTGCACTG
>JAABNY020000019.1:6718546-6728917 GCA_015164015.2 Brevimyrus niger
AGCTGGGGGAGTGGGAGCAGGCGGCCTTTGTGGTGGAGTTTGGTGGTTTCGGTGGGGGCGGAAGGACCGCACTCGGGGGGGGGGGAGCAGAATGTGGCTCAGAGGTTTAGAACTCTGTGCCTCTAATCAGAAGGTTGCTGGTTTGAATCCCGTGATCACATCTCAAACCTCAAGACCCTCAAGCCTGCCCACCCCCAAAACAGAGTACTCCGGGTGACTGGATTGATGGATGGCCCTGCACTCATCTGTTCCAGTGAACCTGTTCTCCATCTTTTTCAAATGTACATAAACCTTCATTTCATTTCAATGCGGAGGTTTCAGCAAATCTGATAAGACCCAAAAGGCCACACCCCAGTACTGAGCTTTTTAAACAATGTATCGTTGCATCGTTTCCCTTCAGGTAAGGAATGTTTGTGGTCAGCTCACTAGCTAGCGTGACTCACTCCTTCAGCTGGTCTATTCTGAGCTATGAAAACCAGTCTAGTCTGCCCTGCTACACGGAAGCACAAAGCGGAGGTAAAGTTATGTTACCTCTGCCACGATATTTTGGGTTCTGGCACAAATGCAAAAAAGAAATTTCTCTGGAATAGTGACAAGAGGATAAAAAATAAAGACTGCTTTGCACACCATGCCCCGATTCACATATAATTGTCCAAAGAAAAGATGTTTTATGGAGTCATGTATTGACCATATACATTGTGTTTATGTTTGTAAAAGGTAACATTTCTTTTCTTGATGCTTGTTGGTATGGATTACTTTACTGTATATCATTAATTTTAATACCTTAACATTGATAGCTAATTAGTCAGCTAACATCATTGTTAATTGTGAATATAAAGCGCGATTAGTATCTTAACTTATTAACAGTATGTATCTTGTTGACATATTTGCCTCGTGGACAACAACCCATGGAATTCCATAAATTTTAGCCAATCTGCACCAGAACACTCGACACACAGTAGCTAAGGCAGTGAGGGGGCAGGAGAGAAATCACCAGTTAGATACAGGGGATGATTAGGAGGCCAGATCTGATAGGGCCACAGTAGAAACAGTGATTTCTGATCTTAATTCCACTTTAAAGACTGTTTTACAGGTTTATTCCAGGTTAACCAAACGCCCCCATTGGTTTCACAGCTCAATCATTAACCAACAAGTTTAATGCTATGACCTTTTCCTGCTACAAGAAGATCAGAGCACTTGAAAAATGCTCCATTGCACCTCTGTAGTTAGGAACCACTCAGCACGCTAACGCTGTGTCATCAGGAAGACCCAAGGGCTCTAGTTCTTGTTGGGATCTTATGGGATTTCATACAAATCGCAGCTGTTAACCTTCACAGAACATTCATAGGAACAAATGGAACCATGGTGTCCTCTGTACCCTGGTTTTTGCATGAAGGTGGGATCCCCAATCGTGCTCCAAGAACAGAGCATGTAAAAGGTCCGGCGATCAGACCTGGGCCAAAGTCTGGCAGCAGAAAAGCAAAGAGGTTAAAAATGAGTAAACGGAGCACAGTAATAAATCCATGTAATTCCTGCTCTACAGAAAAGGCGGGACTGTCTGAGAGGAAGGAAAAAAAACAAAAACCGTGGAAGACAGGAGACATGGGCTATACTGCCCAAAGCCCCATTTACAAACCCAGAGAAGGCTTCCAGCCTGAGTCATCTGCCCTTGCAATACGAGAAGGTCACCTGAGATTGCAGCCAGGTGCCTGGGCAGGTAACCCTACCTTTCAATTGACAAAGGCACCCTCTGCTTCTCAGCTAATGTGCAGGAGAAGCCATTAAGCCGATTTCTGACAATTACTCTCCTGATGAAGTGATTTAAAGTAACTAGAGACCTGAGCAAAGAATTGTGATGTCATTGGTTACAATTTGTCAGAACGCTGCTCTTGTATCATAAAGGCAGTATCACTTGTTAAAATCACAGTTTAAAAAAAAAACAAAAAACACTAGTTCCTGGGTCTGAGATTGTTTACTGCACATTGGAATAAAGCAAATCATTTATTCCACAGCTTTTCTGAACAGGATGGACCTCAGGCAATGTGAGGGTTTAAATTTAAGCTCTAAAATGAGCAGAGCAGGGCCAGATGAATCGCCACTGCCTTGGGGAAGCAGAGCTTGTCCACATGGCTTGGTCCAGTAATAAATACAAAGAGGACATTGACCACACGCTCACAAAGAGGAGCAGCACTGGGCCGCTTGTAACCAGCCAGAACCTTACAAACGCCTGGAGAAACCTGTTACTGCACCCTTAAGAAAGAACTTCTGTGGAGCTTTAAATGGACAGAAACGTAATTATGTAAGCCATGCATGATGCAAAAGCATGACTATTTGTGCTGGGAATGGGTCAGCGGGAACATACTGCCAAAAGAGCCTTGAGGCTCACTGACTAACTTACTGACCTTACCAACCCAGGGTTCAGGCTACATCGGAGTAAGACAAACCGCGCTGCATCCCGGCATGCTGCTTTGCATTTCCTCTAAACATTTAAAATCTGCTGCACGTGGTATAAGAATATATAGGAAAGCTGAGGAAACTGCAGCCAATCACTTGCATACTCATGTGCAGCCTTTAGACCTGGGGTTTCCATGCAAACCACGCAGAAACAGAAACAATCAGCGGGCTGGTATCGTGACACTGCAAGCAGAGGGAGGCTTAACGGCATGCAAACGTGACTGGCTCTAATCATCTACACTGCAATCTACCCAGTGCTCCTCAAGGTGGACCTGCAGCCACTTTTGCTTCATGTACTCATCTAACCGCTGGTTCTGCTGGGCGTTCACTGGAAGCTCAGTCTAGCCGACTCCTTGACCACATGTATGTTTGTGATGTGCTATATTTCTCACTCATACATTGGTTTTGGACAAAGGCATCTGCTAAATAAAATAAATGTAATTGGACTGTGGAGAATCCTTAAGCTTTCACGCAGATCAGAAGACATGCAAACCACCTACGGGGAAACAAGAAGAATTAATGGGAGGGAAAAAATGGAAGGAGGGGAATTAAGACTAATTAAAATCTCCAATTGTGAGAGCTTCTGATCATTTTGCATTACTATAACACTATGTCCATTCAAAGTACAAAGAGTAGACTGAATGGACTAATAACTATAAAAACTAAATGACATATAAACAAGTCAAGTAAGGTATGGTATAAGCAATAGACTAGGGGAGACCATGCACTCCATTAAACTTTCATATTACTGTATGCATTTCTGTAAGCTCATTATCTCTCCATTAATTATGGCCACTTTTACAGCGAGCATCTGCAAAACAGCTACTCAGCATGAAGTATCATTCTCGCCATTCAAATATTTATGTTACATGTATTATAAAGAATTTGCCCTTGAAGAAATCTGAAAAATTAAAGGGTGTTGCTGGCTTTTGTTGTACGACATTGCAGCCAGAGAACTTTTATTAATAACATTTATTATTAACTGCATCATGTTCATTCAAAGCACAAAGGGTAGAATTAAAGTTTTGCCAGATAATGTTCAAGTACAATCTCGTAAAAAGATGTTTTTTTTTCTTCGATCGATTCTTTTCCCCCTTCCAAGGGCCCTTAGAGGCTTCGCACAGAACAACCTCAGAAGTGAAATCTTCTGTTCTCACATTCCAGCAGAAAAAGCTCCTCTCCTGCCCAGTACAAAAATGTCAGTTTATCCGAAACCTGTGTGCCCATCAGCACAAACTTACTGTATGTCCAGCTTAACCCTGCATTTTTGCATGTGGGCTGGAGCAGGAAAGAACTGGGCTTAAGTGCACAGCTTACAGCTACTGTTTGCTGTGCAAACACAGTGAGGTCACGGACACACGCTGCTCAGCAGTAGATGCTGCTGAAAAAAGTCAGCAGCTCAACATGAAGCTAACACCAGTGTTTCAGTCCACTCTTGTGGAAAATCACTGGCAGACCATAAAGGTGGGCTGGTACAACAGGACTGCACCCAAACCAGCCTGTAAGTGGGGTATAAAGTTGTTTTCTCTTTGAGGTGGACTGTTTTGCTTTTTCCCAACTTTTTGGGGATTTAGGTGCTTTAAGCATGGAGAGCAGAATCCTTAATATAGATCACAAGGATCCTTAGTATAAGGCTGATATAAGTAATATGTGGGCAACCTCAGAGAGAACAGTAGCCTCCCTGACATGTTGTTTATTAGAATTAGGTGATCAGTGGTCCTTGTAAACACACCACAGCACGTAACAACAAAACGTGTCCTCTGCATTTAACCCATATGTGACTTTCCTAACATAGCAGGGGGCAGCTAAATCAGTGCCCAGGGTGCAGTGCTTGGGGACGGTACTTTGCTCAGGGTACCTCAGTGGTGACTTGCTGGTGGGGGATTCATACCTGCAATCTTTCGATTACAAGTGCACTTCCCTAACCATCAAGCCACCGCCGCCCACTTTATGGAGAAAGCATGCAAAAAGGGATAAACAGGGACCCATATCCTGGATTTACTCTTGGTTACCCAGTTTGTTTAAAAAGAGTGATTTATTAACTGAAGCTTTGGCAGGTTCAAAGGTCACATGAGAACCACAGTCACCCCAGTGTCTATATTATAGTATACCACAGAAATGCTGGACAGTGGGGACACTTTTACAAAAAGGAAAAAGAAACGTTTTTATTTGTTTGTGTAGAGACCTTAGATATTGTGGTCACCTCTCCGGCTGACTTCATACAGTAGTTTAAATATTAATAGTCTTTCATCATAAGTACCTACGTATCAGTTGTCATTGGAAGATATTTATTCTGCGACACGTTTTAATTACGACCTTAGATCGTTCACAACTATGAAAACAACACGTCAAATCAAATCACCACGATTTAACTGAAGCTTTCCTGTCCAGGGGGGGAGTAGTTATTTCATCGTATCCAGCACCATGATAAGTTCGATCTTACCTGCAGGATTTCCAGAAACGTTTCCCCACAAGATAACCGTCATGAGCAGAAACAGCGCCAGAGTCCTTCTCATCGTCACCATTATGATCCGGAACTTAGAAAGTGTTGAGGCCAGTTTTAAAAAGATCAGACCTGCAGCTCTCTCGTTTTCCGCAAGCCAGCACCGATCACTATCATCCGTGTAGACCCAAAGCTCAACGGGAAAGTGAAACGAGGCACGTGACGGGGACACCTGCCCGGGTCACGTGACAGGGACGCGTACCTGCCCAGGTGTGTAGTGCGCGCGGTAAAGGTTCCCGTGCTGCACGAGCATGTTCAAAAATAAATATGGATCCAAATATGCTCCTGAATATCCGTATTGTAATATTAAACACAGACCCATGACTCCTGAATATCCGTGTTGTAATATTAAACACAGACCCATGACTCCTGAATATCATGTGTTTGTGCTGATGTTACGTGAAAATAAAGTCTCAGGTCGCTTTTTCAGTAGCTGCAATGAACTAAACTTATGAGCGGGACCAGGAGCAAATGTGAATAAATAATAATAAAAAAAAGCTAATCGAAAGGAAGGTTGATATGTTGAGTTTTTTTTTTGTTAACAAACTCTGTAAATGTATATATTTCAATTTGGATTTAATTTAATAATTATGCACAAACATAGTCATAAAATACACAAAAAGGACTTGTTCATTACAACCATAAACTGTGGTTACTTTGTCCGTCTGCATGTTTGGGTTCACACCCTGTGCCCTTAAGATGACATATTTAATCAGCAAGCAACATCACAAGCTAATTATGCCCTTACCATTCAGTTATGGTTACTATACAGTGAATGTAAAGACATCCAAATCAGTGTAGATATGAATAAATGAGAACAGAGGCTATTTCTGTTTGTGAACCAAATAAAACTTAACTACACCAGCTGTAACCTGAATCCTTTTAACCACGCCTTTGGAGACTTGAAGTAGTATTTTTATTAACAAAATTAATGGATTACACTTATTTGTTACCTAGAAAGATAAGCCATCTCCAAGCCCAGAGATCCCCTTACATGGCTATTTTATTATATTTTCTAACTGTTAAATAATTGGCAAGAACACATTATAAGCAGTACTCCAGTAACACAGAGCAGCAGGAGTCGTCAAACTTGAACGCCCAGTTAGAATGTTTGAGGTACCAGCCCTGCAACTGAGCCCCCAAGATGTCATAAGGTCATAAATCCGCTAAGCGTCACAAGTAACTAAATTCAGCACTAGTACCACCAAAGTCTACTTGAAGAAATTATTACAGAAATATTCAATACGGTTTAATAAAAAAAAGTTATAAATAAAAAATAAAACTTTTTACACATGTGGACTTGATGTGAGGATGAAAGCTGGTTTTCGGCATCTGCGGCTTACATGTTTCTTGTTTTTGGCACCTGGTTCACCCTTGAAACCTGGACATTTTTTAATCAAATTTGTGTTGCTTTAGAGGAGCACATGGTACGATCGACGATAAGCACTCTGAGTCACTCCGAGTGAATGCCGCCATTATCGTTTTGGATGAAAGCATATCCTGGATATATTTACAGATCCCTAAAATGTACCAAGAGGAATAAAGAAAGAAGTGGTTTCATTTTTTTGTGAAATGGGCAAATGTCAATTAGCAGAGAGTCCAGCCTGATACCAGAACAAGGAGATGCTCATCCCTCAGTCACCGGGCAACACAATTTCTGTGTCCTAAATGAGGGGCGATACCTGGCTGAAATATCCCACCCACTCCCCCATTCTGTGGGCAATGTGATGTGAAACATAAATTAGAAAGTAGGGTCTATACCACAAATTTCATGATGGCATATTATTAAAATTAAACAGTTTTTAAGGACAAAAATACATACAAATCAATGACCCATTCTGACCTTTCACAATTCAAGTGTTACAGTTTTATACAACAAACAAAATACATGATAATTTGTAATGAATGGTGATTCCATTGTTAGCAGAAGGACACGTCGGGAGCCTGATGTGCTCAACAGAACATGAAGATAGAATATAAGCACAAACGGTGTCCATTCGCTGTAGCATAACACCTTCTCCACCTTCCAGCAGCCTCTGACACTTTATATATTTATTTATGTATGTAACCTGCAAATATGTAAGAAGTCCATCCATTTGAAGTTCATGGCAACCTAGAAGAAGTATTCTATACATTTGTCAAAATGAAGCCCAGGAAAAAATGGAAGCCTCGGTGGTAAAACTTTTATAAGATGGTAGTGGTTGTAGTGGGGAGCTCTTCAGACCTGGGCTTTGCAGGAGGACACATGCGTTCCAAAGTCCATAACTCCTTATCTGCAGTAGTAGCCTTCTGAGGTTTTGAGGAGACCATAGATCTACTCTCGTGATTCCATCCACGTGGTCCGATCCTGAGCGTTTCCATAGTCTAGCCCATGATCCTGGGCTCAGGAAATGAGCTGTAGGTAGAACCCTTCAGGTTCTTAAGCCGTTGCAGCACCTGGTCATTCATTCAGCCTTATGACATACATGGGAATTACAACAGACAGACTGAGGGGTTTTCCTAGATATTTTGGGCCCCAAAAATTATCATACTGTATCTCCGACCCAGACCAAACCAATTATGTTCCAAATTTTTTATGGTCCTCAGGAGCTCCTGAAATCTCCCTAGTTGGAATCATCCTAAATTTTCCTCTCTGCTCAGCACCCCGGGACAGGCTGAGCAAACCAGTAAGACCCAGGGTGAATACAATTGGTCAAGTCTTTGAATTGTGTCTTTGTTTTCTTTCATCTATGTTCACATCCTCTTACATAGGAGACACCTAAGAACCTCTTCCTTGACGTCCATCTTGAGCTAGGCTTCATTTTCATAGTCTAGGTGAGGAAGTGTTCTGATGTTGAGATGATGGAGCATGATGGGAAATCGCACTGGGCTCACTGGGTCGCATCTCCTTGTTTCCCAGTTGCTCCCCCTTGTTGCCCTGTGTCCTGCAAGGCTGTTCCTCTCATCACGCGTCAGAGCTCTGCTGCCACTGCGCTCTTCTCTCTTTGAACAAGCTGCATTCAAGAGAATTCAAGAGTTACGCCGGGGCAAAGCTGGCCACATTAAGCAGATAATTGAAGTAATATTGGTTGATAATTGAGGAATGAAACACTATGCACTGAATGGCCAGCAGGGGTCAGGAAAGAACATGCAGGGGCTTTCCAGGATTAAGCTGATTGTGATCAACACCAGTCAAAACGTAAATGTCTTTCTATTGTCTGAATATGTTTGTAGTGCTACTTAAAACCAGAATTTTCCTTCAGGATTAATCAAACCAACCAACCTACCTATCTATCTAGCTAACTACCTACTGATTTATCTACTGATCAATCTCTAGGTCCTTATGGTCCACCTGTTCACACTTACCCGAGCTCCTCTTTCAGTCTACTTAACTTGTCCTCCAGTCTGTCATTTTTAACTTTGTGTGGGCTGTCCGGGACAAACCAAGCGACAATGAATTTGCAGATGACGACCACGTGCTGTGGAGACAGGAATCCTACATTAATGAGCGTTCACACAGACATAGCGGAACCAAACCCAACATGACTGTTATGTGCGTACAATAACTGCATAATGCTAACTGCTAATGCTAATGTTACATCAGAGTGTGCCAGCGCCAGCCTCACCTCAAAAAGGATGACAAAGGCAAAGCGCACGGCCAGGATAAGCCAAAACTGTGAAGTGAAGCTGTAGTCCTCACTGTTCCTGTAGTCTTTATAACTGGGAACACAAAGCGCATGTATCGTCTAGTACTACAATACCCAGCAGCCCGGGTATTCACTCACATTTACGACAAGTAGGCGATCTGTGATTTAGGAGTACATGGAAAAAAAAAACTGTAACACATCATTTCAAAGCTCATGCAGAGCAGACATGTAATATAATGACACTGTTTTCCCCTGTAATTATCTTATGAAATGTGCATTCCTCACTGTCTGAGTTTCTGAAGCTTGTATGTATAAAATGATAGTAAAATATTTTAAGTAGCTTGAGCTTAGTTGTGATGGAACTAATTACTGTTCATCGAAAATAATACATAAATTACCATCGATGACACTGAAATGTGCTTAATTAAACACTTCTCTGTAAATAACTGTAATTCCCATAGTCTCCAATAGGGGATGCTAAACGTTGTGCAAAAGCGTACAGATAGAGCAGTGTGAGGTTGCAGATTCACGTATTGTTCCTACCTGCAATGGGTGACGGAGAGGCCGTTATGTGTGATCAGCTGTTTGGGCGTGAAGTCATTGATTACGTTTGGGTCATTCACACACACTGTGGACAGGGAGTTGTTGATGTATCCACTCATGCAGCTGGAAAGGACATACAATCAAAGGTGAGGCCTTACCCACACCCTTCATAACTCCATCGCCCTTAACTCCCGCTGCCCCAGGAGCACTGGATGTTGGCTGACCCCCAAAACCGGCCTTCACTCGTTTATATACAAGTGTCTGTATCTCTAATGGAGAGCAAGGTGGGATGTGTGAAAGCTATATTATATTCTTATGACAACAAGGTACAGCTATTCTGTTCTAGTGCAGTCTTACCTGATGCCTGATACAGTACCAGTGGCACACGGACCATATCGGTAGAGGTACACAAGTCGAGGGATGAAGTCGGAAGTTACTCCGATGACGAGTCCATTTGCGATGACGGCCAGCACACCGATGGCCTCCAGAATGATGGACCAAATGCCTGGAGGCACATGGACATGCAGTTTGCTAGAACCCAGCACTCGGCAGATTCCCTCCCACACTCAAGCTTCCCTCCACTGACAAACTCACCGATGTTGTTGGTCTTCTTCGGCACCAGCCGGCGCTCCAGGCTGACCATCTTAATGGCGTCCAGGCGTATCTCGAAGACATTGTTGACAAGAGCCAGGAAGGGCGCCAGCGGGAAGGCGGCCACGAAGATGGTGGTGAAGCTGAACTGGAGAACTGCGGAGGGCCGAGAGGGGAAGCTGACGTGGAGAAAGTCAAGATAGAACGGAGGCAGAAAGCAGAGGGGGTGAAGGTGACCTAAACCAGAGGCAGAGGGGTGAAGGTGACCTGGACCAGAGGCAGAGGGCAGAGGGGTGAAGGTGACCTGGACCAGAGGCAGAGGGGTGAAGGTGACCTGAACCAGAGGCAGAAGGGTGAAGGTGACCTGGACCAGAGGCAGAGGGCAGAGGGGTGAAGGTGACCTGAACCAGAGGCAGAGGGGTGAAGGTGACCTGAACCAGAGGCAGAGGGGTGAAGGTGACCTGGACCAGAGGCAAAGGGGTGAAGGTGACCTGGACCAGTGGCAGAAAGCAAAGTGAACATGCAGAAAGCTGAAGCAGAAGATTACAGTGACCAGCTGGGTCAGCTACTCTCCTCCCCCCCCCCCCCCCCCCCCCCCCCCCCCCCCCCCCCCCCCCCCCCCCCCCCCCCCACACAACCCAAAAAAAACCAACA
>JAABNY020000019.1:6795353-6825434 GCA_015164015.2 Brevimyrus niger
TGTCTAACTGTGGATCTTCCAGTTTCCACCTTAACCATAAGTAAGCAAACCAAATACAAGACTTTTGCCATTTTAGATTTTGATTGCAGTCACATATTTTTATAGAAACAAGTTTCTGGAAACTCAGACTGGAAAAATGTCCCCACAAGGTAAAAATAACAGACTTTTATCGCATTGTATGGACAATTAGTCCCCACAAGGTAATGTATACATACCCCCCACACACAGAAACACACACACACACACACACACACGCACAAATGCCTGCACTTACCTGGAGGACCAGGGATGCTCGGTCACTCTCCAAGTGCGCCAGCCACTCCTGGCACGTCTCGCCGGAGACGGGAGGGCCGAGGTTCCCCTGCAGGGACACAAACAGGTGGCTGATGCTGGGGGAGGAAGGGGGGGGGGCGTGAAAAGCATGCTCTCAGCAGTGATTAACCTTCATTAAAATAAAAACAGCAAGAAGTGTCACCAATCCAAGCGCGGAACTCTCCGGGAGTCATGACTGCAACTTTTATCCACAAAGGGCCAGTTTACTGCTACAAGGCAACCGACAGAGGGTGGAATTACTTCTCAGACACTGCATACTTAAGCACTCGTAACGGCACACACCCACAGACACGCACACACAGCCCCAAACAAAGCCCCGCTCGGAGACTTCCAGTCACAGAGATCAAGACTGGGATGCCGGAAGTCAAAGTGCTTGACCATCTCAAGCAGCTTCACATCATTAGCACTCAAGGAAAACCGCTTCTCTTGATAATTCCCGCAGCACTCGGCTCGTCCAAGCGTGTTATTTTATCCAGCTAAGAAATACAACATCAACACATTCAAGCTCGTAAAATGCTATCAGTTTCACTGGAGACTTTGCCCCTCATCCGACGCAGTCTGCCAAGCTCTCACTCGTACCCTTCTTGTTTTGTTGGCGATGCAACCCCTCGTTCTCCCAGACACACACGAGACAGCCAGCAATGCCAGGTTCATACCTCACACTATGGACCTGAGGTGCTCCTCCCTCGACCCACCGCACGTTCACAGAAACACCGCAGCGCAGGGCAGCGGGACGGCAATCCGCACGGAGCGGCCCTACGCTCACTCTAGGGCGTGGGACTGGAATTCTTACTGGAACAGAAGATCTCTTGTCCATGTGAGAATATCAACACATTCTGCTCTTTTCTAAGAGGGCAAGCAAAGTGTTTGAAAACAAAAAAATAGTGTGGTGCTTACCTCGTGTAGCAAAGTATAACATTTCGTCAACTATAAATAAGTCATTGAGTGGCCATTTTGAGAGCCTATTTCATAGCTGGAGCAGCTCAATATAGGTGGTGTTGCAGCAGAAAGTCATCCACGCATTTACTGTAACCACTACTGTTACTGTGTCCCGTTCGGGGTCTCGGAGGGTCTGGTGCCCGTGGCTCCGGCATGTGGCAGGAACAACCCAGGATGCAGTGCCGTCCCGTCCCGTCACACGGGGCAGTCACACCTGCATACCTACAGGCGACCTGGCAGCTCCTGTTAATCTCAGCATGTTTTTGGACTGTGTGGGGTGTGGGGGGGGGGGGGGAGCCAGAGTGCCCAGACGGAACCCCAGAATGACTCGGGAGAACATGCAAACTTTACACACGGAGCTGTGGCAAAGACTCGAACCCTGCTCCCAGAGGTGTGAGGAGACAGTGCTAACAAATGCACCACCATACCACCCACAACAGGAAGCCACTCTGCCCCATGCTTTTGTGAGGCTCGCTGCGTAAACCAGCCCCAGCCCCAGCCCCAGGCCAGGCAGAAGCTCCACATCAGGTTAGGCAAGCCCAGCAGACCTGGAACGCGAACCAGGCCGCCCGGCGCCCCGCCTCTACTGCCGGAAGGAGAAGAACACCCTCATTAGCGCTGCCCGAAACTAGCGGCCCTTCTTAACCCAGACGGCCCTCGACTCCGGTCTGATGGCAGGAGTGCAGCTCAGAGACCTGCCACAAGGAGGAGCGGCCAACTCGGGGTCAACACAAGCTGGATCTCATTAGTGCGATTCAGGCAGACGCTGGAAACCCCCTCAGTTCTCTCAGAGCTGGTGGACCAGCTGAAACTGTCCGTGACCTGGAACGGGCTTCTAGAACACCCTGGATGGCTGACGCTGCAGTGTAGTCATCCTCTGGAGCAGGGCATCATTTATAGATCGGCCTACTGCAATTACTGCAGCGTCATCTGCTGTGAATGAGAGGACTGAAGCGTGACCTTCTGTAGAAGAACACACTTTACAGGGATGCTACTTAGAAATATGCACTTCAGAATATTCTTACAGAGGTGCTTCTCAGCTAATTTTTCTGCATGGACATTTATTCCAGCTTCACTCAAGGGCAGGATTGAGGGGGGAGGAATGCACAAGCATTATATGAGAAGAAACTCAACTAGGCTTCAAAATAAAAGTTCTGTAGTGTTCGTACTGTATACCGCTGTTACTAATTCACCCAGACTTCCTTAAAGACCTTATGATCTGTCATTACTCTCAGCCTGTATCCCATCAGGATCTCAGGTGTTCATCTAGAGCAGTTGAGGTGAAGTGCCTTCAGTGTTCCAGCAAAGGGGGACACTTTGCTAGCCAATCAGGGCCAGCGACACGGCCCCCTGGTGGCCCCTGCTGTTACTGCAGCTCACCGTGCACGCCTGCAGCCAGTCCTTGAGGGTACGAGCTGTGCTCTCGGGGACCTGCTTCCTTAAGGTGTCTCTGTGCTCCATGCTGGGCTGGGCCTCCAGGGCGAAGCTGAGCTCCTCGGCCAGCCGCAGCACCTCCGGTTGCCCCCCCAAGCCGCCGGAACCTGGGGGCGACACGGAAGGCGTGGGCCGGGGTCCGTCCGGAGACAGAGGGCTGCTAAGGGCTCACTTATATTTATATTTATCTCAATCTAGCAGATTATTTGAAGCAAAATGATGCACATTTTTAAGAAAGCGGGGAGAGTCAGTTCCTGGAGCAATTCAGGCTTAAGGGCCCATTGGTGAAACCGCTCTGCTGCTGCTGGGATTTGAACCAGCAACTTTCCAGTCACAGGCATAGGGTCCTAATCCTCTGAGCTTTACACATTCCCGCGACTATAGGAGCATTTCTCAAAAAAAGTGAGGTTAGGCTACAAAAGGCCGTAACTCACCCAAAACAATCAATTCATGTCAAAAGCAAATCATTCTATCGGTGAATTAGTTAGTGACACCAAAATGAAAACGTACAATCAGCATCGTTTTAAGCATGAGAGTCAAGATGCTTAGATACATTGTCAGTATGTCAGTGTAAGTCTGTTACTCCTGAGCTCCACGATTCTGAATAACAGTCGGTTCCCACTTTCCCATTGGATCATTTTTCATTAGCAAACTGATACTTCCTCATGTCAGAGTGACCAGTTTCAACATTGCAAGGCTCTGCATTAGAGTATGTAAGGTTCACTGGCAGGAGAAAGTACTCACATGCACATATGTAACATCTTCAGATCTCAACACACAGTTCAATACCAAAGAAAAAAGGCACACAGAACTGTGTAACACAAAAATAGCAAAATTACAACAAAAGCATGTACTGTGGTGACCATAAATACAGTAATGCCATATCACTGCAATTTATGGAAAATATCTGTAAATCATTCTGAATGTTTGGTGTTTTGCATATCGTGGTTAATCACATAAAGTTTAGGGTGTAAATTTATTGCAAAGTGAAACTACAAACTATTTGGTCCAAAAACACTGAAGCAAAAGAAAATTCTGCCAAATGCTGACAATTGTACTAAAGCATTTGGACCTTTGTGTGAAGCGATGAGAAATGATTATTATGGTGTGGGGATTTTGCAGATGTTAATTGTCATTAGAGAAAGGCTCCAACGCAATCGAGAAAAACTGTAATATGGGCTCCTGCCTGCCCAGAGGGGATGTATCAGTTATTAAACCGACAGGAAGATCCTCACCTGAGAAGTGAACCGAGGCACAGAGATGCACAGAGAAGCACAGAGAGGCACAGAGATGCACAGAGAAGCACAGAGAGGCACAGAGATGCACAGAGAAGCACAGAGAGGCACAGAGAGGCCTTGCACACACTGTATTAGGGACGCAGTACTTGCTTTTTATGCATACTTTTCAGGAATGTGTCAAACTTTAAAATGAGACAACGCTGAGATACACTGTAACTGTGTTTTTGTGAGGGCAGGGGGTGCATGTTGAAGTGACCCTGGGTTCTGTTCCTTCTGCATTTCAGAATGATTAACCAGCCCTAATCATAGCACATGTCATGACGGTGCACGATGTCACACACAGGCGAGGTCTGGGAAACAGAAGCAGACGGAATGTACAGTGCTGCTGAGAAAGCAGCAGCTCATAGCTGCCTAGAGGAATATGAAGAGAGGATGGAAGAGGGGTCATGCATGGTGGTACCACTAGAGGGCGGTGTGCACGAGCAGATGAACCAAAACCGTTAGCGTAGCTATACCGTCAGTTCAGAGGACAAACTCTATCAACTCCTTTTGAGATAATTATCATTATGTGAGCAAAGAAGTTAATAACAGCTAATAATGAACTATTCTAGGTTTTCTCAATTGCTTTGGAGCATTTCTTAAATGACAATTAATATTTGCAAAACAATTAGTGTGATTCCCACACCATAATGTCACTTCTGCACTGCAGAACATCATTTCTTATTGCTTCACACAAATTCCCAAATGTTTTAGCACATATACGCAAATGGTTTTGTACAATTGTTATCATTTGGCACAATATTCAGTTGCTTTAGTCTTGTTGGTCAAAATAGGTTATGTAGTTTCCCACTGTAATAATTTTACAACCAAAACTATATATGTTAGTCACCACATGAAAAAACCATTAACCAAGCTTTCAAAATGATTTTAAAATGTATTCCATAAATTGCAGTGATACGGTATTTTGTTCTTGTACTAGCATTTTGCTGTTTTTGTGTCACGCGGTTCTGTGTAACTTTTTCTTTGCTTGTGCGTCTTGAGATCTGAAAACCGCGTGAGAGTGCATTCTTTCCACAGTGAGCTTTATATGCTCTGATATGGAGTCTTTGACAGGAATAAGTATCAGTTTCCTAAAAAGGAAGGATCAGACAGAGACAATGAGAAAGTAGAACCCAACTATCATTCAGAATATTGCTGCTTGGCAGTATACTTACGCTGACATTTTGCGGTATACTTACGCTGACATTTTGCAGTATACTTACTCTGACATTTTGCAGTATACTTACACTGACATTTTGACGGTGTATATCTGCGCACTTTGACTTTCGTAGTTAAAGTGATGCTGATTGTACTTTTCATTTTGGTGTAATAATTTGTTTTTGAGACATGAGCTGATCATTATGGGTAAGTTACAGGTTTTTGTTGCTAAACCACAGTGTTAAGCTGTGTCCATGAAGTGTGCTGAGAAATCCTCTTGATCCTCTTGAGAATGTTCGGTATGTTTCATAAAATGTGCCAAAGCAATGGAGAAAAACTGTATTGTGACACCTATGAGTTAATTAGATGCACTCAGAGGAAAGGTATTCAGTTTTGACAGACTTACAGTAATTTGTAACAGTATTATTACAGTACAACTTGACTTCACTGGTTCTGTTTACTTAAACTACCTTGAGTTCAGCTGCACTTCCACGATTTCAATTTCTGCCTCTACGCCTATTATTGAATATGAAGTAATTTTATTTGTGTCGATTCTGGCCTTGCCAGCATTCTTGCTGGGCTTGGTCTCGTTTTCCTTAGGCCAGGGACAGCTGTCTGCGTGTCTTATCCACACGCCCAACCTTCAGTATCCCGACGGACCCAGGAAACGCCCTGCATCCCCACCCCCCCCCGCGCCCCGTCACATGACTCTCTTTGTCCCAACGGACAACAATCTTAGTCATCTACTGAATCTTTCTTTTTTAAATATGCAAGTAAGTAGAGTTGGACTTTTTTATTTATATGTACAGTATATGTCCTGCGTGTAATTGTCTGGAATGGTGTCTAATGGGCATTTTAGTTTAGATGATAAAAGTGGAGGAAGACAGCATTTATATTTGGACTGGCAAACAAAATATTAAACACATAAAGAGAGCCTAAGAAGAGAGAAAATGGAGAAATTGTGCCCAAGAACAACAAAGAGTATAATAAAAATATAACAAAATACAATATCAACTTATCCCAGCAAAACATGATCCTCCTGGGACAACCAGACAACGTGATACTTGGCGATTGGGTGTTCTGCTCCTGTCCAATCACAGGGGAGAGCTGGTATGACACAGATCAGCATCATTACTTATTAATGACTGGACTCCGATTCCATGAGCAGTGCTTCAAATCCTGTGCTCAGCAGAGTAGCCACATCACTGTTGGGCTCTTAACTCTGAAAAATGGTCCAGGGGTACTGGATGGAAGGCTGACCCTGCACTCAAACACCCACCTTTCACTCTCACCTCTGAATTTCTGTGTCTGTCTTAAAAAGCAGAGCATGATGGGATATGTGAAAACTAAGGAATTCCTATGTACTTGTGCAAATGGCAAATAAAGCTTTATGTCACTCTCATGTTTTTCACCAACAGGAGGAATTGAACCTAATTGAAAAGCCGGTTAAACACTGGCGCCCCCCCCACCTGCGATGATGTCATCCATGCGTTCCAGGGCTGCTTCGAGCATGTGACTTGCCTGTGTGGCCATAACAGCTCCGTCTTTCTGGATCACCTGCAAAGCCAGTCAATACAACACAATCAGCAATAATGCCATTGTAATAATCCCATAATACCATTTTATCCCCGGAACAGTCAGTTAACTTGCAACTTTGCAGCACTGTCTTGTACCCAATGGTAATAATAACTCCATCTTAAATACTTAACCTTTTTTCTTGGATTAAGCCATTCCTTGATGACATAATCACTTGCTCGAGAGCTCACCTTCATTTTCACTAGTGTTAAACCAAGGCAGTGTTGAGTCGGCGGTATATCTGGAGTGAATGTCACCATAAGTTGCACAGTAGCCTACCTTTAAGCATCAGCCTGACCCACCAGGATTACGGCCAACGGCAGCTATGCGAACAGCTCAGCTGTGCAGGATTAGAGCTGCAAAAGCCTGCAAAAAGGTAAAAAGCGGCCCTGCGATGTTTGTGATCCCCACCGTGGTTTTAAACTCTTTTCTGCTTTTTTTCATTTCTTTGGATCTCCGTGCATTTTAAGGTTTCCTAGTTTGTTTCGTTCTGCTGTTTTCTTCCCATTAAAGGCTGTTGAATCCCAGAATCCCACATCTGAACGGCATGCTTTCTATTGTAGGTATTGGCCGTTGTGCAATAAGAGGCCACTTTGTCTATCTACCTGTATCTTGGAGCACTTAGTCTGTAGAAGGCTGGGGGTCAGGGATCACTCCAGGTGGGATGTTAGTCAAACTGCACACACAGGCAGGAATTCACACAACCACAGGTGTGTGCAGCTGGTCAAGGCACACCAAATCAAACCAGTGCTCTCTGTTCACACATATAATTGCACATATACCTTCTTTTAATTAATTTTTTATTTATATGTATTTATTTCCTTAACATTTTTTTTTCAGGATGTTCTGTTTGTGAATTTTGTTCATTTTTTAATTTGCCTGCACTATGTATGCAGACAAATACTAGTGAGCATTTGCACTTTTCTGTTTCACACTACATATCTGTTTGTACGCACCATGTTTGTCTGTGTGAACCCACCCTGCTGCTGGAGGTGTATAGTTCAGTTCAAGAAAACAAAAGTCCAGACCAAAATTTTGTTTCAGCCAATCAGCTGAGTATTCTGTGACTGTGGTGCTATACACTCAACTGGTTGGTTGAAACAAAATCTGGGTCTGGATTTTTACTTCCTGGACCTCAACTACCCACAGCCTACTGCTGCATGAGCCTGGATCTTATCTTATCTTATCTTATCTTATCTTATCTTATCTTATCTTATCTTATCTTATGCCAGACCCGTACAGAGCACACCAACTCCACACAGGGGCTAGAAGTTGCTTCCCTACCAATCCAGTTCCATTCAGGTCATTTTTCCACACTACTTCTGATTGACACTAATTGCCCTAATTCTCCATTCTCCTGAAAGTGCATCTAACTCGACTCAGAGTAACTCGGAGCAGAACTATATCAGATGCAAAACTGGCAAACTTGGCTCTGAGTCATTCAGCGTCAGGCGCTGGGGGTTGAGACATGCTGGTTAATAAGCTGGCTGCTTCACGGACAGGGTCATCATACAAAAGGCAACTCTAATAAACGGCCGAAGGGCCACGCCGTAAATGGGCTCGATTATATAGCCCGTGTATCTCCATGGAGTCGCCATTCCCTCGCAGACAATTAATTCCTAAGTTAAACAGGAGGCAACTGTGTATTCAGAATAGAACCAGCACTGCACAGCAGAGCGCAGCTTATACAGTGTCCTCTGGATGAACAGGGAACACACCCAGAGACAGGCCAGGGTGAACAGGGGACGCCCAGACCTGTGAAATGCTGTCAGCTCCATGGCCATTCAGCAGTCAGCTCAGGGGCCACGGGAGAATCCAACACTCTTAGCAGGCCCGAAACAGTGAAGACACTGTCATTCTGCATTACCTGTCTATCAAAATCTCCCACAGTCTCCTATATTTATATATACCGCATATATGCATGTATTGTATATATTTACAGATATATATGGATATAAGCTGCACAAAAGCAGTACAAAATGAAATTTAAAATGTCTTACCTTTAAAATGATACCACGCACAGCAATATTGCGCAATATGAGAGGTGGGTGTCTGCAAAAAAACAAAACAGTATCATTTTTAAAGTAATGGCCATTGATCGATTTCATAAAAATCTGTGACTGCAATCAAAACACTAAATATGCCAGATGCCTTGTATTTTGTTTGATTACTTATGAGTCCGGTTCAGGCTGCGTAGGCATGAAGGTTGTCTAAGTTGGGGTTTGGGTTAGTGAACTGAGAGTCCCCTCAAAGATATATAGTTACCTAATTTGTGTGTGTGTGTGTGTGTGTGTGCAATCAGAAGCCAGCATGTGTTCATACAGTGTACATAATGTATAGATGTAGTGATGGTTGTGCACATGTATTAGAGAATTTACAGTAAAAATTATTATGCAATTGCAGTGCTGAATGCATAGATGCAGTGCAAAATGCATGCATGCAGTGGACACAGTGTAGGTGTCTTTTTCCACTGTCTCTCACACTGGCTGCGCTATATCCAGGCAGCAGTTACAGGTGGAGGTGGAAACCAAGGAAACAGATTAAATTACCAGCGTCCAGACAAAGAAGCTGCCAGACTGGATGCCCCATGGCTGCAGTGTGAGGTGCAGCACACGCCCGAGTCTGGCTCCCCCTGTAACCTATGATGGCAGCCTCGCAATTTCCGAACCCTCAGAAAGAATACGAGGCATATTCTCTCTCTCATATTCTGCCTCATTTTTCTAACTAACAAGTAACAATCAGAAAAGCACTTCACCTAAAGAGCCGGTCAGACACACTATCTACAGGACATGAATGGAGTACAGGATACAGCCCACTGTGTTTTGTAGAAGAGCTACGTGCCGGACACTGACGGCAGCTGGGCACACCCAACAGCTTGTCCTTTGTAGGCTGATGAGCTAACAATCACTTGGTGTGTTTTGACTGCGGCCTTCTGGTGTATGATGTCATCACACAGACACACTGCGATTCCCTGTCCGGCGTCGGCGCAGCCGGAGACGCCCGGCGGGAAGCAACAGTGCATCTCCCACCCCGTTTTACCAAAACGTCGACAACTGCAGCGCTGCAGCGGTTAGCCAAGGGTAGCTCGCTAAGGGGGCGACATCGTAGCGGCCCTGGGACTCCGGTTCACTTTGTGCCAGAACCAACACAGTCTTGCAAACAAACGCTCGATTGCATGTCTCTCCAGTCTAGACTTCTACCAGACCGTTTCCTAATAAATTCTCCAGTCATTCAGACGTTTTTGCAAAGGATTCATTAAAGTGCATGAGCCTGGCTGCAAACTAAGGCCGCAGCCATGGAATCAACATTGCAGGTGACCAAGGCCGTAATTATAATATATATTGTGAGGACATCATGAGCACATCTGAATACTGGGGAGAATGTGTTCCCCCGATATATATTGTAATTACGGCTTTGTTGCCAACACAGGTATATCTGAATAATTGAAGATGTATAAAGTTTCATTTGCCTGGGCTTTGATCCAATCACATCCTGAACTTTCTAAACTGTTGCTGTTTCACATGTGGTAAGTTTTACGCTCCATGAAACTGCAGCAGCGCTGTGATGCACAGTGAAAGATTTTTGGGGTCATAAAACTGAGCCAACCATGTGAAGAAAGGGCAAACGGGAGGTCCACAGGTAAAAATAAGGCAGGGAAACAGCAGGGGGGTGTTCCTCAAAGCAAGACCTCAGTTAGCTGGGTTAACTTAAGACAGAAGTCATGAAAGTCCAATAGGAATGTTCCTTATTTAAACTCTTCTTGGACAATCACGACTTCTAGCCTAAGTTAACCCAGCTGAGAAATCTTGCACCACAAAGGTTCATAAGTAGTTGCAAGACTAGTAAACAGCAGAGATCTATGGGCAATAAGAAGCACCACCACACAACCCAGCAACAGGTTTACTGAAAATCTCTAATTTTCCACTTCTGATATATATGTCAATGCTTAAAATAAAATCAGAGAATACAGAGCACAAAACAGAAAATATACTTAACTGGGTCTTTGAATGACTATATAAACGGCCTACTGACCAATCATATTAAACTCATCTTCTAAGTTCATCCTTATGTAAACAGCATGTAATTACGCATCGAATGTCATGAATCCGGTTAACTCTCCGTAATCAGGACATCCCACAATATCATGAGACAGTAGTAATCAGGGAACAAATTCATGCATTAGGTTATCGCAGCTCACTTTTCCAGCTGTTCATTGGAGTTTTCTTCTAAACTAGGAAATTCGGCATTGTGAAGTATTTATGACACATGTAGTGAGTACCCGTAACAAAGTTTAGCCATCATTAAACAGCGCTCCTTTATCCCATCAGAAAATGGAACCGCAATAAATAATCAAAACCAAAAGAATTTCAACGCTACCTCCATATATTGCAAAAAAGTGGACTTAAATGCACCAAATGTTAATTATACATATGTACTTGCTTGTCCTTACCTTACTTTGCGAAATAGTTATTCGCTGTGTCACTCCTGTATTTCATTTTTAATAACGAGCACGGTTTGCGTGAGGCTTCCAGTCCTCTGTACTTTGACTGGCGATCCCGGAGCGCTCAGTTCCGACGCTGGCGGCCGCATGATCGCCGCTGTCCGGCCGCTCGGTGTCCCGCACCGCGCTCATACAGCAGCGCCTTTCATTCAGCCGCACATCACGTGACTCCGGCGGCTGCTGCGGGGTCCCGCACAGAAGCACCTCGGCGCCCCCCCTGCCGGAGCATACAGACTCTACCTGCTGATGCTTAGCACAGCTTTCCAATCCAAAGTTCAGCTCCTACTAGTCCAGTTGCTTCAGTTATACAATAAGCCCACTTATTGTAATAATAAAAAAATCATTGTGTTATTTAAAAATATCTTTAAAATGCACCAATAATCCATTACCTGATAATTATGGGCAGGGGCACCGTAAAGGTGTGGGGGGTGTTATGAAAATTCCAAGGGCTCCTGCGTGACAGGGGTCCTAAAAGAATTTGGAACGGAACTGAACTGGTCTGGCCTATAGTGGGCGACATGCTTTTATGGGGCCAAAAAGCTCTAAAAACGGTCCTGAATTATGGGAGAAATAGTGATACCTAAACGGATAAGATACAAAACAACTTTATTGTACTGTAACTGTACAAGTACAGTGAGATGACGTTTGGATTATGCAATAGTGGCCTCAACAAACGATACAAGCTAATAAGAATATGAGTTCATGAGCTGGATTTGCTTTATGAATTTCTAGATTTATTGATGTGTCAGGCACAAACCCGATTGTTCATTTATTATACTGCTGAATAAAGGTATCGGATATGCGAGAAACTTTGGTGTATAGGTCTAAATAACGGTAGTACACGTGGCACTCAGGGGCAATAACGTTACTTAGTTGTCTTGCAGAATGCTTAATAAAATACGATTTTCACCATTTTAAATAAAATAATCTGCAGAATCTGTTTTAATAACGTGATTTTTTAGGTATTAAGATTAATATCACTGCGATTTAATTATCATAATATTCAAATTTCAGTATATTGACATTTCATCCACGCGTTTGATTCAACCATCAGCTGAACTTATAACCATTAGCTGAAGTATAACTCCAATCGACTTACGGCTCTATTCATTTCCTTCATACAGCACAACTTCATCTATACTTGGTTTCAGTGACTGGCGCTATAAGCGGCTATAACCTAATCACAATTTCTTATTATTAGGCCCATATGTAATAGTAGAAAAATCTCATCGTATGGAGATAAGTATGGGAAACTTACGGTTCATCGGCGCAAGGAATGAGGTAATGTAATGTAAGTTATTCTTACCTCATTCCTTGCGCCGATGAACCGCGAGTTTCCCATACTTATCTCCATACGATGAGATTTTTCTACTATTATATATAGGCCTAATAATAAGAAATTGTGATTCACTTTAAGTATTAAAGCTAATTAGAGAGCTCAAGAGTCTTACGACGGTATAAACGATGGCTGATGCCTGAATTTATTGAATTTGCTGTTTTAAATAATCATCCATTTCTTGGTAATTTACTTTAGCTTATAAAAAGCACACGTGTCCGTCATAATTCTGTATTAAAATCCTCAGTTGCTGCATTATTAGGGTAATTATACGGTTAATGCCACTACAACGCTTCACAACACCAGGAAGTTTTAATATCCTTTGAATTACAACCTAGAGGGTTTAACAGTTGTCATTATGAAACTGTTATGATCTGTCAAGTGTTCTTTAAGAGAATGTGCATTCCGTATGACCTTCTGATCGCAACTTTTAATTTATAGCAATAAACCGTATCCTGGAGGGTTTTTTGAATCTTTGTGTGGAGTTTTTGTTAATGTACTCCAAGCATTTTGTTTATGTTAACACGGTTTGGAGTCTTTCAGTTTAAGTGTTTCATTATTAATGTCGTTAACGACATATATTTTAACATTATTGTAAGCTCCACCATCTCTAAATCAGTGCAATTTCTGATTTGTAGAGTCCAATTTATAGTGGTATTGCATCATTCTTCTCCCACTGCTTGTGGTGATGAGGGCTCTGGTGGCAGCCTGACTATACCTGCTGCTTGCTATTATCGGTTTACTGCTGTGTAGAAATTTCGGATTTGGCTAAGAAGTTTAGATGCGTGAATACAACTGACAGAATGTGCACTATCGTGGGATACTAACGACTCTCTGTAAAGCAGATCGTCAAATCGCACACTTGTATTTCGGAGCAATAACGACCCCCCAGGAGAGGTATAGGGTGACGGGGACCATGGAACAGCCGAGTCCTGGGGGGGGGGTCTACCTTTACGGAGCTCCTAGACACACGTAACCAGCTGCAGAAATATATTTCGATCAGTGACTTGTGGGAGCCCCCTTTCGCCCACCGAGGAATGGCCTGGGTCTACTAATGACGACTGAACCCCTCAACAGCTGCCTGGTTTGCCTATGCCTAGATCTGACCCCACGTACGTAACCTGACCCGCCTGCAACGACCGGCTATGTGAAGCCATCTAAGGGACTCACCGCCAACGAGGTAAATAGTGGGGGTCAGGTGCAGTGCGTGTTGGGGCAGACATGCGTTGGAAGACTCAGACAGATTGTAATGCTATTTAAGGTTACAGGGTTGCCAACTCTCACGCGTCCGGGGTGGCGCTTATATGCATTATGACTATCACGATCCTACAAGAAATCTTACGACAAATCAGTATTATTAAGTTATAAGCCCCCAAAACTACATCAGAAGCGTCGGGGCTGTTTGCAAACCCTACCAACTACTTACAAGGTAAGAAACTGTTACATACATGTAAATGCGTCTGCATGTGTGGGCATGCAGACTTTTCTCGAATTGAACATCTCACTCCGACCAGCTGACCAAAGTTGGCAGGCCTGAGTATTGGGTATTTATGTTAATGGTATTTCTAAAAATACATGAAATACTTGAATAAAAAGCTAGTGAGTGGTTAGTGCTTGCATGTGTTATATTTTATCGTCACATAATATTCCTATTCTGGCGTATTCGCTTGCCGCTGATAGAAACGTTTATTTAGCGTGCACAATACATTTTACGCAATACGTTCAACAGATTTATGCATGTTAGAACAGAAAGTTTTGTTTTTTCTGCATTTGGGTCGGTAATTTTAAGTTTATTTTTGTATACCAATACCATTTGGAGTAAGAGGCAGAACAGAAAGCCCACTGTTTTAATACGTATGGGAATGGGGCCGCACTTCCACAGCGCCCCACGCGGGGGCGCTCCTTCACATGTACTGGGGGCACCGAATCGGAGGCGAAAACCGACATGGATCTCGGACACGGAGTCGAGATCCGTCATCCCGCGCCATTTCCGGCGACCAAATTTGTGCTGCTAGTAGTTCTTCGGAGTGCATGCTGGACTTTTACCTGAGGTTGGGGCGCAGGATGTTTTTGTGTCTCTCTCCGTCATATCTTATTCATACGTACTGCTCCGTTAGCTGTGAAGCTTGTGAATGAGATGCGTGATCTGCCGGTGTCAGGAAATTTGCATTTTCTAACTATTGTACATTTGTACATTTACTAGCTATTTTATTATCACCCAAATATATTTTGTACTGATGTGTCCAGCACTTTTGCACCAAGTTTGCACCTTCAAATTAGGTGTCAAAGAGCGTTCCATTGCCTGGGTAATTGTACTTTTTGCAATGACACTGAAGTTGATTATAAATTCTAAATTTGGCGACGGGAGTGGACCAAGGGGATAGAGGGCTGTGACCATGTGACACTGAACCTGAATGTCTGCATTCTGCTATCAGAGCTCCAAACCCACAGTAGACTCAAACGGAAGGAGATTCTCGAGGTCACCATGTGAATTTGGGGCGGATCGTCCTTGAAGCCTGAGACACGTGAATGATAAGAGGGGTCAGTAGCCTGCTATTAGCAGAGTGGGATCTCTGATGCCTGAATGATTACAACTGGAGACTGTCACCGAACTATAAACCGGTGTAACCTTTCACAGATAATAACAGATCACACAAATATTCGCTTCCTTATTTCAATGCCCTTAATATTAAACACATGTTTTTCCTGAAATTTGCGATAGGAAATACCAACCATGATTTAACAGATTATAATATTCATAGAAATATACTATAAAAAAGACTTTTAAGGCATTATAAGTCTCCCAAAAGCATGTGGTCCAACTGGGATCTGAAATTCAATTGATGAAATAAATTTTACTTCCACTGAATCATGTTTTTTACGGAGCTGAGTTATTTGATGAGTTATTTATTACGTTTCAGTTTGCAATGTCATTTGGCTTTGCATGAATAGACATTTTTTTTTTACTTATGTAATCTATCTGCCCACTCTTTTAATTAATTGGATTTTAATTAATCTCCCGTACCATCCCCCCCCCCCCCAGGCTAGGAGCGCATGATGATGAGTGTGGGATGCCAGCTTCTTATCCTGGAGATAAAGATGTGTGTGTATGGGGGGTGGGGAGGCTCTGTCTGAAAGCTTGTGTGAGAAGCTGAATTTCAGTAGGGGGGAAGGGGGGTGGGGCCGTTGCTGCCATTCTGTCATCCCGGGCGCAAGTGTCACCAAGTCACACTGCTAGCTGATTGCTCCCCCCTAGCCCCAGGATGTCGAGGCCACGCGCTCACCTCAGGGAGAGGAGGTTACAGAGCGCCGGCCTGGTTAGTATGCTGAAGCAGGACGGGTCTGCAGCCCTGTGGCTCCCTCCGCACGCTGCTGCCGAACCTGCAGCAGATGTTTCCCCTTTAATTTGGCCGACTCTCTCTGGTTGCCAGATCCTTTTGGCATCCTCCCTGATTTTAGCAGGACAGCTCAACTGTGATTTTGCCCGTTTCCTTCCGTCATGAAAGCCCCCCCCCCCCCCAGTGCTTTGTGTACTGCAGCCTCATCGAGGCATAGTGCTGTTATTCTGACCTGGAGCCTATACATGACATCATCCTCGTGTGTAAGGCTTACTTGGGTCTGTGGTTTCCATGGAAATGGGAAAGTTACACGTTACGGTTTTACGTTTTATGTAGTTGGGAGATTTTTTCAAAAAAGGGAAGGATCTTGCAGTTCAGGGAGTAATTTGGGGCTATGGGATTTGCTCTGGGGCCTGGTGATGGAATCACTCTGCCACTCCTGGGCTTTGAACCAGCAACTTTTCCGATCAGAGACAGTTTTCTAACCTGCAGGGCTTCGCACCATTTTCGGCATCCCTCTGGTGAAGAGAGGTGATGTCATACAAAGAGCGGGTTCTGATTGGTTCTGCTTCTGCTGACGATTCAAGCAGTGGATTGCAGACTAGATCCTGGACACAGGGAGCAGCAGCACCCTTGTTAGTCGCTCTACCTGCCTGCTCTGAGCGTGTCTGCACGTTTGTAAGTATCGGGTGAAACGTGTCTGCAGACGGGTTTCAAACGCGATGATGGTGGATCATCTATACCGAGGACATCGACGCCCGAAGGTGGACGGCGCCCCATGCAGACCCATGTGGGCCCCCCCGTCCAGGTTTGCAGGGTGTGACCGCAGTGATGACATTCCCAGGCGCATCGTTCGTGATTTGAGAGACCCGGACACGTTCCTGCCTGACGACCCTCTGGCTCTGGAGCCTGCAAACTAAAGGGCTTGACGCCATGATGGCGTGGAGTCAACACTGGCAGGAGTAGGCCTATGATTTGTTTTGTCCTGCTGACTTTTATGGATCAAGCTAACTCTGTATCATCTGTCCCAATGTGCACCGCTTCGAACCAAAACAATATAGGTGCATGTGGATTTAGGAATGGTGAATCCACTGGGTGAAACTGCACTGCTTTTGGGCACTGTGCGGCTCAGAAGGTTAAGGCCCTGTGCTCGTGTCAGAAGGTGATGGGTTCGGATCCCATGGCTGGCAGAGTTATCGAATCACCATTGGGCCCTTAAGCAAGGTCCTTAACTGCATGAGGCTGACTGTCCTCTTTGGTCACTTGGATGCTGCTTTGGACAAAAGTCTCTGCTAAATAAATGCATTTTTTTCTCTTTGTGTCATTCTCTCTATCTTGGCCTGGAACCATTTTTGTAAGGCTAGCAGCTTATGTCAGGTTCTACCAAAGCAACAAAGACTCTGTAGGTTCCTTTGCTGGGTGATTCGCGTGATGAGGTGAGGTTCCGCCTCCTGCGGCTAAATGGATGAACCGGTATCCATGGAAACCGCCGCAGGTAGGAGGACACCTCGTGGGTGACCGGTGCCCATCCTTTCCCGGGCCTCTCACACGAGCAGGACATGGCAAAGGTGAGACCCACCATGGGGGTGGCAGTGAACCAGTTCCTTCCATGCAGCGATCAGCCTGCCAGACCCACTAAATGCACGATGTAACTGGGCTTTCCCTAGTATTATGTACAATGTTGGAGGACCATCAATTTGTATCAGTTGCCAAATAATATAAAAAATAAATGCTGTACTAATTTTATATACGTCCATCCACCCATTATTGTAACTGCTTAATCCCTACTGGGGTCGTGGGGGGGGGGGGGGGGGTATCCCAGGAACCCTGGGTGGGCACCAACTCACCGCAGGGCACACACACTCACCTATCTACGGGGCCATTTTAGATGCCAATCAGCCTGCCCTGCACAACATGTGTGGGAGGAAACCGGAGCCCGGCAAACACCCCCACGAACTTGCCAACTCCACACAGAAAGGACCCAGGATCGGTCCACTGTGCCACCATGGCAGCCCGGTCTTGGACATCTATATGTATTTATTTTATCCATGCATATGTATGCTTTTCACCTAAAACCTAGTGCTTAGAGCCATACACTCGAAGAAATCTCCAGCCACAGCAATCAGAAAGAGATCTCATCTGTATGGGAGGGTTGTGACCCGATTCTGTTGTAGTCGAGACTCCGCCCACTTTGTTTTTATCGAAACTGGTCCTGACACCAAACATGATGCTGGTTGCAGTCTGTCGTGCTGTTGATTACGCTCGATGGACGTGTTACAGTGTCTCATCCGTCAGGTGTTACACGGTACAGATGTTTGCGGGATGTTAATTAGAAGCTGCTGTCCGCTTGGGATTCGAGGCATGTACGGACAGCTTCGGTGCAGCGTGGTTACTGAATTCCAGGAAAGTTCTGGGATTGTTTCTAGGTTAGGAATAGTTATAAGGAGAATTGAAAACGTGACTTAAAAACTGGGTCACCAGAATTAGGTCTGAGAGTTAATTACCTATGAATATGTAAATCAGCTCATGCAGAAACAAGTCTTTCAGGACGTAATGCAACACTGCCCGAATGCTTGTGGGTAAGCGTCCTTTTATCTACCCATTTCCCCCAAACTGTCCCTGCAGCTTACAAACTACCTAGATCAGCGCTTTATTTGACCGGAGCTGATGCTGCTGCCGTGCGGGGGGGAGGATGATGAGGGGGGGACGTGGGGGCGTGCCTTTAGCAGATTTGATGAAGCTCCCCTTTTACCGTACGGACCCTGAGGAGGAAAACCAGCATGTCAGGCCGCTGTTCACTGTTTCGGGCTTAGTGAACCTGCTTTAGAGGGATATCCGGCTCCTTTACCGGTAGCATAGGGCTTCTCCGGGCTCCCTTCTCGTCGCCATTGCGCAGCCCCGGCCAGGTAGGTCGCGCAGAAAGCGCTGCGATCGCAGCTGCTGTGGGAAACGCGAAAGCGCCCATGATGCCTCCCAGCATTTCATCACCAACATCTTCCCGGCTCTTCACCACGGTTCCTCCGGAATATTTTTACCCGTAAATCGTTAGTTTACTATATTATCCGACGGTAACCTTCAACGCCGCGGGTATTTTAATTGTACGGCGAAGTAAATGGGCATTTCATTAATTCATTTATTTTTAAGTGAGTAAGCTTTAAGTGAAAGCCTTTCATACCGGCTAGCCTGCTCTGTATCTTTGTATTAATGGCGAGCTTTTATTTTTACTAATCACCGTTTTGTTCTGCCGTAGGTGGGAAAGCAATGTTCTTATGTTCATTTTTATTGTGCCTGTTTTTTCCCTGTGCAATTGCGAGGAGGTTAACGCAGGCGACTAGTGAAGGTGAGATTCCGTGTTTAATATATATATATATACACACACACACACACACACATACATACATAATTTATGCAGATTTACCGTTTACAGCTATACGAGTATTGCAGTATACATACCCGTGATTATCCCAGTTTGTCTACATTTAGACCCATTTATTTGTTCGTGAAACTGTTTCGGTGAGGTGAAGAATATGATACATAAGCACACATTCATATATTATATGAATACACTGTATTATATTACATTGATTTAGAAGACGCCGGCGTACAAGCGCGTGCATCCACATCCATTCGCCGTAAATCATAGCCGATAAATGTATTTAACCGTAGGTTTTGGCAGATATTATGAATGAGTGTTGTACTGTAATCATAAATGTCTGTCTGGCAGTTTTTTTGAAGGACCACAGGCCAAATAAGTTCCTTGGTCGACACCTGTTGTTCAATAGTCTGGACTTTGAACTTTTCATTGCCGGGGACTTGGAGCGGGAGTGTTTGGAGGAGGTCTGCACTTATGAGGAGTCCCGGGAGATCTTAGAGAATATTCCGGAAACAGTTGAGTATACCGCCCTGCCAGATATTCAAATCACCGTTTTTTACTGTGGCAGCACGATCACCGAATGATCTTTTGTTTTTCAGGATGCTTTCTGGCGCCACTACATCAAGGGTACGGAACGTCTTAACGCCGTAAACATCTCAGTGAGAGCATTAACTGGAGGGAAGGCCCCTACCGTTTGCCATCGTCTGCATCTGCATGCAGTAGCCGCCGCTCGCTTACTGCCGTACGCCGCGTGAGGGTTCAGCGCTCGCTGTGGTCACGTCCCGCCAGGCCACGCTAACCGCCCGTCGAAGCTGGACGTGCCGGCTCTCCTGATCGGCGTCATTGCGGCCGGCGTGGCCGTCGTCATCATCGCCCTGCTCTGGTGCTGCCGCCCAAATGCGATGAGATGGAAGATTGACAGGTCTTCCCGGTAAGAGGGGCCGACGTCGCCCGGCAAGCCCGGTGCCGCTGCTCCTTTAGTCAGGAAGGGCCCAGATGAGAGTTGCCTCCTAAGAAGATGTAGAAGGTGGGTAATGGGTGGATGGTCTTGCAGGGCCCGTCCTCGCCGGAGCAACGCCTCCCTCATCATCCGCCGCTTGGAGGAGCTCTCCATGCAGCCCGTGCACTTCCAGCAGGACCAGCTCACCCCTGACCCCTCTGGCTTGCCCACCTACGAGGAGGCCATCGCCAGCTCTGGGCCCCAAGATGTACCCCCCCCTCCGTACCCAGGGTACGGTCGCACCGTTAACGTTCCTGCAGCCGCTCCTCACCCCCAGCACCCTGACACTACAATAAACCAAACTGCTGTCGATGGCTTTACCTGCGCAGGGGCCAGATTCCATTAGACAGATCGCTGTTAGTGGTTGAAGTTTCATTTTTATTGGAACAAGTCTGGCCGCGTCGGAATTTGTGACGTTCTGCATCCCGCTCTTCATTGTAAGACTTATGCAGACACAGCTTGGGTTCTGAGTACCCTTGCAGAATTTGTCACAAAGGTAATTGCTCTACCCAATTGAGATGTCTACCTTCCCCAGTTTGAGATTTGAACCGGCAACCTTCTGATCAGAGGGCTAACCTGCCGAGGCATAAACCAGCCCTCTGAATGGCAGACTCAGTGGAAACAGGGAGGGGACATCTGTAGCTTCATATGTGCCTAGTATTTGCCCAGTCATCTGATATATTTGTAATGCTTATAACTGTTATTAGTGTAGTTCCTTTAGAGCTGTGTGTGTGATGCAGTGAAGGTCTTACTGAGGTTCCTGTCTTTGACTTCCAGATCGAAGCCTGGGACCTTACAACAGTAAAATCCACCAGAAGGCACTGCTTCCCTTGGGCTTCCAGAAGGTTCCCCTCTGGTTCAGTTTGGTGATGACACTCGGACTGCGTCTTGCTGTCTTTGTACAGTGTGTCCCCTCTCAATCTCTGCGATGTTCGGTTATTGTTCAGTTGAGATATTGCTTTGCAGATTTTTATAATGCGAAATGTGCTTCATAATGGCTGTAGTTAGCCATTAGCACATTTACAATAAACATTTCTGTGTGTGTCTTTATTTTTTTATGTGGGAAATAACTCTTCAGATATAAATGGTATTTAATCATAAATAACATTATTTATTTTCTGAGTTGCATCGAAGAGCAACAAAAACCGGTTACTTATTTAAGTTTGGCTCACGCAGTAGGACACTCTCCATAGCGTATACGGTAAGACAGCCTGTTAGAATGCTGGATAACCACCTTACAGGCTTCACAGTGAGGAATGCCACATGACCTAGAACCTAGTACTTTCTGCAGGCCAAGGCGTTGTGAAGAACGTGGTGGAGCCGTTCAATCACATCTGTGTTATTCCCATGGCTTTATTTCTCTACTGAAGGTATTTACAATGAAGATCATGGACAGTTTCAGAGGAAGCTGTTCTCCGCCAGGCAGTGTGGTTCAAATTCAGCTTTTACACTGAAGGTTCTGGTTTTAGTCATAGAGGGTCAAAATGGTAGAAGTGTTGTTTGTCTATACGGCTCCGTCTTCATATCAGCTCCTACTGAGCTGTGTGTCAGCTTTCATACCGCTGCCTCACTTTTGTACCAGCTACACTTTTGATGCCAATATAACACCAACATGGAATTACGTCATTAAAAATCTCTAAAGCAAACGGTCGCATGAATTTTGCTGTTCCTTGTAGCCAAACCTACGTACACACAGCTTTGAAGGGGCCTTGGCAAGTTCAACAATAAATAAATGTTCATTGACGTCTAATCCAGTGCAGTTTTCTTGATATTATTATTACACACGGCTACAGCATTGTCTTTCCTTCTTCGGAAGCTGAACGCAGTTCGCTTCTGGTACAGCTTTGTAGAAGGACAGCTGCGGCTCCTGGTTTCTGGTCGTCTGGCTGAGATCTTGCTTGTTTTTGTAATTTGTCTTGATGTGGTGCTGTCCGCATTGTCAAATGTGAGCAATGTAAAGCTCTCTCTTGTAGACAAGCAAGATGTCCATGTTTAAACATGAAGCCTCACATACAGGAGAAAAAACAATGAAATTTATGATGAACCTAGGGCTTGTTTTGCTAATTTTTTACAAAAATATGAATAATTAAAACAATAAAGAAATGTTTCATGTGGGGAGGAAATTGGCCAGAGGTCTAGAATGCTGTCAAACAATGAATTAATGGCAGGCAGAAGCAATCGAACCCCGCCTCCTTCACTCCCGCTGATGCAGCTACACATTGTTTGTTTTTTTTTTTCCCCAAAGAGATCTAGGTGTGCAAGGAGAGGATTTGCAATGTCTGCATGCATAAACATTCAGGGCCTGCATATGTGACTCAGTGGATTTCGAAGTCTTCGCCACTCCCAGTCCCAGCTCCAGGACAAAGGTGATGTTTTCAGCTGTTAGATCCTGTTCGGGCTGCTGGGTCATGAATGCCGGGAAGAATATGGGCGTGTGGCAAGTTGCTTGTATCGGATGGCGCTTCCTCCAGTGAAACAGGCGACAAACACAGGCTCAGATCCCAATAAAACCCTGGTTACAGGACAGAGGGTCGCAGGTTTGCCAGTATTTATAGAGCCACACTTACATAGGCGACCACGCGAAACTGAGACCGATGTTTGCCAGATTCGGTTAAATCCAGTCATGGTCTCCACCCCTTCGGCAGGTTATGTGGCTCAATGGGTTGCTGTGCTGTCCATGTGATTTGATGGTCGTTGGTTTAAATCCATCATTGGGCTCTTGATTGAAACCCTTAACTCCCAGTTGCCCCAAGAGCACTGCCTGACCTTGTGCTGCAACTCTTGCTTTAGCCTGTCTGTTATGTGAACCCCCCCCTCCTGCCCCCAGGGTTCAATGACGCATCACCATTTTAAGAAATGATTATTATTATGATTTATTTCTCTTTATTAGAGGGTCAAAAACCATACAGCAAGGTGACGGCAAATTGTTGGGAAGGAAAGATAGAACAGGGGTATATAGAACAGATAGAGACAGAAAAAAAATAAACAAAAAAATACAATGACAGAACCATATGGTGTTATCATGAGGTTTATATGTGCGGACTGCTGAGTGTGTGTACTGTCCTTCCCCCTTAACGATGGGCGTGTGTGTGTGTGTGTGTGTGTGTGTGTGTGTGTCTTTTTGTGTGTTGGGGAAGATAAAAATGATTCAATGTGAGGTACAGATGGAAGAGTGATAAAGTCAGAGCAAAAGGAAGATAGATTGGAGGAAGGCTGCTGTTTGGTCCAGCGAAGTACGTGTGCCCCCCCACACACCGTGAGTGGGCCAGAGGGAGAGGCATGACACCCCCTGGGACAGCACTCCATCCATGACACCCCACCCCAGGCAGAAGACACAACGCACACCATGGCACCCCTATGCTAGGATTAGGTGGGTTGAAGGAAAGAGAGAAAGAAAGGAAGAAAGAGAGAAAGAATGAAAACTTAAGAAACAATATTCATGTATATTTAATAATTGTGCGCAATGAAAGGTAGTGCAATTGTAAAAGAAGGAATTACTAATATATTAATAATAATAATAATAACATGTGGGTGGTGGGCACAAAACTTGCTGCAACCCTCAGTAAACATACATTTAGGTATAAACATAAATACTAATGTAGAAAGAAACTATCAAAGGAAGAGAGAAAACAAAAGCAGATTCCTAGGTAGATATAGCAATGACAGGGAACAAACAAGTACCAAACAAACAATGACAAAATAATCATATTAATAATAATACAGGATAACATAACCGCAAGGAAGAAAAAAATATTTAAAAAAAAAAGAAAAAGGGCTAAAATACAGTAATCATAAATACTATAGTGGCGATACTGAAATAATGTATATTAGTGGTGATGTAGTGCTTAAAACTGTAGATGTAGATGAAGTGCTTAACACTGTAGGTGAAGTGCTTAACACTGTAGATGTAGTGCTTAACACTGCCTTATGCCTGTGGAACCTGGGTTTGCTTCTCTACCCAGGTTCTGTATATGTGGAGTTAGTATGTTCACCCTGTGTCATCGTGGGGACTCACCCAGGTTCTCCACCCCCCCACAGTCCAAAAACATTCTACAGTTAATTGGAGTGCCATATTGACCATAGGTGTGACTGGTGTGTGAGTGACTGGTGTGTGAGTGTACCCTGCATTGGGTTGGTGCCCGTAGCCTCTGGGCTCTGGACCCCCTGTGACCCTGAACAGGATTAGTGGTATCATAAAATGGATGCATGGAATACTTATGTACTGCATTGAGTTTGTTAAGTGCGTAAGCATTATAATCAAGAACTACTCCTCCCAGCACTGCCAAAACCCACAACAATAAGAAATTATCCTCCCTTTTATTGTTCCTCTTTGTCCTCCACTTTTCCCTATTTTCATTCCTCCATAAACACATACTCAATTAAAGACATAACAGGGTACATATGTACCAACATGATCAGATTCAAAGTGTGTGATGTTATAAGCGCAGAACTTTTTATTGTTTTGAGCAGTTGTCCGCATCATGATGAAAACTTTCTTTCGCTCCGGCAGACTATGCAAACTTAAAATCCGAAGTAGATCAAAATAAATCCAACTAAATGGATCACATGTGAACCTTTACTTTACACTCACTTCCACCTAAATCATTTTCGAAGCCGGTGGAAACATGAGCAGGTTCTCTGCAGGTGCCGAGGGAGAAGCAGCCTGGCCCCAGCTCCATGTTGGTGGAAATGAGGCAATGTGACGGTATTTAGATAAACCTGTAACGCGACGTGATTTAACTGGTGTGAAATGTCTGAGTCACTCATAGATGTCACTCTTAGAACGCCTCTAGTACAATCACATTTCTTGGTCAGAACCAACTGTTGTATTATGTCCATTTCTGCCATTTGAACAGAGACTGTTTTTCTAAATGGAAGCAGCCAGGATATCTATTGCTTTCTGTCTGGTGTCTGATCACACACTGCCTGGTATCTAACAAGTACAATCTTGCTGATTTGGGGGAATTTCCTTAGTGTAGCATCGTTAGAGAAACACTAACGTTTAATAAAACACTCGCCGATATTTATGGTCTTATTTTTAATGCTTGACTTTACTCCTCTTTTAAAGAATTATATTGGAAATTGAAAGATGATATTTTACGCTGGGACCCCTTAAATCAGGTTCAGGAAATGGCTTCATTTATTTTGCATGTAAGAACAGGGGGATGATTCTCTGGTTTAGTTAGTTAACATGCCTGTCTAGTTGACAAGTGATATTGGCTTTGAATCTCACCAGAACCTTAAGTCAACTTGCGAAGCTCAGGGGCCATGCTGACCTTTGCCCTTAGGGCAGGCAATGTGAGGGTTAGGCCAATGTGCTTGTGATTGGAAGGTTGCCAGTTCAAATCCCACAGTTAGGAGTGATTTCACAGATCAATGCCCTTAAGCAAGACCGCTAACCTCTAGTCACTCCAGGAATTGGACCGGCCCTACTTTCTAAAAAGAAAAAAGTGCATTTCTTTCAGGAAGAGCTCCTGCTAATTAAGCACAATGTAAATTGAACAGTTCAGGGTTCATTATTTACCATCAACAGCACTGGGCATTGTGGGTAAGCTAGCCTCGCTGCCTTCTCCGGCATTTTGCCAAGCCGCACCACTGACATTCTCCGAGCCTCACGCACCTTCTATTTCCAGCAGATCCCATCTTTTTGTTCACCTCTTTCTTCAGAAACGCGTGACACCGATTTCTCCCATATGGTGTACCGAATAATTATGCATCCAAATCAAAGTCTTCTGTAATGGGTCACCTTTCAGTTCTAATTTCTCGCCATTAACCGCCTTTCCCCGTCACTTCCAGTCCAACATCCAGGGTGACCCAGTTTCCCAAACCTATTCCAGCTTTTCGCTGCGGATAGAGCGTGACGCATGTGACACTCTGCAGCAGACCTCGAGTGTAACAGGGGTGATTTACATGTCGCACGGTGCGTAGTCTGGCTTGGCGAGCGATGAGATCCCCTTTAAACATGTACTACATGACCCCCCATGATCCTCCTGAATAAGGTAGGTAGCTACTTCACCCCTCTCACTCTGTCAGCCGTGTAGGGGGGGGGGGGTGGTTGACGGTGCCTGAGCACTAGGGTGAGCAGATAATCCATGTCAGCCAGAATATGTGAGCTACTTCAGGTTTTACAAACTACTTCATATCTGAAAGGCTAAGTAGCCGAGTTTCTCTCGTACTTTTTCTGGTTTGTTTCCTTGACTGAGGAACTCATCTAGCGGTTTCACATTTTGGCAACTCAAAGTGTCGTCCCTGACATGGAACATCTGGCCACCCTACTGAGCACCTGTCCATTTTGCCTAAATGCCCCTTTTTTGAGGTTCTGAATGTCCCTAATTATGCATCCGTCTGCATCATGTATGTTGTGCTGGTGTGTCCCTCCGCCAGGCTTAAATCTGGCAGATGCCAAGCGTCTCGATGCCATCACATGCCCACCCGCCGCCCGGATTTTCCCTGCCCCCTTGGCGCGCTCGCTCAACCAGCTCCGCCCTTCCCCTCTTCAGGGCTTTCACGCTGTCGATGGCTTTCTACTAGACCGCTTTCAGCAAATGAAACCCTGCCGGGGAGGTGGGTCCTGGCATCTCAATGTCTGAAGTATGGAGGGCTCCGTCTCCGCCCTCCTGTGGAGCCAGCAGTCCCCAGGGGGCTCTCACCCGCAGCTGGGCATCGGGGTGGGTTTGTTACTTCCGGGCCCCACTTAAAAAGTCACCTTGGTTGCCCCCCTTGACCTCCTCAGATGTTTCAAAAACTAAATAGTGTCACGGGGATAAGAATCAGAATCAGAATGATAAGCAGATTGGAAAATGGATGGATGGATGGATTTTAATCAAGTTTCCTCTCCCCTACTCAAAATCAAACTACAGATGACAAGTTTTAATTATATATATATATATATATTTTTTTTTTTTCACTTTAGAGTTAAAGTGCAATTTGACAAGCCAAAACAGATGCTTGTAAGTGAGATGGCAGACCACGAGATTGTAAACACTTAAAGAACCTTGTAAAAACTTTTAGCATGTTAATGAATCGCGGCTTTTCCAGAGTATATATCGGCACCATGTCTTTTGCAATATACATCGCGACAGCATTTATCGCCTTCCATCGTGCCCCGTTCTTACCATATGGGCACACAGTCAGAAAACGTGTCAGGGACTGTTGCTTGCTAAACTTTGGATGTTGTGCTGGTGCTGCAGGTAATTTCATTTCGCTGGGAGCCGTACTTCTCCCACTCCGCTGTGTGCCTCTGCTATAGGTGTGTCGGGGTACGCCGTCCCCACCGGGTCCGTTGATGAGAAGAGAATCACGGCTGAGACGTGGAGAATCTGCATGTCACCGGTTTAACATTCAACAGATTGCAATCCTGGAGCAACCATCTGACATGCATTCGGCATGTACAGGAAGAGGCTCCACCATACGTTTCAGCTCAGTCCCTTTATAACCTGTTTCGGGGATTGCCCCCCCCCCCCTTTCTTTATTGCTATAATTAGCCGGTTCGTACTTGTCTTACTAGAAGGCCAAAGATAAGTAAGGGCTGCTTATGTTGTCTGTGCGCTCCCTCTGTACTTTCTCTGTCTCCTTAGGTCATCCTGCCCTGCTAGTGTTTTCTTGTTTCTATTAGTTACGACCTTCTAAAATAATTTCCACAGGTGCTGTAATAAATTTGTTGTGCTGCTTCCTTTAGTTGCGACAGTTTTTAAACAAACTCTGCAACGAGGACTTGTTTGGTCTGTGTCCGACGGCGCAAAACCGAACCAGTGGCATGTTGCTTGTGTACGGTGCGTCGCATTAGTTTCGCTTTTGGCACTCATGTGTAAAATAAGTAATAAAATCGATTTTCAGAAAAACACATCGTCCTCAATTGTAAATTCGAATTAATTGATAAAATCGATTTATCGCCCACCTCTACTGGTCGGTAAAACATGAAGCCAATGTCGTAAATAAGAAATGCTTCTATTTAATATTTAATGTAGTAACTGTTTGTGGTCAATAGGGGGCTTCATGAAAAAGCATGGCAAACATGCCCTGGTGCCCACAGAAATGCAGCAACCACTTTGTTGGGGTCTACAATGATGCACAGTCTACAATGATGCACAGTCTCCAAATTTATTTAGACAATTTCATGTTCTTTTTATAAATATTCAATGTGAGAAAATATCCAAAATGTTTTACTTGAGAACAGAACTGACACAAACTAAAAACTAACACCTCGAATTACTGAACTTGCCAGAAAATGTCCCTGTTTTCATTTGCATTTCCAGTACCAGTCTTCAAAAAGTACAACTCAAAAGCACTCGTATGATGAACGCAAATTGTGGCGAATCACTGGATTTCTAAGTCTGCTTGTAGAAGGAATGCACATTAAGGGTATGAGCACCTTAACCACGTGTCACTTTGCTCTCTCAATTTAGGAGACACTTGATGGGTTACTACAAGTTACTGATGTATGTATGTGTGCCATTATAAAATGCAATAGCGGCGGGGGGGGGGGGGGGGGGTGGGGGGGGGGGGGAGGGGGGTGTTGTGGGGAGAGCACGGGACGCGGCGCTAGCTGCATGTCAATGCGGTCTGTTGGAGGACACATCAAGGATCAGAGTCATTTAATCTATACAGCCTGAGGGGGAACGTGGAGGGAATACAGACTCCGCCGGCACGCATCCAACTTCCACTGAGACGTGGAAATCAACTTGTGCTCAATCCAGCGGAAGTGCAGAGGGTATATAAGGTTCCGTTCATGTTTCCCGCTAATGCTGATTAAACCCATGAACGGACTGGTCATCTGGATTAGCTGGAGAAACATATCCAAGCGGATCATGCCCAGGAGAGAAAAATCCCCCAAGGATGGGTGTAATTCAACTTCTTGACGGTTGATGAAGGTCAGTATTGTTCTCCATGAAAATGAACACATAGAAACACGAGTACTGCGACAAGATGATCGCCACAAACTCTGTCACTGTTTAAATTGAGTGAGATCTGCTCTGCTTCATTTTGCTGGAGACCTCACTGAATAAAAGTGAATATCTCCTCTCAGAATCACTGTTTTTTTTTATAGCAACTTTGGCAAACCAAAAGAATCCTCTACTTTCCTCTCAGATATTGGCATTGCAGCCGACAACGGCACAGTCAACCGTGACGAACATCGCAAAAGAGCCCAGACAGAGCACACTGAGTATTTCATGCATCGGGTGGGAAACTATGCACCAATATGTCCGATGATGACCATTTGTAACTCGCGCATGTTTAACTTACGCAAAAGTGTTTTGAGCACAGAGCGAAAAATGATTGGTTCAGAGAGATAACCAATCAGAATTTAGAGGAGGTGGTTCTAAGCAACTAGAGGAGGCCAAGCACAAAGCTGCCATTAGTCTTGAGTGAGCTGTTATGCGGTGTGCATTTGCGACATTTGGATAAGTAATACTAATAACAGCTAAATATGAGTATAATATTATTATTTGTCTACCGGGTATTTAAATTAATCTGCACTGTATGTGCTGAATATGCACTTTTTTGTTTTACACTGTACTGCATGTTTGTCTATGTACTTCACAGCGATTGCGTTTGTTGTTCTGAATCCCCCTAATAGTTAATTAAAATCAAAATTTTAGCGTCGTGGGGATGTGAATTCCCGGTGCGACTCATGGCAAACTGCCTGATTTCCTATTTCCGGCTCACCTGGCATTTCCTGCCCGCCTGCCTCATTCCTAACCGGCTGTGGAGCCACAGCTGTGCCACAGAGTACGGCGGAATATACAGAGCTCTGCTTCTCATCTCAGTACGGCGGAGTATACAGAGCTCTGCTTCTCATCTCAGTTAATCCAACTTA
>JAABNY020000019.1:6830254-6844465 GCA_015164015.2 Brevimyrus niger
TCTATCTATCTATCTATCTATCTATCTATCTATCTATCTATCTATCTATCTATCTATCTATCTATCTATCTATCACAGTGTCATTGTACGTTTTCTAACACGATTCACCGATTTAGCTGCTGATTTCCTTGCAAAGGTTAATATGCTACAGGCTTCAGGGTTTAAAGGATGTTAGATAGCATTACTCGCATTCATAAAAATCCCCTGTGGCACGGTGACATCATTTGTCACTGGAGGGTGGTCTGTCTTCCCCAGCCATAGGCTTTTCCGGAAGGATCTCAGCACTTTGTTATATGCAATTTGCTTAGGGACGCTTGTAATATTGTAATTTACTCTGGGTTTTAGAGAGGATGTGGAAAGTGATTTTCTGGTGGGCAGCAAAGACCTAAATGAGTGTGAAGGTGTTTGTTTGCAACGCGAACGTTGACGTTGGGTAGGAGAGCAAGAACAGTTCAGCTGAAGGTCCTGTGAAAGCAGGCATGCTCCACACCAACGCCAATCAGTTACAGGCATAGACTTTCTGTCATGGTTCCTGCCTGGTTTGAACAGAATAAATAATCACACTGCAACACTGCAAACGGAGTGCACGGGGAATGCATAACATCTGCCTGTCTCCTATAGCACAAGGTGATGGTGATCTGGGAACTGGCCTCAGGTGAACACAGGGCAGATACATTCACGAGAGGCAGATATACTGTAGATGCAGATACACACATTGTAACTGAAATCAGATCAGCACATAAGCGCCATATAGGATTTCTGCTGCACAGGCCCTTTAGTGGGAATTGAACACTTAACCATCTGGTGTGGTGTGACTGGCACTGCATGCCAACTAAGCCACTGCACACTGAACGCCTTATCTACAAAGAGACCTCATACACGGGCGCGCTCACACGCACACTCGCACCACGTCTGAGGTGGCCCTGCGGTGTGGGTGTCAGATTCTGGTTCCAGTCGGCCCGCTGTGAGTCATCGTGTAACGGGACAGCACCAGTGCTCCTCTGGCACAAAAACACCGGTTTGAGAGCAGATCTGGCAGTGGCGCCGGACACACACTGTGCTGACGGAAGGGTTAATTACAGCTCCGGGTCTGAACTTGGGAGTCGAGCGTGTGTTTGCTAGTAACACTTGTGTGGGCTGGTTGTGAGGCTTTGATTTCTAGGTGTCGGGAAGCCTTGAGTCCTGTGGCTGTACCGTACAGGATGGGCTTCATCCCGGCAGCGATCTCCGCGCCTTAATCCTTAACACACAGTGCGTGTAAAATCCAGTGTCTCCCCCCCCCCCTCACAGTAATACTCCAGTGTTACAGTGTTTATGCTGTTTGTGTCTTTTGCGAATATTTGCTAACGTGATGCAGTGAGGTAGGCATGCACCCTTGGCAAAATGAAAGATACAGTACACATCTATTGTAGTAAAAAAAAATAAAAAATCAACAAATGAACACATTGTTAGAAACCAATTGACGGTAAAATAATTTCGATCCCTTTGACACAGCTTTAATAAATATTGTTATATGGATCATTTTCAGCACTGAATGGATTGAAAGTGCTTATTCTCTCTCTCCCTCCCTCTCTCTCTCTCTCCCTCCCTCTCTCTCTCCCTCTTTCTCTCTCTCTCTCTCTCTCTCTCTCTCAATCCTGATTCCAGCAGGTGTAATACCGCAAGCCACTTCAGTGGACATGATTATTCCTGAACGCTGCTCTTGTCTAAAATAAAATAATGAATGAATACATTTTAAATAGCTACTAAACTGTATGCTGGAGGGTGAGGCAAATAGAGTTTAATGCACCCCCCCAGCTCCTTGAAAGCTGGATTCTGTGCATCATTAGGATGTAATTTGGGCAAACTCCAGAAAAGCGATGGAATTAGAACACTGCTCCTTTCTGACGGATTCTAACTGTTATCCGCTGAGTTTGTTTTGCTCTGAGTGAGGCGGTCAGCATCAGGGAAACAGAGACATGAAGCCCGTTCACTGGCTGCTTGGGTGGCTCCGTGGGTCCGCTGGCTGCAGGAGCTGGATCGCGGCCCGTTTGCTGATCACTCCCAGGGATCCTGGGCCTTTTTCATTGTCTCTGGATCATGCCCCCCCAGGGCTGCTTTGGGATTATGGATTATTGCTCTGCCCGTTGAGAGTGTTACCTCAGTGCTCCAAGCTGTTTGGCAGCTCTATACTGGGGGGCCCGGACCCCCAGGTCGCGGGACACTGTGGGGTTTGGCTTAGGGGTTGGGTAATTTTTGGATAATAAATGACTTCCTGGATGTTTCTCTAGTGAACAACGTGAATCAGTCCATGAGCGTCAAAAGCCTACCTGACCCATTTCTGTCACTGTTCTATAGGTCATAAGCCCCTCCCACTGCCCCACCCAATGCCCCTCCCCTGCAAAAGGCTCCTCCCACTAACCAGTGCTTGGGGACACCTCCCGGGGCCTCACCCATCACCGCGTCTTTCCACTAACCTGGTCACTCGTGGGTCTCCACACCTCCGTCTGTGGTCCGTGTCCTGCTGCTTCATTTCTGACCCCGAGTAAGATCTGTGTGAAACGTTAGCGAAGCCGCTGCTGCTCCGGTGGCTTTCCCGCCTGCTGCCTCCGTGTAAGGTCAGCATCTCCATCAGGCTGGCTCTGCTCCAGCGGCTCGGTTGCTGGGCCTTCACAGCGCTAACCATCTGTAGCCGAGCCAGTTGAACACAGCCCCTAATTAGCATCCAGTGCCATCTGCCTGGAGTGCGTTATCACTGCGCCACACGCCTAATAGTGTTACCAGTGCCCTCGCGGGGAAGTTGTCATTACCCAGCATGCTCAGCAAATGAAAGTTTAGCATTTGAAGGTGTGCTCGGTCATGTGATGCACGCATAAATCGTCTCGTGCTAGTGAAGTTTATGCATGGTGCTTCTTTGGGTCTCTGCTCTCTACGGTATTATGGTAACAGCCAATCATGTGGCTGCAGCTGCATGAAGACAGAATCACACAGACAGGAGCGAGCGGCTGACTTGCTGTTTGATTAAACATGAGCGGCTAAGGCACATGATCTGAGTCATTCTGAGTGCGGCGTGATCGCCGGCACCAGACACGTTTGGTCATACGCCGCGGAGCTCGAAAATAATGGTTTGATGACTTGGAAAAACACAAGCAGTCAGCGTCAGGCCTGTGGCCGAATCAGCTGGTTAATGAGAGAGGTCACAGGAGAACGGTCGCGCCAAGAAGGACACAAGTGCAAAAATAACAACTAGGTGTAGAGGTGGTGTGCAGAAGGGAGCCTGCAAGCAGCTCAGCACTTGAAGTGGCTCTGAAGACAAAAGCAGTTTCTACCTGACACTTCATAAGGCTTCCTAATATAGCGAGCATAGGGGCCATTCTCCAGTGCCTCGCTGTAACCTTGAATCATTTTTCACCGCAAAGAAAATCACAGATCTGAAGCTGGGGCGGCCGTTCACCCAGGCCTCCATCTTTCTCGTCCGACGGAGGGAAATCTTCCAAGGGCTTCGGTTTATTTATGAGACTGCAGTGTAACAGGATCCCCGTGTCGCACGTCGCCGGTCTCCCGCGTTGGGCCGTGAGATGGAAGCCTGGTCCCGCTCGGCTGATGGGGGCTTGGTTGGTGCTGATGTCACTGATCCTCTCCGATCTGTGCATCTCCCGCCCTGGGAGTCGGTGCACCTGCGGGACACAGAGACATGAAACGTTAAAGAGCTCGGCGCGTCGGTGGGTGAAGCAAGTGGGTGGGCTGGTTACGAAGGTCAGGCCGTGCGGATGCATGGTACTATAGGGGATCATGGGTGGATGTGTAGGTCCAGACGGTGAGGTTGTGGGTCACAGTTTGGAGGACGGAGTCTTTAGTCAAAACTGCTTTTAATCAGTAGGGTTTCGCCTGAAGTTAAGGTGGATATCTGATCATGTGCTTCTCATCTCTCTGGGTCGATTCACATGAAAGATGGCTTTCAGGTGGTTCTTATGTTTGTGAACTGAAAAGGTTCCGTTCTGCCTGTTGTGATGACTGATACCAGACTGCATTCCCTATTCCCCTGTGTTGCTCTATTCTCCGTCTTAGTCTTCCTGACCCCTGCGGATAAGATGAAGGGATAATCCTGAGCCACCTAGTGGCCCTGATGCAGATCTGCGGCGGTGAGGTCCAGCCCTCCTGCTGGACTGGTCCCGGCACGCGCGTATCTTGCCGCCCCAGTGCTGCAGCTGGGATTTGGACCGTGGGGCGTTTTGCACTGCGGCTGCGCCGGGGCGGTGAGCTGGGATTAACAGCTTCAGCCTGGTAACACTTTCCCCGAGTGTGAAGATGTGACTCAGCGTGGCGCGTCCGTGCTCGCGCTCCCAGCCATGACCTTGCTGTGTGACCATGACTCTCTTCCCATGCTGCCCACTGCGTGGTTCTGCTGTCTCCCCGTGACGTTCCTGTAGCACTCTGACATGTCAGCTGTCGTCCTCGCCCAAAGCTCCGTCTCCGTCAGGATGCGCCGACGTCCGCCATTCTGGCATCGCCCGCCCCTGATGGGTTCCCCCACTCCGGATGGTCAGCGGGTCGCCGCGGTGACCATGCTTCCGTGGAACGATGCTCCTCCTGCTCTTATTCTGCCTTTTCCCTCAGGGGCTCCTGGTCGCCTCTCTCTGGGCCGCCATCGCTGGCACAGTTCCTCCCTCTGACACTGTAAGCTGGCACATATGTGGCTCTCATTTTATCATTTGCGTGGGACCCTGAGGTTTGGGGGCCCTCTGTTGGCCACAGACGGTCACCACACTAAATATCGAATGAACACGTTCCTTATTTGGAAGACACTATAGCATCATGTTCTACTAACCAGCTAGCTAGCTATAATCATCTAGCTAATCAAAAGGTAAGATTAATTTTTTATGATCACGTCCCAGGAAGTTCAGTGTTACTGAACTGCTTCTTCATCACAAGTGCTTGATGAGGATGCAAACTTTACAATCCCAGGCATTGAGGTGATGATTGTGTTATTGCTGTGTACATTAGTGTGATTCCGCATATTGCGGCTTGTAATAGGAGCCTACAGCCAGCCGGTCATCGAAGCACACACCTATTCTCTCTCACTGTAGTGCAGTTATGTTGTTCATGCATATGCGGATTTGCAATAATTAAGCACCTAATCCGCAGTGGACTTTTTTCTGCCCGGCCATAAGATAACATGCTTTACTCTGTCACTCTGAGTGCGAATCAAGATGATGAGGCTTGATTGAATCTTCGGGAGGAAGATATTTAATGACATCATTATCACCACTCTGAATAATTGAAATAATTGAATTTTAATTGGAGGAGATAACGTTGGGATTTAGCCCTGCACATGAATATTTGACGGTCAGCGGAGAGACACCACGCATTCCGATAAAGCCAAAAAGGTAGTGATAAAGTAGAACTGGGACGTAGCGTGTGGTAAAATGGAGTGCTGATGTTTTATTGCTGGGGATTTAGAGCTTGTGATGTCGTAATGATGGCTGCTTTTGGGGGGATGGTGGCAGTTAGACCATATTAATGTGGTAACAGCCGCTGCCTCTTTCAGAAACTCCAGAGCGCCGCGTTCCTTCTGCTTTTATCTGCAGAGCCGTCAGACTTTAATTAATCCCTCTCTGCCGCGAGGGTCAGACACTCGCGAGCGGCCAGTGGTCCCTAACTAACCACGAGTCCATCCCGCCACGCTGCGCTAAATCCAGCCAGGGAAGGAGGTGCCCTGGACGGGGAGGTGCCCCCTGAGCGCGGGAGGGCCACCAGCAGGCTCCTCTCCCTGCCCATCACTCGGACCTCTGACGCCGCCCTCCTGGTCTCTGCCCGTTTGTGGTGAAGATCAGGGCCAGTTGAATACAACCTGCTTCTCCTGGAAGTTCAGACGGTCGGAGCCGCGCTTAAGGAGCCGCAAGCAGAGGCTGAAAAAACACGACTCAACATCTGTGTCGATTTTGTCAAAATGAAGACCCCAGTGTCCTGCTCACTATGGTGCATTTTCCTACAGGCACCATGCAGTGATTCACTGATTCAGCCCCAGTCAACAGGCACCTGAAGTAAGTCTGAAAAAAGGACTGAATTCACACCTACATGCCGGTCCTGATCCATCCATCCATGTGTAAAGCGGTTTGGCCTAAAATGACCTTTTCTCATTGATTGGCCGAGTCAGTGTGAAAGGGTTTGTTTATTCGATCTATCGGCGCCGGTTTCAAAAGCCAGTCTTTGGGCTTTTATTGCCGGTTTTCAGACCTTATTTCAAAAGGACCATCATAGTCTTCAGCGCTTCTGCGGGATTCTGTGTGGCTCGTTGAGTTTGGCCTCTGTGCCTGTGATCAGAAGGTCACTAATTCGAATCCCATAATCCACAGAGCAGTCTAATGTCTTTTGGTCTCTTAACCGCTTGGGCACTGCTCCTGGGTGGTGGAGGCATGACTGATTATGTGCTCAGACCGAAAGCTTCACTCTCATCTCTGAGTGTGCTTTTGTAGTGAACCAGATGGGGACCAGATTTCTCCAATCTGAATTCTTACCTTGTGGGGGCAGTTTTATACAAGTCTGTGAATGCAATCAGAAACACTAAAAATGCCAAAAGTTAAGTGCTTTGTTTTTTGTTACTTATGGTTAAGGTTATGACTGAGTAGGGTTAATGTTGTCATTATTGGGGAATGGAGAGTCCCCATAAAGATATGAATACATGGACTGCGTGTTTGTATATGTGTGAGTGTGTGTCTGTCTGTGAGTGTATGAAATGGATAGAATGATGAGATACGGAAAAAAATGTACTGGTACTTGTGAAAATGGCAAACAAAGCTTGGTTTCGGCGTCCTGTTTGTCCCTCCTGCTCCAGACCCCTCCGTAATCAGTGTGAGCTCTTGCTGGGTCTCCAGCCTCTCGGTTCTGGGTAAAGCAGCTGGGCTTTGTGCCAATGACCCTCCTCTCCATATTTAAAGCTGCCTGTGACAGTGAGCCTGGCAGGACCCTGCTCCAGCCGGGGGGGTGGGGGAGGCGCTGTGGGGACAGATGGAGACCTGCGCTGAGCCCCCAACGCTCTGTATTCCTCCCGCGCAGGATGGAGGCCTCATGCCCCTCCCTCCCACACCACCTGCACCTCTGAGCCTCTGGCACTCCTCTGCCCAAGCCCGCTGGGCCCCCTTAAGCTTTGGCTCTTGGCTAGCGGGTGGAGCCCTGCGGGACCAGGTGGGCGAGCCGTGGGAGGGCGTGGCTCCGGCGAGGCCCCGCCCCCACGCCATCAGCCCCCACCTGTGGCGCGCCCCCGATTCCGTAACGTGAGCCGACTCTGGGGACCGCTTCCAGCAGTTCAGACACGGTTTATATTCAGCCAAGAGCAGAGTGAGGCAGGACAGCGACCTCTTCCATAGGTAGGGGACGATGAAATGATTTGTTGCACGCTTCCTGTTTACAAATGAGTCGTTGCAGTTTGTGCATGTTGATCAGGCAAGGAGAAGTTCATTATGTATCTTCTGTTGGTGGGTAAATGTTTGCTTGCGGTTAATAAGTGGGTGAGAAGCTCCGCATTTCAATGAACCAGGAGCAGATGTTTGCTGCGGGGCCTATACATTCTGCACTTCCTACAGTCTGGGCGTGGTTGGCAATGACGGCAGGCTTGGTGAGCATGTGGTACGGTGGTGGGTGTGGCCAACAGACAAAGAGTTCGGTGGATAGCATTCTTAATATGGAGGGTTGTGGATGGGCTTTTGCTGATGCATCTTGGGAGATGTGGCAGATCTAAAGCTGCGTTTGACAACTATAAATAGTTAAAATAGTTCAATTTAAACCAGAAGAGTCTCACTCTGCATGTCTGTCTCCTTAATAGGAGCTGCAATCAAGGGTGTCGTTCATCCAGTTGAAGCCACCTCATACATCATGTATATCTTCCTTTTATTATTGTCTTTAGTACTGAGCTTTATTGTTTCCTTGTGTTTGTTAAAATAGCCTGATAATTAGTTTGCTTCCTGTCTATTGCTTTATTAACAAATAGGTCACTTTTAATTCATTTGTAGAAAGCAATAAAAGAGTCTAAGCTCAGTTTGTAGTCTCTTTTTTATTGGATGAATATGCTTACCAAACTCCTGCTCATTAGATGAATTCACCGCTGAAACCCTTGTTTATTGGACAATCATACTGCCCAACTCTTATGTATTGGAAAGGGTACAACACAGATCATAGCTTATTGGATGAGTATACTGCCCAAAACCTTTACGTGTTGGACAAGCATTCAGCATAGACTGTTGTTTATTGGATGAGGATACTGTCCAAACTCTTATTTATAGGACAAGCCTAGAGCACAGACCTTTGCTTATTGGACGAACATATTGCACAGACTATTATTTATTGGACAGGCTTATTGAATAGATCTTTGCTTACTGGATGAGATGATTACAAAGATCTATGTTTATTGAGCAACCTTACTGCTGAGAAATGTTTTTTTCCATGAAAATAATCCTTCAATCTTTTCTGAACTGTTTGTTATTCTGTATTTATTTATTTATTTATTTATTTATCTATCTGTACAGTCACATTGTATCCATCGAAGGTTGTGGGTTCGATTCCCGCCCCGGCTCTGTGCATGTTATCTTTGCCTGGCCTCTGTGGGTTTCCTCCTGCAGTCCCAAGGCATGCCACTTTAGGAAGCTGGCATCTTTAATTGCCATAGAAGGTGCCCCACCCTGTGCCCTGTATCTTGGGAGAGGATCCAGGCCCCCTGTGACCCTGCATTGGAAAAGGCATCATGAACAAAAGACTGAACCTTTTAATCTCATTAATACCTGATTTACTAAAAGTAATTTCCTCAATTAAACACGGTACATTAACAGATTAGGGTATGTATGTAAGCATACAGTCATGTGTACGTTTGCCTGCTCTTCATTTCTGAATTTCTGCTCTGTAGAGAACACTACATTACAAAAAATATTAAGATAAAATGATTTAATGTGCAAAGTTATGATTGGTCTGGAAGGGTGTCATTGAGGTGGCTGTTTATGTCTTACTGGAAGTATGAATGTTTTCATGATCTGCGCAGTATGAAGATAAGCCTTGGGTTCTCTGGATTCAAGATACTTAAATTCTTGTTGGTTACCACCGTAGCATAACAGCAGGGCGGAGTGGTGGCTCGTAGGTAGGGTTACCATATTTGGTGAGATGAAGAAGAGGATGTTCCCGGGAATCAGAATTTTAATGAGTTTTCAATGAGTTGGACGTTCACCATACAATCAGGTAACGCTTCTCTGTGAATATCAATGAGTTTTCACGTTCACCACCCAATTAGGTACCGCTTCTTCATGAATATTAATGAGTCATCATGTTCACCACCCAATCAGGTAGCACTTCTCTTGAATATTAATGAGTATTCCCTAAGCACCCTGTAAAACGAAAATTTGCATCCAGGGATACCCAGACGTTTTATGATTTACTCGCAATTGACACAATATACGTGCATACAAGTATTTTCTAACAAAAGTTACAAAACTCTAAGATAAAGTTAAAGCTAAATGACGCGAATCACTGTTTACACGAAAACAAAAATAAAGTGTCAAAGTGAAAATGGTACTTATATTGAGCCATCCCCTGTCATAGCCATCATTGGATTAACACCGGAAGAACATCGCATAGGCAGCTGGGGTAAATCAGTGATGGCATTCGCAACACTACCTGCCAGACGTTTTATGTTAATGAAATGGAAAGACAAATCCCCACCTACATTTAATCACTGGATTAATGATGTCATGTACTATCGAAATACTTGAAGAAATTCAGGGTACAGGGTAATAAACTTACGTTCTGCTATATCTGGCAACCTGTCCTTATATTAGGATGAAAAAATTAATGCTAATGACATTGTAATGACAAAATGGCAGGACAGAGCTGAGGCTTGTCGGTCGGCGCCACAGCATAATGTCAAGGCAGAACGGTGGCTTGCCGGTTATCTATGTAGTATAACAGTAGTGCGGGGTGCAAGTGACTTATAGGTTAGCGCAGTACGAAAATGGCAGGACAGAGCTGTGGCTTGTCGGTTAGCGCCAAAGCATGATGTCAGGGCAGGGTGGCAGCTTGTCACTTAGCGCAGTAGCATAACGGCAAGGTGGAGCACTGGCTTGTTGGTTACCACAGTAGTGTTATGACAGGGCAAAGCGGTGGCTTTTCAGTTAGCGCCGTATTATAAAGGCAGTGCAAGGCGGCGGCTTTTAGGTTAGCGCCATAGCATAAGGGCATGACTTATCGGCATTGTAGTCTAATGGAAATGGCAGCATAAAGGCAACAGAAGCTCATTGGTCAGTACACCAGCGTGACAGTGGGGTGGAGTGGCGGCTCATTGGATTGCATTGTCACTTAACAGCAGGCCTTGTTGTTTAGTGTCGTAGCTCCTCTGTGTGTGTGTGTGTGTGTGTGTGTTTGTGTGTGTGTGTGTCCCGCGATAGACTGGCATTGCCCACCCTGGGTATCCCTGCCTTGTGCCCTGTCTTTCCTGGGACTGACTCCAGGTTCGCCACAGTATCCTGTCCTGAATCCCCAGTTCTGGTAAATGGGTGGTCACTGAACCGTGGGGAGGGAAAAATGGTACTGATTTATTCATAGTAACTGACCTCAACTTCCTGAATGATAACACTGACTATGAATAATCGTTTTGAGATGTATTTGAACGAGTGATTCGTGCAATTTATGATTTATTGACAGCATATGCTGAAGTGAATCATGAAAATGAATAGACTCTGACTTCAGGCAATGGCCTCGTGAACAGACGTTAAATTTATAGTTATGTAAATTTCCACAGGAAATATGTTTTGAAAATGTACTCCACTGTGGCTCAAGGACAGTTGTGCACTACCCAGTAAATCCACAGGGGGGCTGCGTGGTTCTTACACGTTCATGCAAATAAACAGGTGTAGTTAAACAGTTTATTGTATTCATGATAGAACCTAATGTTATCACTGAGTCACAATTTTAGCAAAGAAAGTAGGCCATTTGAACGAGGCTGCTTGTCAACATTCAGCTGGAAGGGGTCGAGTGCAGTTTGTCCGGATATTTTCATTAATCCTCGGAGCTTCAAGCGTGATTCTCTCCTCTTTAGTCAACAGCCAGGCATGCAAGACCAGACACATTTAACTGCTGTTCATGCTTTAGTTTTATGTTTCCAGTTTATGAAAACTGCCTAGTAACTGTTTTACATCAATTATCACACACTTAGGAACATATTAACTTAAAAAAAATGATTCTGTGCATATTTAGTCTGGCATCGATCTGTCAGTATTTGCATATTTTATGTCTAACTGTGAGCACCTTCATTTGTATTTGTGTTTCATTTTCATCATGTAGTGTAACTGCTGTTTCCTAAATGCCTGAATCTTGAATCTTGCTACAAATTCTGCTCAGTACCTTCCATCTGTAAGCTTTTCATGGACCCCACTGGATAAACAATTAAGCTGGATTCGGCTGGGTCCGAGTTAAGGTGCAGTCCATGGTTTCTCATTCTTAATACGGCATCAGGTCCAGTGAGGAACACAACATTTTTTTTTTGAGTGTATTAGTTTTCAAGGGTGTAATAGAACAGCTAACAGGCCGAGAATTAGTGTCAGATGATCTGCAGGATGGAAGGTCTCAGTGGTCTCTTTTGAAATGAAGATCTTCTGATGCAGCGTTATTCTACTTTGCATCCTGAGAGCAAACTTCTGAAAGCAAACCCTGCGTGGTCCTTCTGTCCTCCAGCCAGGCTCATGCCGGTGGAAGTGAAACACGTGGAAACCCAACCTGCCTCTGAGTTACCGAGTGTTCGGTCCCTGTCCATTTCACAGTGCATATGTGTCTTCCAAGAAACCCCTGCGGACAAGATGCTAAATATTATTGTGACTATTTTCGTGGACAGTACGGCTCCATCACATGAACATATGTGAATAATCAGCTTTGGAGCTTTGAATATCACTACTGCCATATGTGAGCTCTTAACTCTGACATGGTGGAGCGTAACCGTTCGGCTTTGACACCTAGCATGAACAAATGGAAACGTGTCATTGTAGGCGTCAGCGTTGGGGAATGACAGATCAGATGTGAGCGTTGGAGTGACTACGTGAGAAGCACTTTCCGTTTTCTTCCTGCTTTTCCAGGGGAAGGTGCCTATGAGGGGTCAGCCTCAACCTCCCTCCCCCCTGACTACACGCCATCAGCGGGATTGACCAAATTGTTGGCCGGCGTTCTGCTGGTGGAGGAGGGACAGCTTGCCCGCAGCCCGGTCCATCCAGCAGGGGCAGCAGAGAGCCTACGCGAGGAGCCAGCCTTCTCCTCTATACTCACCATGCTGGCAGACTCTGTCGAAGGGCCCCAGACGTTAGTGCAGACACTGGTCTCCCCGGCCGGCTCTGGCAATTACAACGGAAACCAAACAAACCAAGAGCCTTCGGAAGAGCCGTTCAAGGGAGCTGAGTCTTCTGTCCCTTTGGTCACCAGCGTGTATCCTGCCTACAGCTCAGGTCTGTCCCAGGCTCAGCTCACACTTACCCAGAATCCCCTTCTGTTACCCACTTCACCCAGAACCTAACCCTAGACCAGAGCACCCACCCAGACCTAGACCCACCTCACCCACTGACAGACACTCCAGGCTAGATGCCCGCTCCTCCAAGTCGGTCAGCTACAGCCTTCCTTACCTTTTGCGCCCGTAGTGATGTTGATGGTGCCTCTTCTTCTCGCCCCTACGCCATAGACGAGGCAGCGGTCTCCGGTTTGCCTCCAGCCACAGTGACGCCCGTTTCCTCGCCAAGCGAAGTGGATGCCACCCACCTGGAGCGTGGCCTGGCCTCAACGGGCCCCAGCGACTCGCTGCTTATAGACCCCACAACCGCAGATGCCTCTGGGGCGCCGCCACACACCGTGACAGATGGCTCCCCTGAAACGACCACCGTGACCACCACGACCACGACGGCAGTCACGGACGCGGTGAGGACCACCACCGTCATCTCTGACACCACGACGTGGTTGGCCAGCCCCACGCAGACCCACACGAGCAGGACTGAGGGGAAGGTCTTGGAGAAAACCACTATGAAGACAGCTACAACCGATTTAACCTCCATGCAGACCACAACAAGTGCCGCGCCACTGACTTTCACACCCACAAGGACCGCAGTCAGTGTGTCCAACGCCTCCCTGACAGACAGCCCCATGCTGCAATGCAACGTCACTGAGGAGATGTGGGTGAAGACAGGTGAGAGGCTCCCCGGCCGTGCCGTGACAGGGTGCCCCGGCTGCTCCTCGTTGGCCACTAACGTTGACCTCCTCTGGCTCCTCCTCCCTCCCGCAGTGCTGTCCGTCCACTTCAGGGGGAAGAGGATGGACGGTGCGCTGAGGCAGAACCTCCCGCGCGGGCTCAGCCGCGCCCTGCAGAAGGCGCTGAATCTCAGCACCGTACAGGCTCAGGTCGGCCTCCCGGGGGCCTGCTGGGGGGGGGGGAATCGCGAGGAGAAATAGCCCAGAATGAATTCCAGCAAGTTACTTCACTAGCTTATATTGAATGGGAACAGCTCAGAATATATAGCATTAATATTTTATTTATTACGATGTCTAGAATGTTTCTGCTTTGTACCTGAGAGGTTGTCGGTGTATTTCATACTTAATGAGGGTTTTCTTTTTCCTTTTAGGGTTAGGGTCTGACTCACAGTTAGAGTTTTTCTGGTCAGATGGAGCAGAAGGTTCTCATGTCATCATTGATTTATGAGCCATGTGGATTCAAGGGCCGAACTGTGCATGAATGCCAACACATCAGCCCCCCCCCCCCCCCCCCACAACTTCCCCAACCTTGAGCTCCTACTGCCTCATTGGTATTTTAAATGCTGCTGAGCCTCAGGGCATGTGCACCACAGAGAAGAGGAGCGAGGAGGAGAGGAGGGGAGGGGACTAAAGGAGGGAGGAGGAGAGAAAGAGGGAAGGGGGAAGGAGAGAGGAGGAAGGACAGAAGTGGGGAGAGAGGAGGGGAGAAAATAGGGAAGTTGAAGATGAAGAGAGGAGGGGAGAACGAGTGAAGTAGGAGAGATGGAGAGGGGAAGAGAGGGGAGAGAAGGAATGAAGAGGAAAGAAAAAGGAGGAGAGAGAGGGAAGAGGGAGTGAAGGAAAGAGGAAGAGAGAACAAAGGGTGGGGGAGAATGGAGAGAGGAGGAGAAAAACAGAGAAGGGGTAGAAGGAGTGAGGAGGAGAGAAACAGGGGAGGGAGAGAAGGTGTGAGGAGGAGGGAGGGGAAGGAAGGAG
>JAABNY020000019.1:6857899-6869041 GCA_015164015.2 Brevimyrus niger
TGGTGTTCTGTGCACTGACACTGATTCCCTGACTTTGGTAGGGTGGTGTTCTGTGCACTGACACTGATTCCCTGACTTTGGTAGGGTGGTGTTCTGTGCACTGACACTGATTCCCTGACTGATTCCCTGACTTTGGTAGAGTGGTGTTCTGTGCACTGACACTGATTCCCTGACTTTGGTAGGGTGGTGTTCTATGTAATCACCATAATCTATGAGCTCACTTTTGCTCCTCATTTTCTCCACTCCATGAAGGCTTTCCGCTTTACTCAGCTGCCTGACATGGCTATGGCGCCCCCCCCAGTACCCCCCCGGACAGGACACACTCCTGGGGCCTCGCTACTGCGGTATGAGTCTTTATAACTCTTAAAGTACTTATAGGACTTCAGGGACATTCTCTGACCCATTACAATTTTATCAACATTACCTATAGCTTTTTGGTGCTGTGGTCCCCCTAGTGGCATGAAGACAATATTGCATTTGACTTGACCATTTTTTACCCCAGTTCAACCTCGGACATTGGGCCCAAGGCCAGGTCCTCAGAATGCTCCATGGCAGACATGCACAGTGTGTATGACAGTGTCCGTGTGCCCATGAGCCGGTCGCCTCTCCCAGGAGCTGCCGTCGATCAGCATGCAGCAAATTACTCAGGTGACTCTGGTTTGCAGTTCAGTATTATTCTGATCCCCAGAGACACATAAAGGCTCTTAGATCAGATAGTAAGGGTCTGGGTCAGAAAATTTAGGTCTTTTATGATTATATCGTAAAAAATCAGCCCATATTGATCTGGGAATCACAGGAACAATAATGGGCAGCACAGTGGTTAGGACTGATCCCCCACACCTCTGGGACTGAGGTTCGAGCCTCTGCCTTGCTTCTCATGTGTGGAGTTTGCATGTTCTCCCAGTGTCATCATGGGTACTTCTGTTTCCCTGCCCAATCCAAACATATGCTAAGGTGAAATGTGTCCGATGATGTGAGGCTTAGACGTCCCCAAAAGCTCCATCTGAATTGGCCTTCTCACTGTCAATCATCCACAGGAAACCCAATCACAGCAGTTTATGCCAGCCGGCCCTGCTGCTCAGGCTACTCGGCAGCCACGCCCCCCACTTCTTACAGGAGTCCGTCCTGGATGTCATACCCCCCGGAGCCAGAGGACCTTCCTCGCCAGTGGGCTGGCTCAGTAAGAGGCGCCACTTACCACACGCTGGCCGGCTGACATATGACCGACATTGCCATGCTGTTTGTTTGGGTTCATTGACTTCCCTCCACTTCTGCGTACTTTGACTCATCTTGTATGAAAGTGCAGTGACTCTTGAACATGCTGTGACTTATCTTGTGTGACAACGCTTTGATTTGCCTTGTCTGAGATTGCAGTGACTCATGAAAGTGCTGCAATTCATCTTGTGTGAGAGTGCCGTGACTCGTCTGGTGGTAGAGTGCTGTGACTCTTGAAAGTGCTGCGTCTCGTCTTGTGTGAGAGAGGCGTGACTCATAAAAGTGCTGTGATTTATCGCGTGTGCGAGAGCTGTAACTTCTTGTGTGAGAGTGTTGTCTTGTCTTGTGTGAAGCTGCTGTGGCGAGTGTTGTGACTCTTGTGTGAAAGAGGTGTGACTCATAAAAGTGCTGTAGCTCTTGTGTGAGAGTGTTGTCTCGTGTAAAGCTGCTGTGGCGAGTGTTGTGACTTGTGTGAGAGTGCAGTTACTCATCGTTGCTTTGGCTTAAACTTTTCTGCAATAATAAAAGCCTGGAGGTACCTATTGACATTTGTTAAACAGACTGGAGAATCACAACCCAAACTGCAAAGTCTGAGGAGTCACTCTTATTGCTAAAGAGTGTCATCATCAGGAAAAGTTAAACATTGTTTACCGTCCCTTTTCTCTGGGGATATAAGTGCGAACGCTGTATATCTTGCTAATGCATAGCACCATATATTTGCAAAAATAGTCATACCATGTATTTATTCATATTTTTATTTAATTTGGATGAATGAGCCAGGTTAATAATCATTACACCTCACAAAATCACAGGTTCTCCCTAGAAACCATCTACATACACCTAATTAACTTCTACCTCCCCAAACTTAGTTTTATGAGTAGCCTTTTACTTAAAATTAATAATAGAAATTAATTAACCGTTAGAGCATTTCATTGAGCCCTACTATTTAAGCAATCCCTTCTATATTAGGGCCATCAATTATGGCCTCAGTCCTTAATATGTCTATAGAGGCTCAAATATGTATTAATGAGACCTTGGGCGTGTGTGTGTTTGTGTGTCTTTTACAGAATCAGTGTCACTTGGAGACTATCTGCTGAGAGGGATTCCATAGAGGATTCGTGTGGGTTCACCCAAGCGGCAGGTTGGTTGAGAAGATGCCGGAATACGGCCAAACACTGACCTGCCTGCCTGCCTGCTGAGATTGCTGAACGCTTATCCTTTTAAACCAAGCCGATCGTATTATAATAAGCTGTTCGGATGCCTCTTTTCGATTCGCTGACCCAGGCGACTGAGCACAGCTGGCTGGCTGCCAATGGGAGCCGCGATGGCATCGGTACTGATCTCACCTCTAGGGGTCCTGCCAGGATGTGTGGAGACCCTGCCACCAAGCCGCCTCTTATTCTGTCTGCCAGGCAGAGCTTCCACTGCAATCCTGGACAGGACCTTCACGAGGAGGACGCCACAGTCACCGTGAAGCAAACGGACGCACTTGAGCCCTGGGTCTGTGCTCCCTGCAATGTAATGGGATCGAGGACCCAAACATGGCCGTCTTACTCAGGCACGGCAGAGCTGCCCGTTGAAGCGCCTGAGACTGTCCTCATTGAACGACCTCGGAGGTCTCTGGATCTACAATTGAATTTTTATTTTAAAACCTTATTATTTTGGCCTTTCGTTATGTGAAGTTTTAACTCACTAAAGACGTCTCTGCGACTGAAAGTGGGGCTCTTGATGCCGCCCGTTCAGAATCACGAGCGGACGTACCTCACGGAGTGGGTGGACGGTGGGGCTCCGTCTTCTGGAATGTTCTCCGCCGGAAATGGACAGGAGGGAGCCTGGAGTGGCTTTGCGGGGCTGAAGGTGTACTGGTTACGAGTAACTGTGAGATGCCAGTGCTGTGTGTACGTGCCTGAGGAGTTATCCGCAGCCTGCGGCGGGAGGCGTGCAGCTGTTTATAGAAAAGTGCGGACCGATGCTTCTCACGTGTTTTTAAATGGCCGTAGAGCCTCGTGTGATAAACACGTCACACTCCAGCACAGTTTATATTAACCAGCCATTCAAAGAACCCTGTTCCTCTGTAGCTCAATTTATGTTTCATTAACTGGCTGACCAGGTTTGTGGGTTGATATACCATCCAGAGAATACCACTGATGTGTACCATTCAAGACCAGATTATCTGTGATAAGATTAGTTATCACTTAAACTGTGTAAAACCAAAATGAGGATAATTTAATCCCTCAGCGCTTTCTAACACTGGTGAGCTGCCTATTTCCTCTGAGGCCCGATTCTGGCATTGGCTGCAGTTTGGCGAACGGCGCGTGTCTTTGTCGAGCCAGTATTGTGCCGTGATGCGGACGGGGTTGGGGTGAAGCTCGCGGCCGCCATGTTCATCGGTTCTTTCTCTGTATATACCCCATGCTTCTGCGTGTTTCACATTTGTCTTTAGCTTCTGGGGGACCTAGACTGCTTAGCAACCCGGGGCCCGAATCGGGAGGGCCAGACCTGTCCTGCGCATGACATGGGATCTGCCGGAAGTGTTTTGCCTCTTTTCTCTCTTCTGAAACAGGACAGTCAGAGGCTGAAGGTGACTTTCTTATTACTGATTTATTTATTTTTTTTGCACCTTGGCTGTAAGCGCAGAGATGCTCTATGGTCCCATACTTAACTAAGCCATCTTATCAACGTTCGGGCGTCTGCTGAATGCCTAAAGTCTATTTAGAAATCTGTTTGAATAAGCAGACAATACACACATCAGGTCACTTTGAAAGGTTTCAAATTTCTAAAAAAATTGTACACATTGTAATATATACGACCATAAACGTTTTTTATATTTAAAACACCGCGGGAATAAATATTGAGCTGAAACTTCTGGAAACATTTGATAGGGAGGTTTTTTTTTTGACCTAAACACGTACCTTCAGAGATGCCTTGTAATGTCTCGTGAACCAACTGCTAAAGTGATCCTGGTTTCAGCTCAGAAGGTAGCAACTCAAACAGGCCACATCACTGCTGGCTGAGATTTTTAGCAACAATAAAAGGGTGATAATATGTAAAAGTCTTCATCACAAAGCAGGCCGCCTGCCATAAGTTACATATTTTTAAGCAGCTGGCATGTATCTTGGAGAAGAAAATGCTTTTGATGCATGTGTTCATGGACTCCTTGATCTAAGGGCTTTTTGTAAGTGTGGTATAGTATGTTTTTGACAGGCTAGAACACCCATAATTCTTACAGTGAGGCACTACTTCAGTTACAGCGAACTGTGAGGGTATTTTGTGAAAGTTTATTTTATTGTTAAATCGTACTGTGACTCATTAATGAATCTACTGAAATGCACTTTATCTCGGGATTGTCCGGAGTGCCGGTGATTTAGTCAGCCGGAAAAAGCAGGCTAGGGTGATGAGGTTTGGATGAATCAGGGAAGGTTAGGCTTAGTTATGGTTGGTTAGTGTGACCCGAGGATGGAAGATTATGGCGTGTGCATGTGGGGAGACTGAGGTCAGAAGGTATAAAGGTTCTGAGTTGGAGGTAGATTCATTGATTCGGTTCGGTGTTTTTGAGTATGACAGAATTTCTTCAGATTAAAAGAATAATCTGCAAAATCAATGCAAGTATTGTTTAATTTACTTATTTTTAAGGATATAAAATAAATCTTCAACCCCATCCCTTACGGCAATGAGTTTCCAAAGCCTGAAACCCCAGAGAGTGTACTCCTTCGATCGTGCAGTGCGTAGAAATATGCACATCCGATTCTGGCATAGAGCGGCACGGAGTGGCACAGCGATTATGACAGATGTATTAATCCACCTGCTCCCAGATGCCTGTACTTACCCTGCTGTTTTATGATGGCGTCCTTCTCTGTCTGGACTCACAATAACCATAGAACGTTCTAGTCGAACTGTTCTGTATGAGTAGCACATGATTTTGTTTATTTATTTATTTTTGATTTATGGATGCACTTTTATTTCTTTGCATTCTGGATTTTGCCAGCATTGCAGGCTGTAGCTCTGGATGTGCGTAATAACACTCGAGGCTCCTGCTCCATCCTCTAGGTGGTGCTACAGGGATGAGCCCCAGGGTATATCAGTAAAAACATCAAAAAGTGCTCTCATGTTCAGACAACCAGCCAAAGGAGGCCTCTCCACCCCTTTCTGCACGCCACATTGCTTTCTCCGAAACATCTGCATTTTACTGGGATGTTGTATAGTACTTGTGTTTTCACAGCCTTGGGGAGGAATGTCCCAACCCACGATATGTGAATATGTGTAAATGAGAAAAATGGATTTACTTGAAATTAAGTGTTCCAATACCCGTTGGTTTCCGGCATGGTTCTTCTTTTGCTGATGTTTAAACTTGCCACTTTACAGCCATCGTATGTACTGTACATTGAGAACCTCCTTCGTTTTATAGATGTTGACCAGTTTCATTCGTGTGAATAAGACTTCACTGTTGAGTTGTATGTTTCGAAAATAAATCAGTAGATCTCGGCTCAGCGTTGGCTCTGAATCGCACACACGGGCACACGGTGAAACAGCAGCGTTGTCACGGCCGGGCGGTTCGTCTGGTTTGCTTTATAGGTGGACGAGGGGAAACCGAGCATGAGAGGAACAGGCGAACGGGGATGACGGCACTGCGATGTCATTATGCTAGGAGTGTGACATCACTCCAGTGGAGCTCATTCACATTGTTGTTTATTTAGCTGATACTTATATAAAAGTGACATATATTTACGGAGAGAGTGGGGGGTTAAGGGCCTCGCTCAGGGGCCCAGCAGTGACATCACGCTGCCAACCTTGGGATTTGAACCAGCGACTTTCCGATGGGGGGTGCAGCAGCCTAACATACTGAACCGCACAGAATCCCCAAGCTGCCAGTCTTAGAAGCGTTTGGAGTTGATCCATTGTGTGAGATTCAGCGCCGCAGAGGATCTGACTATTTGTGTCTGACAAGCGGATGAGGACTTAACAAACATTTTGGCAAGAAGATCTGCCTACTGTCACACTTGAAATAGCCGACGCTAAACAAACGCTCCTTCAGGCAAATGACCAGGTAGGATAAATGATGATGTGTAACTCTACTGATGCCGGTGGAAATACTCTAAGTACAGGAATGGCTGCTGCCTGCTTTGGTTTGCTGTCTCTAGTGGAACTGGTAGATTCCTGCTCTGCTACAGGGGACACACACACACACACACACTATAAGCAGTTTCATGCCTCCTCTTTTTCACCTCACTGGAAGCATTTCTCAATTAAAAAACTGAAACACAGACACATACACACACACAACATGCATCTGTGTGCTTGGAATGGGCTTGTGTGTCATTATTTTTCAGTATTTATTACTCAAAGGTCCCCGCAGCTGAAAATATCTCATCCACCAGTGAGTGTGCGGTTGTGGCAGGAAGTGAGCCCTGGGTAAGTCTCCTTAACCCTTGATCTGCTTCGTTCCCATAGATGGCCTGTACTACAGCGAACACTCTCCGTCCCCAGATCACTCTCTGTCCCCAGATCACTCTCCGTAAACGGCCTGTACTACAGCGAACACTCTCCATCCCCAGATCACTCTCCATCCCCAGTTCAGGCTGGAAAGACACTTGTCTCTCTTGTCTCCCCACAGCTGCCCCTGTTTGCCGTTTGCTCATTGTCTTAAATTACTTACTTGTTCACTTGCACTGAAGCCCTCTTATAGAACTCACCACTGCACGCTTTAATAGAGTCTATTTAAAGGGAACATTCAGGCTGGTGATCCAAACACTGTGCGTCACCTGATTAGGTGACTGGGAACGCAGACCTCTATCGGAACAGTCAGCTTTACAGATGATTCTTGTGAATATTTACTGTCACTCTCTATTCGGCCCGTCCTTCTAATTTGTGTTTTCATGTCCTCTGCTGACAGATCAATGCTCCCGTATAACATGAAAGATAGTGTTTCTGGGGGAGGGGGTCCCGTAAAAGACACAGAATCCTTGGCTGTGCTTTTCCCACCTCTCTAGCTTCCTCTCATATGGTTTTTTTGAGGTTTTGCCTGGAACGTTCGAACTCATAATCATGCCATTAGGAAACATAATGAGAAAACCTAATTTTTACACTTGACGACACCACATCTATCGTCACCTTAGCTAATTGCCTCAACAAAGTCAAAACCTGGACGGTTTCCTATCACCAAATGCTCAGAAAACTGAGGTTCTGACGCTTGCAGGCAGGTCTGCAGAATATTAAAGTCTCTGCACTCCACTCCAAAGGGCTGAACTTTTCCCTCAGCAGCTTAGCCCATAACCTATGTGTCATCGCGTGCATCTTATTTAAATCACGCGCGGATGCAGTATTGCAGGTGTGCTTCCCACAGCAACATCACATCACCGTCTGCGATGATTTCTTACTATTCGAGGCACAGAGAAATTGATGCATGCCTTTGTATACAGTAGGTTAGGCTTCTGTAATGCTCTGTTATCATATTCGAAATGCAGCAGCTTGAATTGTCACCAGGAGCAGGAGGTCTGAACACATAACCCTTGTTCTTAGTTCCCGGCATTGGCTTCCTGGTAGGTTTAGAGCTGACTTCAAAGTTCTCCTACTTACATATAAGGCACTTAATGGTCTAGCTCCTGCCTACCTGACAGAATTACTTCAAGTTCATAAGCCGCGTTGTCCATTCAGATCACAGAATGCAGGTTTCCTTGTTGTCCCACATATAAATAAAGTAAAAGTTGGTCGGTAAAGCATTCTGCTAGAGGGTCCCTATGTTGTGGATACGAGGCCTCTAAATTGTGGAATGGTTTACCAGCCTATGTTCGGGATGCCGATTCGGTCCTTAAATCTCGACTGAAGAATTACTTCAGCTTAGCTTACTCGCAATCTACCACACCATAACTTCGGCTGCTGGTGCTGCTGTGCATGTTAATATTATCTACCTTGCTTGTCCATTTATGTGTCACCGCATTCTCTGACCATCCATACTGTCTGCCTTCCCATATGTCCGGGGAATAGCTTATAATTACATTTTTGCAAGCTTGTCCACGCTTTTCTGCTTTTAGTGATGTTAGTCTGCCCTGGGGGGTTGGGCAACCAGTTGACCTTGGACCCCCCCAGAGGGTTTTTTTTTCTCCTTACTTGGTTCCTCTCCTCCGTCGTCTTCCGGCTTTCTTTATTCATTTTCATTCCTTCCTTTTCCCCCATTATGAATCTCTCTCTAAGGATGTTTTATGTATCACAACATATCCGTGTAAAGCGCTTTGGGGCGTCTCTGCTGTGATAGGAGCTATATAAAAATAAACTGAATTGAATTGAAATCCACTCCTGAGGGACGTCAGACTCTGCACACCGAGTTCAATCACGTGGGACACAGGGAGGGCGCCGCAGGCCATTACGGGGTCGCAGGCGTAGGGAAGGTCACGCCATCAGTCCTCAAGACCGAGAAACAAATGAACCGCGACCAGAGCCTGGGTTTAATCAGTCCTGTGACACAAGTGAGTTGTTAACCACTCTGGCAATAGGATACAAGTGTTAAGCAGTATCCCTGGACCAGTCCAGAGTGTGGTGTCATGGGAAAACAAATCTTCTTACCCGGGGACCAGTAAAATGGCCTGGTGATGCCTTGGTGATTCATTCATTCATTCAGTCATTCATTCATTCATTCATTCACTTTCTCTGATATTGAATCCACTTCCTCAAGATCGCTGTCACGTGCAGCGACACACGGAGCGCAGTAAAGACACTGGAAGCCAGGCGTGTGGGCAAACACTGAATCGAATGAACGTAGCAGCACAAGGAGCAAACAACACTAGGGCTGACATAACAATGACCGGACTTGGGAAACAAACAGAAACGTGGAATAAATACAATGGACTAATGACCACGATCAGGAACAGCTGGTAAACGCGGGGAATCCATACGAGGTTAACGAGGGGGCGTGGCACATGGGAGGAGCGAATGATGGGGGCAGGACATTCACCATCAAAAATCAATCATCAGATTCCTGGGCCAGCATCATGAGCTGCAGTGGGTTGGGCAGGAGCGAGTTCCCGGTGATTTGTGGCTGGCTTTGTTCATACAGTAAGTGGAGCAGTAAGAACAGCTTCATCCTTCACCTGTGCTCTTTCACACATTCATCATCCTCCCGTTAAGCGCTGGCTTTTTTGCTCTGATATACTTCAGGAGTAAACGATGAGTAGGGGAGCAGGCAAATGGACTGGATGCGCTGCTGCACAGTTACTCTTCCTCCTTGGCAAGGCCTGTTAAATAATTCATGCTCCCGGCTGCATTGACTCTTTCATGCCCAGAATGAAACAAAACTAATTTGTTAAACTTAATAAAATATGACCCAATAAAAACCGCAGTGTAATTACATCGGTCCTGAGGCGGAGTTACATTCCTGCACTTCAGATGTGCCTCATTACTGGTGCTATACTATAGTATAGAAGTTTTCCTCCTTTTCTTATTTTGCAATTTAATTTTCCTGTTTTTTTCCCCTCCGGTTCGGTTTCTTTATTCTTCCCTTGCCATTTGCTTGTCCTTTTTCTCTCCCCTGTTTTTTGGTTTTCCCATTTCTCTTGCCATTAGTTCTTTTGTTCTTTTCTCCGAACTCTTTGGTTTTCTTGCTTTTTCTTTTCCTGGTCTCACACACAGTGCCCACGGGGAGAGTGAGCTGTACAATCCACCAGTGTTTTTTTACAGTCACAGATTCTGTCTTCAAAATTGACGTCTGGCTCATATCTGACTTGCCTCGTCCACCCCAGACAACTGCCTTTGTTCACACATGTGCCGGTTGATTTATGGCTGAGCTGTCATTTCTCAAACCTGGCCTATGTTTCATGGAGTCAGCTGCCTCTCTCTTCTGCCGCACTCCGAAGCTGTCAAGAATGATGGAGGAAGACGGAGGGCACTCTCTGGAGCTGTTTCCACAGTCATACATCACCTGTGTGTCAGCAGAACTGGTACTGTGCCTACTCCCCTTGCAGGGTCCCATAACCCACTATACCACCCTCTGCGAGGCTCATCCCTCTGAGAGGATCAGCTCTGTGATCTATCCAGCCCCACACAGGCCCTCTCCCAGCATGCAGCCCTCTGGAGCCACCTGGAGCATTATGGATGCAAGAAATTTCGTCGTATGTGGTTCTGTCTTTTAGGGATCTCCACTGGGAAGCGGAATGACCGCTAGTTCAAATCCTGAGCTAGGCAGAGTTGACCATTAAACTAGGGCCATTCCTAGCTATCGAAAAGTTCAGGGCCTAAGTCAAGTTTGCCAGGGGTTTGTCTTTTTTTGGGACACATAATTTATCACATTTAGCCACTGTTAAACATCATTAGTATAATTTATCATCAGATTATCATCTAATCAAAATTGTTTCTCACATTTCACCTTAAGACCAAGAAGAAACAAACTCTATGCTACATTATTATTGTACAATATCCAAAATCCAAGATGATTTCCCATGTCATGTGATTTATGCAACCCCCCCCCCCCCACACACACACACACACACACAGTACAGCTCATCATAACTGTCACTGCCTGTACTGGCTGTGCCATTTGTGGTCTCTGGACAACACAAATTTGTGTTGACATTAAGGCTACATCCATGACTAAATATTTGAGGAACTGAGGTGCCCTGAGCGAGGTACCGCCCCCCAAGCACTGCTCCACGGGCGCTGAATTAGCTGCCCCCTGCTCTGTCACATTGTTACGTCTGGGTTAAATGCAGAACAAATTGTGCTGTGTTGTGTCAAGACAATTAATTAATATGAGTTGGCCTATGTGTTTTGTTCCCTTTTTCTTATAGTCATCAATGCTTTTTTGACAATGTACAAGCCTTTAGACGCACATATTTCCTATATAAATAGCAATTTCAAATTTCAAAACTCAAAATGTTTAAAAGAAAATATTCAATTTTAATGGCTGTTGCGTATCTGGCAGATATGGTCAAGCAGCTGAAT
>JAABNY020000019.1:6869141-6882820 GCA_015164015.2 Brevimyrus niger
CTGTGTGAAGGACTCGGGTCTGAGCCTGTAAACTGGCATCTGTGTGAAGGACTCGGGTCTGAGCCTGTAAACTGGCACCTGTGTGAAGGACTCGGGTCTAAGCCTGTAAACTGGCACCTGTGTGAAGGACTCGGGTCTGAGCCTGTAAACTGGCACCTGTGTGAAGGACTCGGGTCTGAGCCTGTAATTTGGCATCTGCAACTGAAACCGCAATGGTTTCTGCTGTTGACCCAGCAGTGGTAGGATTCAGACCTTAATGTCTATAGAGATCTATCTTTTTTCTAAAATGTCAGTTTATCCCAGAGTTTTTTGTTTGGATCTTTCTGCCCTGGATCAAGAGATCTTTGAATACGGCAACATTTATCACGCAGCCGTGTCCAGCGCCCCCCTGAGTTCCTTCATGAATTAAACAGTAATGTCAGTGGAATATAAATGCATGAATATTTCACTGCTGTTCCTTCCCAGCTCAGTGTCGTCTTTCCCTGCTGAAGTGACTCTCATTTCATTATGAATTCACATGAGGCTGCAGGCTGCCCTTTCTGTCATGTACTTTATCCATGCATCCACTGTGCTTCCTGGAGTGCTGAGATACTTCATTTTGTGCCAGTCAGAATGGGCACATGCCCATTGCTTCGTGGGCGGGGGGTGTCATTTCACCATAAAATGTAATCCTGTTAATGGGCTGCCTTCCAGAATTCACATTCCTCCTTGAAGTACAGTTTAGATTTTAAATTTGGATGTTAATAAGGTTGGGGGGGGGGAGGGTTGGGTGACCGCCCATGGTCAGAGTCAATGATGGTACTTATTACTTTTCCCATAAATGTCGTTAGCTGTTTGTATATATCAGTGTGTCCTGCTCTGCTTTGAGCCCTAGTAAAGATCGATAATAAGTTTTTCTCCTTCGGATTTTAGTGTCCTCAGAGCACAAGTCCGAACAATTTGGTTTTTTTTTACCAAACAGGATCCTTGCACTTCATCCCATCCAACCCCAGTCCCAGTAATAAACATTCCGATCACTTTCATGTTTTCCCGTCCCTCTTGCTGCAATTTGCCATCTGGATTCACAGTTACTCCCGCAGTTAATTTGATCAAATATTTATTCTATACTCTCCACTATAAAAAAGGCGTGCACCTTACTGGAACATTCTATAATGGAAAATAATCATCCCTTTATGTTCAATGGCTGGTTATCCAGCCAGGGGATAGTCCTCTATTAAACAAGCTCTCATTAATCACTAGGGGCTGGTTCGCTGTTCCTTGGGCTCCACTCAAAAAGTTACTCTGGGGCCCCCAAGCCCCCCTCCAGTGCTTAAAACCCTAAAAAAATAGCCAGTGAGCAGAGTCAGAAGATTGTAGCTAAGCAAGCTGGCTAGCAGAACATGCTGCTTCAGCATCTGCTAAATTAAGAGCGAGTTTATTTAATATTCAATGTAGTGACTGTCTGTAGCCAATAGGGGGCCCGACGCAAATGTGTGGTGTACGTGGTGGTAAACACCGCCACTCTCTGTGATCCCTGATTCGTCACTTTTTCTCTGGCAAAGCTGTATCTTTTACGCATCACTACTGTAACATCTGTCAGTCGGTCTGTTGTAGCCGCGACAAGCCGTTAGCCGACATGAGTGGCGGCGGAAATGGCCTGAGGGATGCTGGCCATGCGTTTCTTACCTCAGACCAGTATAAAATGCCTGAGGAGAATATAGACTGAGCTGGTTTGGTTTGCATTGCATTCCAGCAATTTTAATACTAAAACCATTTACAGTATTTTCACGACACTTTCTGCTATTGAACAATAGGTTGAAGGTTGCATAGTCAAAGGTAAAAATATTTTCAGTGGGGGACTCCTCGTTTGTCAGCTCCCTTCTTCCCTACGGTGCAGGAATATGGATCCATCGTGAAGCATCTGGACCTTCAGCATCTGGACCTTCAGCAGAGTCTCAGGCCCCCATTTTGAGGACTCTCAGCATATTACTGACAGTGCTTGAGAGACACGAAGATGCACAAAGGACACAGAGGGTGACCTGGATTTACTGTTGGGGCTCCATGCACATGTGGAGCTCCATGTGGTTCAGACTGATGAGGGCTGATGCAGGTACAGACGCAGGCACAGGTGCAGCCACATGGGCAGGCGAAGACGTAGGTGCAGGAAGAGATGCAGACACCTGGTCCATGCAGAGGAGCAGGTGCAGACAAAGATGCAGGTTCATGCACAGACTCAGGTGCAGACAGAGATGCAGGTTCATGCACAGAACCAGGTGCAGACAGAGATGCAGGTTCATGCACAGACGCAGGTGCAGACAGAGATGCAGGTTCATGCACAGACGCAGGTGCAGACAGAGATGCAGGTTCATGCACAGACACCGGTGCAGATGCAGGTGTTGATACTTGTTCCTGCTGATTCAGGCCTTCTGGGAGGTATGTGGGTGTCAATATGGTAAGACATAAGTCTGTCTTTTATAATTTTATTTCAGTTTTTATACTTATATCTGATATTCTTCTTTTCTTTTAAGTTCTTGTCCTGTGTCTCTGTGTGACGGTTTAGTAGTAACATGAGCAATTTCCTCCGGGATCAATAAAGTTTTTTTGATTCTGATTCTGATGTGTGTGTGTCTATCTGTCTGTCTCTCAAAGGCGTAGATTTAGGTATGGATTGTAGGACATGTCCTTTCCGATATTGTGATACTGTCTGTGTTAAAAGGAGCAGGTGGTCAGGGCTGAATATGGACCGTACCATATTCTAAACCCTATCATGATTCAGCTTTAGCAAAGATCTTCTTTTAATTCTTTTTGTGGGTAAGACACAAGGCAGCTTTTAAACTTAAAAAATAAACCTCTTTAAAGCTTCTTATCTTTGCTCAGCGGAATCATGAAGAATTAATGTTAGCAGAAAGATGTCAAAGCTCTGTTTCATTTCTGCTAATAAATGAGGCTAAGATTCGCCTGCTACGAGGCCCTGTGGTGATGTGTCATCTGTCAGCCCCAATGGGCATGTTTCCATGCTGAGTGGAGAGACGTGTTCACCTCTGTGATATGCACAGTGTAGACACATGGACACAGCACAGGCTGTGCACAGTGTAGACACATGGAGACAGCACAGGCTGTGCACAGTGTAGACACAGCACAGGCTGTGCACAGTGTAGACATGGGGAAACAGCACAGGCATGCACAGTGTAGACATGGGGAAACAGCACAGGTTGTGCACAGCGTTCAGACTGGGAGACAGCACAGGCTATGCATAGTGTACACATAGAGAATCAGCACAGGGTATTCACAGATATACACAGGGAGCCAGCACAGGCTATGTATGGTGTAGACACAAAGAAACAGCTATGTACAGTTAGTTTCAGAATATTTCTCAGTTTCTGCTTGTGTTGGTGGATATTTTTGTTGACATTCATTCAGAATGGAAAGAAAGATGTTGTACATACAGTATATTTCCTGTATACTGATGTTGGGTTGGCTCACTAGCCTCAAACCTTCAGAGTTTGGATTCTGAACCCCCACTCTCCCCCCCCCACCACCCCGACAGGATTAACATTTAGAACAAAAAATGTTCCTGCTGCTGTCAGCGCTGAGACGCGATTGCGAGGAGGAGGAAGAGGAGGAGGTGTGGATGTTTGCAGTGTATTTCCCTTTAACGAGTGCCTGCTCTCTGTAGCACAGCTGCCTTCTTCCTCGCACCAAAGCGCGTAATTATCCGTGACACGGCGCTCCCAAAAGCAGCTCCTCGTGCCCTCAGCTATGCTTACCTTTCAATCACGGCTTTAAAAAGCATGTTACATAAACGCATGTAAATAATAAGCTATGTATCAGGTAAACAATGCATGTAAGAGAGGAAAATGCACAGGCCGTTGATGCCACCGTCTTCCGGAAAGACGCCTCAGCTCTGGATGTGATTATTAGTCAGGTGACAGCTTGGATGGACGTTATTCTTCGCACTGGCTCTTTTCACCTCTTCCTCTTTACGGCCCAATTATTCTGTAATGTGAGGCATGTTGGACCCATACTGGCAAATAAGAGCAGTGACATTCATGCACATATAATTTAGCTCGCTGAGTCTGAGACAGACATTCACACAGCCCAGCTGAACTCAAAAAGGCATAGCTGGGACGGTTACTATGGTGATTAAAAGCGAAGAAAGGAAAGTATCCACAGTATCCGGTGCCGGCAGTAATAATCACAAGCATAAGGATAAGGACCTTGGCACCATTAACTTAAAGTCTGTTTCATGAAGCCTCTTTAAATCAGGATCAGAGCCTTACCGTGGTACCGTACCAATACTCAAGAAAAGGGCTCAATCTCTACATATTCGTCTGTTTTTGCAGGCAGTCCGTCCTTGGGCTGCCCTCTTTCAGCACCGTTCCCATTATCGCATCTGGACAAAGCTGGTCGGTAATGTGCATTGTGTTTTCTGGGCCAGCGATAGACAGTCACAATAGACTAATTATGGCTACTCTATAGAGTGTTCCTCTAGATCTATAAATTTATTTTGAATTCTGTCAAGGAAATGTCCTTAAGCATCTTGCATTATTAAAACCTAAATCGGCATTTATATCAGTGCTTGGTGATAATGGGAAATGCTAATGTTGAGACGCTAACATTAACGGGAAGCATGTTTTTATTCTGGGAGACATCAAGAAATGTTGCATCTTTACCCTGGCAACGGTTACCAAGGACCACGTTCACCAGACAGGCTTAGACAAACAGGCAGCTCCACTTCCCTTTTAGCACATCTGCTATCGCTGAAGTTGGTCTCAGAAGTTCTGTCATGTTACTGTCATCGCAGCCTTTGTAATTAACGGTTGTTCTACACACTTCTTCCAAAAAAACCCATCACCAGCTAGTCCTCTGCCCTTCATATCTGTATATGCCTTTAACATACCTGTGTTCTGCTCCATTATTCAGTTACAAAACTCAGATGGACCAACCAATTATGTGCAAGTGATTTGGTACAACCCAGGGCTCGTCGATGCTCACTGGACCGTGTCGTCTCAATACTGAGCGTCGTGTTGGAAGATACAGCCGTTGTGATACCTCACTGGCGACAGCGATGGCCGACGGGTTCTCAGCCGACCGCTTCTCTCTCATTGGTAGAACAGCAGTAGGTGTAGGGGGAGGTGTATGACTCATTGGGTTAGGGTGCTGTGTCTGTGATCATATTTTTGTCAGTTCAGGTCCTGTGATTGGGCGCTTCACCGTTCTGCCCCTAAGCAGGACCATTAATTAATTGCTCCAGGCGGTGGCTGAACCTTCAATCTCAGAAATACCGGCTGAGATGCTTCAAAGCATCTGCTCAATGAAAAAAGGAGAGTGATATGGTCCCACTGGACCCCCCCTAGGATCCCACCCCAAAGGTGCGACTCTTATCGTTATTAAAATCGCACTGTTTGGGGAACTCAGAATCCGAGGAAACCAGAAAAGTCAAACATGCCGCGTTAGTTACAGAATAATAATATTCTCTGATTAGAGCAAACTTAACATTTTCTTCCAATTTAATCTCTTAAATAAACCCTTGAATTATTTAAGTATCACTAGAACGAGACATTATAACGTTATGAATAATTTGGTTCTATATATTTTCCCCCATGCAGGCAGTAGATCATTAAGCAGTGGCTCAGGATCACTTAATATTTAAAACCGAAAAATCCCCCTACCCACCTGCCCCCCCCTAACCGAGCTGAAATGGGCTCCACATCCAGATCCAGATGTTTTACTTTATCTAATGGAAACATCTACTGGGCAATTGTCAAATGGTTTTTTGTAAAACTGATAGAAACCTTGAATGTCATTTGAATGTCATATACATTGTATCTTGTATGTTTAAAGTTAAGGACGATGTATTTCCTCCGACCAGTCAGTCCAACATAATGGTTGGCTTGATAAGGTCTTGCCAGTGCTTGAAGGTTTGGAACGGCCTTTGGCTCGAGGTTGCCATAGCAGTTATCAGAAATCCAAAAAAAAAAAAAAACCTTCTTCTGTGATGCTCGTTAAGAGAGGCATTTATCCGTGAAATCAGGACACAGTAATTGGCAAAGCCGCCTGGCCTGACGCCTGTGATCTAATTCCAAAGTAACTCCCTAGCTGTGCACCACCCTACATAAGCATCAGAAAGGCAATGGCAGGTGTGGGGCAGGTCTTGCACATGAGGGGGGAGCCACCAGTAGCAGTGGTTTATTTTGGAAGAGGTGCATATGCTCCAGGAAAGGCGAGAATGTACCACGAACATAAGGATTTCTGTGCTGGGAGGTGGGCAGGACTCAAGTACAGTAGGACTCAATGTTTACAAGGGTGGTGTCATTCTCTTAGGCTGCTTAGGGTGCAGTTTATTAATTAAGTGGCAGTGGGTGGAGTAATTTCGCCATCGAGTCCTGGGGCAAGACCCTTAACCCCAATGGCTTTACCATGCCGGCTCAGCCGTGACCCAATGTCATGTATAGGTTTAAATTAACACTACAATCAAGCACATGGCGCAGTCTGCACTATACACCAATAAATGCCTATTGCACAAATCTGATTGGATGTGCCAGTGAATTTTAAATGAAGCAACTGTGGTTTGGCTTCGTGGATTGGTCGAATGTTTGCTAGTTTTGCGGTAAGCATTTGCAGACCCAAGACCTGTTCATGTTGGTTAATTCTAGGACTGAGGCTGGGAAATCTGATCACGGATCGGCATAGAAACTTGCTTGTTTTAACATGCTTACAGTTCCAACCCTTTCAGAATTTTGGTCACAATCCATGGGTTAAGAATCGCCGCTGTGCATCACTTCGATGAAAGTATCTGTTAAATAGATAAAATACATATTTTTTTGGATAACGTTTTATTCCCCATACGTTAAACTGCTGTATGTGTGCTTCCGTAGCAATGATGGAGGCCCAGAGCTTTGGGGTGACCTCAGCTGAACTGAGGTCTTTCTGTTTGACTTGTGCTGTCAGGCTGCAGATGTCAGTCAAACACAGCACATGGGCTCATGAGGTCTCCGTAGACTATGCTGCTGATCTGTATCTCGGTGCAAATCCACCTCTAGCTAACATGTAGGCCTACTCACCTCCAGCCAACATGTTAGTTAGTTTGTACCGTAATTTTTCCAAAAAACCTTACAAGACTCAGACCTCATGTAATGTGCTGTAGATGAATAATGAGAATCACGTTAATGATTGTGTCACGATTGAGAACGGGGAGGTGTTTGTCTCTGAGTGGCGAGGCAGGCAGTTTGAGCTCAGTCAGGTTTGACCCCCTTGCCTGGTGTGAATGGCGTATTCTCTGTTACGGGTGCATTGTTGTGACAGCCGGATGGATGACTGACCCTGCGCTCAGACACCAACCTCCACCCTAACCTGCTTGTGTGTATGTTTTAAAAGGGGGGCACGATGGGAGAGGCGCGGCCTGCATTACCATGTGCCTGTACGTATACTTGCACAAACGTCTTCAAGTTTCAAATTTAGTGTCATACACTGACTGTAGTTTTAAAATGACTGTATGTTCAAGGACGGGATGTGCAAAGTGTTCAGTATTTCTGCAGTTCAGTAGCCTGCGGCTTGTGGCTTGTCTCTTACGGAATGTCATTTGACATGGAACAGCAGTGAAAGGCCTCGTCTTCTGTAGAAGTTCATTGTCGGTCGAGTCAGACATTGCAGAGTCGTTTTGGTCCAGCCGTCGTTCACCAGCCATACTCTGATTGATCGTCTTTTTTTACTATTTGAATTGCACATATATATTCATTCATTTCATTAGTGTAATTTAGCGCACATATCTCTCAGAAGCGACGTATAAGTAAGCCAAATAGCACATTAAGGTGGGTCCTTTTACAACCTGAGCGCACTCCTGAAGGTCCTCATCTCTCAGGAAACCGACTTTCAGAGTATATCGACCGTAAGTTTCGTATTGTTCCTCCAAAGCTTTTCGGCAAATCAGTAGTCAGTGGCGGGGTTCTCCATCAGAGCCACACAGCGATCGCTGTGCAAGGTGCTCTAGGTGTTTCATTGCTCTCTTCAGCAGATAAATGAGATTCTCATCTGCGGCTGGGGTGGCTGATCTGAGCTGCAGATTAGGGAAGCGTTTCCGCCGTCCAGGCAATCCCTGGGTTAGGAACGTCCAAACAGACAATCCATGCTTACAAATGCACTACCATAAAGCCTATTTTCTTAAAAATTCAGTTTAAATAAAATGGTTTGTGATAACGAACACATGCACTACTTTGTGATGCTCGTGAAAATATTGCTCTGCAGTTTGTTGGCTCAAGGTACAGTAATGTGCTGTATTATTATTATTATTATTATTGAGCATTGTATTATTATTTCTCATTTTTACCTACAGATTCAACATAAAGAAACATTTGAGAAATATGGCTCACTTATAACCTGGGGACTGTCTGTATAGCATATCAGGGGAGGGGGGGGGGCTGAAAACAGTAAAAATCACCATGCAGATACAAAACTGGAGGGGAGTAACATTGGATAATGAGAATTCATGTATTTGAGTTGCAGTTACTTGAGAGGAAAAATACACGAGGGGGTATGAGGAGATGCTAGACATGCTGGGAGCAGCACAGTCATCTCAGCTGGGTGGGAAACACAAAGCTGGCTTCTCCCAGATGCTGCTGAAGTCCATCACCCAAGCCGGATGTGACTCTCCAAAGTGTGACATTCACACCCAAAGTTAACTTTATATGCACAGTCACCTGTTCACATTTGTGACGGTTTGGGATGGGAGATCCCTAAGAAGGTGAAAATTCATGAATAATACTCAATAATACTCAATAATGCTCAGGTCCATTATTAAAAATGCAAAATGACACTGAAAAGTTTCAAAGTCATGCTGAGAAACACTAAATTCCAAGGTCACTGAGACAGCTAACATGTGAGTGAGGATGGTTAGAAATGTGCGGAATACCCAAGCCAAGATGCGTCCTCTCTCAGGAGATGCTGACATGAGCCAGATCATTATGGTCAGGATGACTTGTGAGATGCTCATGGCCGGTTGTGGTGAGTACCTTCTGAGTATGGCCTGAGCAGGAAAAAACCACAAGCCACGAACCAACTAACTCAAATCTCAATCCCCTGCACATATTATCTGCATTCAACCTATGTACAAGTACCAAATGTTAGCTTACCATCATTCTACACCTTGCAGTCATAATATTTCAAGCATCATTGAAACATTTTTGTGGAGATTAAGTCGTTTCACCTTCCAATGAAATAAGCACCGATAGTAATGATGTTGATTAGCAGGTAACTCCTGATTGGCTTACTATGCTTTCTAATACCTGAAGAGGTCCATGGCTGGACATAGGAGGACAGGCCAAAATGGGAGACTGAAAAAGCATTAGTTTCCCTGTTCGAATTGTTGGCTGTATGCCTTCTTGAATACCTATGTCACATGGCTCAGAGACACCCGGTGCGTACTCCCCCAGGAGAGGGTATAAATACATACACCTACTGCCTCCATTCTACTGAAATGCATTTGCATGTCATTCATTCATGTCTAGGTTCTCTATGAGAGTCTCTGTTTCTATGCTACCACCCTGAGAGGCCAGGTGTGTTTAGCAGGTAGATTTTCCCAAGGAAGCATGCAAGCTGAGGAAAGTTTTTAGAGTCGGGAAGTAAAGTCAATCAGCATCCCCGGAGCAGCAGGGGTTGAGGACCTAGTTCGAGGACCCAGCAGCGATTTGATCCCTCTCTCGGACATGGGATTGGAACCTCCCAGACATGCACACACACCTCACGGAGCTATACATCAACCGCATTACTCTCCTCATCCAGTGTCAGTGTTTCGTCTCGTCTGTTAATTTTGAGAATATGCTGTTCCTCCTTGAGTTTTGACCTAATACGCTAAGTAATTTCAGCCTCTTTCTCAGCTCCGCCATGCACTCGCGACCCTATCTTTCTGACAGGCCCATTCTGCTGTCCACACTTGCTTTGGCCAAGGTGAGGCGTCGCACTTAAGTGAAGCTCAATCTCTCTACACGGCCCATCACAGCTCTGTCCATAATAAGCTCATCATGAAGCTCGGCAAGCTAGCAATGCTCAGCTCGGGTGTTAACAGCGATGATAAAGGATTCGACACCCCTCCCTATTCTTGGTTTCTCAAATTAAATTTATCCTTCTCACATATGAAATTGTGTTTTTTTAGCCCAGCATGTTCCCAAAGCTTCTTACACCCTGTCATACTTTGCTCTGCCCTCCTTTGATGGTGGCAAGACACCCAATATGCTGTCTGGCTTATTCCCTGGTGTCTATAACAACACGGTATGCTTCCAGCTTCATATCAAGGCCAGATACGATCCTGAAGCATTCAAAATGGCTAATCCACCTTGCCTGATTGCTAGGGCATAAGCAATCAAAATTGTCCTTTGTCCGATTAAGATAAACTGCAAAAAAGTGGATTAAAAAAAAAAAAAAAAATCCAGGAATCAAATCGAGCACAAAATGACTAAAATGAAACAGGCTTTATGTTGGTCATGTTATGTATTTAGGGACACCTTTTGCAGTAGAATATACCATAATGCATGGAAAAGTTATTATAAAATTAAAAAAGGAAAATGGCTCACAGAATTAGAGCCAGTCATCACAGCAAGAAAACCTGTTATTGGGAATCCTGAAGAACCCGGAGCAGGATAAGACAGAATGTTCTGGGTAACGTGTGATCACCTGGAGTCTAATTTGGTAGTTGCAATAATAATTTTGCTTAATATTCATTGATTTTGTGTATAAATGATATTTTAAAAGTGTATTAACTCCAAGTAGCGAACTCTATTTCACGTCACCGTCTCCAATGGAACCGCAAAAACAAATTACCAAAGGCGGGAGCCACGCAAAGAGGCGGTTTTCATGCATTATTAATCGGACTATTTGACTGGTGAATTTGTGAAATTCACGTCGTAAGGCTGTTTAAATATGCCCCACTCCTTACGTTTAGGGACACTGGCGATCTCCTCCTGTGCTTCGCCTACTAGCGGTATCGGTCCAGAAAAATGTGTGAATATATTACAGGTTCAATGGATTCAGGAGCGCTTTCATCGAGATGGTTTCGGTATTTTTATGAGAAGTGAAAGACGCTGATCGTTTTTCGTTCCCAGTTTGTTTTTCACTCTCGATTTTCTTGCATTAAGTTCCTGGAGAATAAAATAACACTGCACGATGAGCCAAAGTGGCTTAAACGTGTTGTTCCTGTACCTTCTCTCTCATTTTGCGTGCGTATTTTGCGCTTTGAGTGAAGAGGATGCTTTTTGTGGTAAAATCCTAATAGCTCCGGCTTTTAGAGGAGGATTTAAGGGGTTTCGCCTGAGAGTGCAGGGAAACCTACATCATTACCGACCTGGAAGCACCTACAAAGGTAATCTTGCATTTCATATAAACTTTAGAAGTATGACCCGCTGCATCTCTATTTATCAGTTTATTCCGGTGTAATTGCTTGAACTCTTCGGCCATATGACGATAAGTACTTTGAACTATTTCAAAAAAACAATTTAGTTGAGATGGGACATTCTCTGTCTCTCTAAAATTTTTGGCAGATACAGAAAATGTAAATTTAAGTTAAATTGATAAATTTTATTGGATTGATGGATACTTAGCGTTTCCTTTTGTCTCTTTGTCCGTGTCCATCAGGATATGAGTTACAGTATATTATGGGTTTATTTTTTTATTTCATTTCAAACAAAGTTTGCTGCTTTGTGTGTCGCGAGTAGATCGTGTTTTGGTTGAGCTATAATACAACTAAAAGTTGAAAAATTACCTGCCACTATATATCTGTACCATATGCATGCACTTCAGAGTTTACGTTTTTTTTAAAAAATATTTCTTACAAGAATTCATTATAAAACAATAAGAATAAGAATTGTAAGATTACTAATGGCACTAGCATTTAATTAGTGGCACCGTGTTTGCAGCCCGTGAGTCTCAGATTGATATTTTATGCTCATTTTTTTTCCAGTGACTTTGTCAGCGTCCGGCTCCGCGTATTTCAGGAGTTTTACTCTATTTGCTTTGAAGGATGGTAAGAAGGGAGAAAATGCGGGCGATTATGCCGGTACCTTTCAGGTAAGATATTAAAAATGCAGAAATTGGACGCAGTTTGCTGGCATCTCCAAGGACCACAGTGGCATTAATGAAATGCGACACACGTCTGCAATAATCCTCAGCACATATAATTTAAACAAAAAACAATACTTAAAATACGAAATATTCTGATTCTACCTAACTTTGCCATCGAAAAGTACTTCACATGAAAAGGGAAAGAATAAAAGCCGATTTGTTGTTGATTCAGTACTTTTACATTATAACGACCCATCTTCTTAGCCACCGATCACTTTCACACAATATTTAGCCTACATCTAATTTGTCCTTTATATATACTGTTAACCTTTGGTCGGTCCTCTCTTTGATCAATATTAGGCAGATAGTTCAGATTAAACATGAACTCTGTATGAAATGACTGCTGCCTTGCAGAAACAGGAAGAAGTCGAGGGGCTCTATTTGTGGGTATGCTAATGCACTCACATTAAGTCATAAAGATGGAAGGTGCAATTCTTTATATTTAGCTGTAAAGCTGCTGGGAGGCCAGTGTTGGGTTGATATACTCACACTGTTTAGGTTAGTAGGGACTGTTACGGCTGCCTTTGTACCGAATGGCTGGATGGCAGCTCTTAATGGTGATATATTCCTGAGTGCATGACAAGCCTCCATGCCTCATACAGAGAGTATGCCCCCCCCCACACACACACTTCCTGCTTGGATAGGCAGTAGCTCAGCATCTACACCTTACATTCCAGCTGTTCACTGTAGCCATTCGCAGTGATACAGAATCTCCCTAGGAATGTGCAAATAGCAGAATGAAGTTCAGAGTCATGCATCTGGGACCAATAAGGTTCTCCCATCAAACAGAGGGTGCACTTGCACTGTTTCCGCCGGTAACATTTCACCCTGACGGCCGAGCACACCAAAATCATTGCCGCCACGGCAAAAAAAAAAGCACACTAATGTCCAACCAATCAAGCGATCCTGCACCTTGGGGGTGACCTGCTTAGGAAGCTCGATTCCCACTCATTTGGTTCCCGACCCCCAGGCATCTGGCGTGACACTCGCGCTTTCAGACTCTCACACAAGAAATTATACGGCAAATCTATATTATTCCATTATAAACCTAAGATTAGCGACATCAAAAGTGTCGGGGCTGTTCCCTTAATTCTCCCTCTTTATTCACTACACAGATATTAGTTGGGAGGGCACAACACCATTTATTTTGCCATTATGGAGGACTGGGAATGAAAATAAAAATGTGTCACATATCCCATGTTGTTAGGCTGAGTCACATACACAGTTAGGCTGTGGCTGGTGCTGTTAGGCTGAGTCACATACAGAGTTAGGCTCTGTGTGGTGCAGTTATGCTGAGTCACAGGCACAGTTAGACTGTGTGCAGTGCAGGTAGACTGAATTACATACGCAGTTAGGCCGTGTGCAGTGCAGATAGACTAAGTCACGTACAGTTAGGCTATACACAGTGCAGTTAAGCTGTTGTTACATTATTGAGTGCAGCACTGGAAAGCAGAGCATTGAGGACTTAATTTAAGAACCGCTAAAAATGTAGTAATAGCTGTCACAAAAAAATAAGTAGCCTATATGAATTCATATAATTGTTTGTTTACCTCCATAGACAGAGAGGGAACACGCCATCACTAAACAATAAT
>JAABNY020000019.1:6883166-6895330 GCA_015164015.2 Brevimyrus niger
AATTCAAGCGAGCCCTGTCACAGACTTACCGTGGACCGCTTGGCTGCCTTTGGTGTATCAGGTAACGGTTCACATTGGCGGGCATAGACTTCTGCAGCCCGTAATGGCAGGGTGTGTGACTGCATGTACACTAGTCTGGGTGGATGACAGCCTCCTGGAGAAACATAAGGCATCATATGGAGATCAAGAAGATAATGATCAAAGCTGTGAGCTTTTCAGCTCCAGGATTAACCAGCTTGATTGGCACGTGTTTTGACTTTGTTTGCATGTGTATTTAGGGTGTATCAGTGGGCTGCACTAACGTCACACACCCCCAGTGTTGCCGGTTCGAATCTTCTCTGCTCTATATGTGTAAAGCTTGCGTGCCCTCCTGCTGTCATGTTCCAATCCCTGGGCACAGTCCAAAGGCATTCGGCCGGGCTTTCCCATGTCTCTAAAGTTCCCATTGTGTTGGTGCCCCGTGATGGACTGGTGTCCCAATCAGGCTGTATGCCCACCAACCACTGCCTGGCATAGGTTCCAGACCCCCTGTGACCCTGACGAAGATGAGTAATTGAAAAAGTAATTCAGAGATGTGTTGACCAGCCTTGGCTGTTTTTCCAAAAAAAAGATGAAAGATTTTAAATTTAGTGCAAGTTCCAGCTTGTGTTTAAAACATTTATGAGCCAGTGAGGACCTCTGAGTTTCATAATCACACCAGAGAGCACATTTTTGTGGTTAATGATTTTTCACAGCAAATCTGTCATCTGTTTGGTTTCAAAGATGTTTGGGTGACTGGATATTTGACTGGATGCCAAAATTTGGAATCTTCTTGTCTGTAGATCTTTATCGCCCCTAGTGGCAGACAAACTTATTCGCACTGCGCTTTGGTTGCCAGCCGGCTTTTACCTTCCTGGACTTTATAAAGCAGTTTCACCAATATGAATGCTGCTCTGCTCCGAGTGAGTAGCAGATCCTATTGCCCACATGTGTGACGTGCTTTTGGAGAGATCTGAGCCGGATCCCCCAGCAGAATTTCAGATTGTATCTCACCGCACAGCATTGCAGTAAATCAGCGTGCGATTATATGCCCCGATTCTAATGAATCACTTAAAATTCCAGACATAGAACACAATTTTTCACAAATTAAGAATCTTAACAATCTTAAGAAAGGTCTCCCCCCTTTTAATCACATCCAGCACAAGGTCTCGTTCTTTAAGAAGAGCTTCAGTCGGTGAAGCTCTGAAACTCCTCATGCTGCTGGAATCCATCTTCATCCACAGGTGATAAACGAGGCCGACTCTCAGCCAATGAGAAGCTGTCCCGCCGCAGTGACCGAGGTTTCCCCCCAGATGCGCACCCAGGTCCACGTTCTCTGGAAGGCACCCCCTGCTGGAAGCGGATGCGTCATCCTGAGGTAGGTCATCGTTTAGGGCTGTTACCTTCTGTAAGGCCAGCCGGTGGGTTTTTTTGGATGTGGTACCGTCGCACACCCAAAAGGGGGCGCTGACCTTCAGTAGAGGTTCCCAACCTTTTGATGACCCGGGACCATGTACTGTAGGTCAGTGTTGGGAACCCCTGACCTACATTCACACTCGGCTGTCCTCGTTTCATCAAACACTCTCTTCTGTCTCAGTTTTTTTTTTTCCCATCCAGTTGACAACAATGAAAGCACCACCATTCCAGTGAATGTGTGATGGGATCAGTGGTTAGATGATTCCTTCGCTGGAAGGTAGCTGGTCGATGCACTAACCGCACCTTGGTTCCTCGCAGGGCGAATGTCCTATGGAAGGGGGTCAGTTCTTCCCGGGATGGGGCCTTAGTCACGAGGAGGATGTGCGAGGAAGGTATGAGCGTGTAACGCACTTGTGCCGTGCACTGTGCCGCGTAAAGGAGGCCTTGTGGAGATTTCTGCTCCCTCTGGCTGCTGATGACTCCCTATGACTGGGCAGAACAGCTTCGGGGGCTGGTGGAGGAATTTACGCCTTCGTGCTGCGCCTGTGGGACAGCCATGTACAGACTGACCTTCTACGGGAACTGGTCAGAGGAGCTCCACCCCAAGGATTACCCCAGTGAGTCACAACCAGCGGTGGTCTTTACCACCACTCACTTCATGCATTGCTGTGCCCCCCCTGTTGGCCACAAACAGCAGCTGCATTTAATATTAAATAAAATTTAATGTGTGTGTTAATTAGAAGATGCCTGAAGCAGCATGTTCTGCTAACCATCCTGTTTGTTATGATTTTCTGACTTTTTTGTTTTTTCAATTTTTAGGGGGGTCATTTGTATGTGATTTTAGGGGGACCTGAAGTCACTTTTTTTAAATGGGGCCCAAGAAAGAACAATACAGCTCCTGCTGCAACCCCCCCTTGTTATTTCCTTGAGATGCATGGTTACTATATTTATATTTAACACGTTCAGTGTCAATTAAACCTGCATTAGCTCCAGTTCGGCTCCTGAGAGATCGTGTCAGTGATATCCACTCGACATCTTCTGGGGTCAGCACACGCTTTCGGGGGCTTAGAACTGATTTTTATTGATTAGAGCTCTTTGAATAACTCACATGAAAACCTGCGTGATTGATGTTGAAGTGAAATATTTCTAAGAAAATAAGTTGAAAAATCTTCCGTCCTCCCTGCAATAGAATACAGCCTAGCCTTTTGTTCTGTATAATAATGAAAAATAAGTAATTAATGAAAATCATGACTGACAATAAAAACTAATTGAAAGATGACAATGCTGCGCAGAGCCTTTGTGAAAGCGTTGATGAAGCCCACTGGCTCTGCCTTCCGGATTAATTTGGAAATGATTTATGGGTCTTTCTTGGCATTTCTCCAGGAAAAGAGCCGCTATTCCAAATCACTTTGTAAAATATAACATTCAATGGCTGAAATTTGAAACAAACAGAAGTAGTAAGAAAATATCACCCAATCCACCCTTAACATGGTGTAGTTTTCTTCTCCCACTTGAGTGTCTCTGTCCAACAAATCCCAGAATGCACCCGGGCAAGCCTGACTAAACTTGTGTGCTGCATCCTTAACGTACCCGCACAGAGGTCTCCAGCCATTGGTCGGCCATCATTGGGGCGTCACACTCGAGTAGTTACCGGCTGTGGGCGTATGGGGGCTACGCCAGCGAAGGCGTCCAGCAGCTCGCCGAACAGGGGTCCCCAGCCAGGATGGAGGAGGAGATCCGACAGAAGGTGATATGTGAGCGTGTCGCCCCAGCGTGTGTCCAGTGAAAAGATCCAGCAGCCATTCACACACATTGAGTATACTCACACATATTTACTATACTCATATGTATTCACAACACTCCTACATATTCAGTATGCTCACATATATTCACTATATTTATATATATTCATAATACTCTTGCACATTAACTATACTCATATATATTCACTATACTCACACATATTCACTGTATTCAGACACAATCACAAATGTTTGCTATACCCATACAATTCAGGAAAAATGTGAAAAGGGAAAGAAATGGGTAATGTTATGTTAGGACAGCAGTGTTGCTCAGTGGGTAGTACCATTATCTCAGCCCTGCATCGTTGAGGTTCAAGTCCCACTCCCTCTCTATAGTAATCAATGCTGTAGATCCTATAGGTCCTTCTGTGAAATTAAATTTGCATTTGGGACTTCAGCGTACTTCGGGCCTCAAGATTCAATACTTTCCTTCACCTCCAGTTCACAACAGAAAAGCTGTTGCCCATAATTTCACAGGTGGGTGTGATCACAGGAGGGGCTGCAGTACATTTCCGAGGAGGTAGCGTGCCTCTGTGCAGACGTAGACTGCGCATGTCTTTTCGGAGGGTGTAGACCTCCTGCCAGCCCTGGATCCTGGTGCTGGGGAAGCCTGGCCCTCCTCCAGCGTGGTGTGTGAGGACAGAATGGCATCTGACCCAAGTGAGCCAAGCTGTGTCTCCCACAACTCCCTGGCTCATTTGCCTAATTAAATTGGGTTAATTCCAGAGGTAATTAACACAGCTATGACAACACAAAGACTACAAGGCTGAGTGCTCGGCAGGACCCCTGTTAGCTGGCAGACTCTGGCACCTAGGGTTCTGTAAATTTGCCCCGTAAAAGTGGCATTCCCACCCCCCAGGCAGAGAGCGCTTGTTTCGATCTGTTACTGGAGCCTCCCCCCTTCTGGGCACCGGGATAATTAAAATATGCTTGACATGGTACCTGAGCGTCTGAGAGGGCCGTCATTGCCATGGCTAAAGCAGCACCCACAAGCCACACGCCGCTCCTTCCCAGTGAGCTCCATAAAGCCTGAGAGGTCAGAGCATAAAAAGGCTGCCAAGGGACAGGGAAGGAGACTCAAAGACATTTTGTTCGTCTGTTAGGCTGAAGTCTCTGACCTAAATACAGGCGCTCTGATTGTCAGAATCGTGACAGAAAGCACCCGAGCGGGCGCACGGATAAATGCCGACCACGTGCCCCTTTTTGTGCTGGGGCTCTCATGGCTGATTGAGAAAGTTACTCAGGCATTTTTTATCCCATGGATAATGACTTACAGTAAAGGGTGAAGTTACCCTTTTCATGTGGTCATTTACATAATGGCCTGAACAGACCGGAACCACTTATGCACATTGAAAGATTCATTCCTTCACTCTACAACCCACTGCGCAATACTTTGTATATATTTACATAATTTATATTTATATTCTATATATCTAGACATTCTTGCACTGTAATCTATCTATCTGTCTGTCTGTCTGTCCATCTTTCTGTCTGTCTGTCTGTCTGTCTGTTTGTCTGTCTGTCTGCCATAGCCAAGGTCTACTTCTCGCTCTGGCCCTGCAGGGTGATGAAATCCTGACTGTCATCAAGGCAAAGGCTCTGTGGCCAGCCTGGCAGCCCCTGGACATGTGAGTACTTGGTTATGCATGAGTACTCGGTCACATGTGAGTACTTGTAGGAGAGAAAAGGTAACAAAACAAAGTGCACACAGATAAAATGGTGTCCACTGACACCTTCTTTTTAAGCTAACTATATAAAATAAAATTTACAACAAACACCATGTAAATTGTCTTATGGTAAATTCTATCCACATTTTGGTATTTAAAAAAATCAAAACATCACTGTTTTGTGTCATTGTTTATTGTTTATTTATTGTTTACTTGTTTCTGAAACTCCATTGTTTTTGTTGTTGTTCAATGATGCTGATATTAGGAGTGACACAAAGAGTTTTTATTGTATATTCAATTGGGCAATGACAGTAAAGGATTCTGGTTCTAACATGTCGGGGCTGTAAAGGGCCCGTCTGTGGAATCTCACTGCATGCACTTAATTATAAAAACACCCCGCCCCCCCTCCCCCCCCAATCTGTGCAGGAGGCTACCACGCACGGCAGAGTTCCTCGTGGACAGATTACACCACGTGGTGTCTTTCCTGACCATGCTGGGCCCCAGTCCGGACTGGGCGGTGGGGCTCTCCGCCCAGGACCTGTGTACTCAGGAGTGCCGCTGGGTCGAAGGGCTGGTGCGAGATCTGCTGCCCTGGGACGCCGGCGTAGATAGCGGGGTCTCCTACGAGGTGAGAGGCAGGAAGCTCCTCAGCCTTGGCGGTGCTGTCATCGGGCATCAACTCCCACGCTCAGAACAGCTCGCTAAAACTAGGCCAAGGCAATGTGCCAGACTCTTCCAGAATCTTCCATTCGAGTCTCTCCTATCCCCCGTATCGATATTGCCGGGAGGTTTGTAGGGAAAGCTCCGCTCTCCTTGAACCCTGAGGTTGAGTTTTCTAGTTGTGATTTCTGTTACCATACAACGGTGCTACACAGATGCAAATAATGAATTTCATTGTCAGATACATACTTCAAAAAAAGCTACCAAAAACAAGGTTTTTTCACAGTACTGCTGTGCAGCCTCAGTATTCCCTAATGAAAGCGAGCCTCTCTGCAGTTTGAGTCCCCATGAAATGACAGCTGGTGCTGCTGCATGATCCACATTTCTCCCCGCTTCTCATTACACTGCAGTCCCCCGCCAAACCCACGGTGCCCCGGGAGAGAATCCGACCCCTGACCAGCCGGGAAAACCCAGCCGGCCCCTTCTACGACCCAGAGGGCAGATCCTTGAAGCCCGTCGCACGTGTGGTGCTGGAGAGAATTGCTAGGAAGGTAGTGCTTCGCTCTTCACTGCACAAGAGTGTGACCGTTCCACGGCGGTATTAATACTCCAGGCTGTCTGAGTAAAGTCGCCCCGCAGGGTAAAGGACCAGGGAGGCTGCAGTGTGTTTATGGGTGCTGGCTTTTATACGAAGGCGTGTTTCCTGTCAGCAGGGTGAGCAGTGCAGCGTCTCTCAGGATACTGGTGATGACGTCATCGCGGATGTCAAACAGAGGCAGGAAGGTCAGCCCCCAGACTAAAACCCTGAGGCATGCAATATGACATATCTGAATGATTAATGCAATCGCAAGCAGTCACATTAACCTGCCTCCCCCACCCCAGCTAAAGACTGCAGGGTGGGGGCCCGACCTGGATGCAGCAGCCCTTTCCTCAGGGTTCACGCCGCACGCCGCATTCTGGGCGCCAGGCTAGGGGGCGCTCTCGAGCTACGCTGTGCCCTGGCACTGAGAACAGGAGGAGGCAACTGTCCTGGAGTGGGTGGGGCTCCCAGAGCTCAGAACTCGAGGAGTCAGGACGTGGCAGTGGGGAGTATGCCAACCAGTCATCATCACCATCATCATCATCATCATCATCAGTGTGGTGCTCATCAGCAACAAGAACATCCTCACGACCTCATTCAATCTAGTAGCAGGATCATCATCCTCTTCAGCAAATTGAGAAGTACTTGTCATGAGAGGACCAGAGGCTGAGTGCAAGCAGCTGCTCTGCTGCCCCCTACTGGTTCTCCTGCAGCATTGCAGGCTGAGAGCAGCATCACCCTGATGTTATGTTTTCAGGACACTGATGTTAGTAGCTTTTTCCCTGTTGATGATAATAATAATAATAATAATAATAATAATAATAAAGATGATGATAATAATAAAGATATATTAAAACTCAATTTGACTGCATGATTGAACTAAGCAGCCATGACAGCTAACTGGTTATTTAGGTCAGAAAGAGAAAACCATATTCTCTTAAATAGTTCCCTGAAAATACAAACCAGAGGATGACATAGAAACTGCAGGGAGAGAAATCAGCATGAAGAGATGAAGAGGATGGCAGCTGCTGAGGAAGAGCAGCAGCGCAGAGCCGGTGCCGGGGGGGGGGGGGATCCCAGCTGCCACCCAGCAGCCGCTTTGATACACTGGAGTTGTTGTAATGAATCTGGCCTTCAGATCAAAGTGCTTTCTGTGTCAAGCCAGACCGGAGGAAAGGTGCATGTTTGATCGCAGTTGATCAGTTACATTCCCCTGTGCTGCTTGAAATGTGATTCTCTTCCCTGTACCATTTTAAAAACATATAATACAGTATTGTTTTACAGACATTTCATTACCTGTTTCTTATTTACACAATAAACATTACAGTAGGCGTAATTGCTAGTGACTTTGCTTAATACTGTCTGAGCTAATGGTTATGGAGTTTAGCCCATCGATAATGTGTTTTGGGAAGTTCGACGGGGAAAACGGGGATGTGAGCTGTCAGCCAGCTATCGCCTTCAGGCCCCCTCCTCATGAGCTGTATTATAAGATTTTGGGGTTAAACAAGATGATTCAGACCATAAGCATTTTAAACCTACTGCATGTTTCAAAGCGTGACCCCGCGGCTCGCCCCTGCAACGGCTGAAAGATCATGGCAGCGCCAGACATTCAGGGCGCCCCCTACAGGTGAGACTGCAGGGCAGGGCTTGAGAGCCACACAGCTGTTCATGCCATTCAGGAAAGACAGACGGATGAGAATATGGGACAGCAGAGTGGGACACAATCACAGTATCATGAAACTGGAAAAAACATGTGCTTGTGGCGAGATCTGTGTGCCTATTTAGTCCTTTCTGCTATATTACGAACGAAATAGTGCCATTCTCTGTAATTCCGAGCTCGACGTATTTCCCAACATGTCCAGCAGGTGGGGCCAATTCGCTAAAATCGCATAACATCGCAAGTATTTCCATAAACTGCGTGACTGTCCGCATCAAACGTAAGTATGAAGATCAAATACACCACTAGTAGGCGCCATACGCTATACACTTAGAAGAACAAGCGGTCTGCAAAACCGGATGGATGGATGGATGGATTTTCTCAATTGAATTGTACAGGTTATAAGTCTCATTATAGGTGGGAGAAGTTTTGAAATGATTTATTATGGTCATTTTTTTCCATCGCAAAAAAACATGGCATTTTAACAGCGGTGTGTACACTTTTTATATCCATTGTATGGACACCGGGGAAGTACATCCATCCGTTTTCTGCTACTGCTTCGCCTATTCAGTGTTGCTGGAGATCTGGAGCAGCCCAGGATAGCGTGCCAGCCCATCGCAGGGCACACTCATACGCATCATTCACTCACACCTGCACACCTATGGGCAGTGTGGCAATACCAATTAACCTACCTTAAGCATGTTTTTGGACTGTGGGGGGAAACCGGAGCACCTACAGGAACCCCCACGACGGCACGGGGAGAACATGCAAATTCCACACGCATGGCAGAGAAAATCCGCGTCCGCGAGTCGTGACGCAACAGTGCAAAACACTGGGTCACTGTGCTGCCCTACAGGTGAAGCTGTGTTTCTTTTTCACAACAACTGCCTGTAAGACTGAGAATAGTGCAGGGATTCTGCGGAGGTGCTTGTGTTTGTGATCTGTGAACCGTGTCTTGCCTGCGCTATGATATATTTCCATTCATGTCCGCTTCACTGCGCGATCAGTGTGAATAACAAACAGCAGGGGTCACCACCGCGAGGAGTGAGTGTAACGTCTGCTCTGTGCTGCCGCATTTCGAAGGATTTGGTAACTGTGAAGTAATTCAAAGCCCGACAGACCGCATGATTAAGCCAAGTGCAAGCATTTTAAATATCACGAACAGCTGCGCAAGAACGCAGCATGTTCCTGCTCCATTTTCTGCTCCCCCAGGTCTGAGGTGACCACCCCAGGAATACAGCCACGCGATGTCCCCTTACATTAGGTTACGTCAGGCTGCCAGCCTGCTGTCCCGCTTGCATTCATTGCACCATCCACTGTGAGAGAGCCTGCGAGTCATTGGCCAGGGCGACGAGTCATTGGCCAGGGCAGCGTGTCATTCGCCAGGGTGGCGAGTCATCGGCCAGGGCAGTGTGTCATTGGCCAGGGCGGTGAGTCATTGGCCAGGGCTGAGTGTCATTCTCCAGGGCGGTGAGACACTTTGGGGCCCCAGAATCCTCTAGTGTGTGACTCTCAGGGGCCCCATTCAAATGTGTGTTTGAGTGGCTGGCCCAGCATGTGCTTGAGTTCAGGCCAAGAAGGGCTTTCAGTTATTGTGCACGAAGGAAAAGACATAGTGAGTAACTATAGAGCATTTCTGTGCTTCAGGGATCAGATGGATTGGTGCTGTATTTAGGCGCCGAGCGCCTAGTGACGCCGTAACTATGCTGTCCCTGCACACGGTGTCTGTTTACTGTGTTTAAGGTTCCGGCAGCATCTCCGGCCCCCAGTGGCCCCTAGTGGCCCTCAGTCACCAAGGTCACCGGGGTGATCAGGGAGCTTTGATGCTCAGCTCTCGCCTTTCATGGTGGACAGAGCGAGTGTCATTATTCTAGTTCATGTCCTTTGAATGATTACGGTTCATATTCTGTTTCACTTTTTGCTGTTTTCTTGTGTATAAAAGTGTATTTTATTCATTTCTCATATGCTTTTTTTTTCCAAAGAAACACCTTAGGTTAAGGGCCTTGCTCAAGGGCCCAGTGGTGATCATTATGCCGGCCACGGGATTTTAGCCAATTACCTTCTGATAACAGGTCCTAACCCAGTGCGCAACACAGCACACATACACGGAAATGCAGGCAGCACAGGGCAAAAAAGGCAGGGCTGCCAGTCCATCACATCACACACAAGCAGTCAGGGATACCAGCTTGCTGACCGGTGGGGGCAGAGCGATTCAACTTTGGGGAAACGTGAACTTTACACGCACAGAGCGGGGGTTGGGATGCGAACCCCTCCAGAGCTGGCGGTCCTGCCCTTACTCATACCAGATGGCAGAGAACGCAGCTACAGGCAGAAGGAGGGAGTTGCCACGGAAACAGACCATGTTTCCGCATCGGGGGGCGGGGGGGGTTATACTTCTAAATATACAGTATATGCAGGTAAGATTATGGCCCATCCTTCCCACCCTGGACATGGACTGATCAAAAAACTACCCTCCAGCAAGAGACTCGGGTCTGTCAAGGCCAGAACCACACGCTACAAAAACAGCTTCTTCCCTTCAGCAGTTAAACTCATCAACAAGCCCCCTGACCCCCGGCCTCAGTCACTTCCCCACTCACTCTGCACACATCTTAGTACATCCTTTTCATCTTTTCGGCATCAGGTACTTTCATATTTTTATATTCCAACATTCAATATAGCTATATTCCCATTAATGTCCTAATCATTATTCTTAGTATATTGTACAGCTTGCACTGCTCTACTATTTTATTCCTTTATCTGCTTTTTTCAATTCATGTTTTTTTCTTAATTTATGTTTCTTGTTCTTCTGTGTTATTTGTGAAAGGGAGCACCAAGCCGCCAAATCAAATTCCTAGTATATGCAGTTGTTCTTTGCCAATAAAATGAATTCTGATACGGAAAAATACTCAGTCAGAGCTACTCTGGTTTTGCTAAAGTGTATTCATACTGCAAAATACTACTGAACAATGCACAGTGGTGCTACTGAGTAACACCTGTCATTCATGGTCTTCATACTAGGCTAGTGAACATCTGCAGAATGACTGATCACTGAATTCCCATCTGGTTCTCAGTGTTTGGGCAGGACTTTACCCCCTGCGCGGGACACGGCTGGGCTCCGCTGTACTACAGAGCAGTGATTGAGTACCAGCGTGGGCTCTGTGATAGCCTGCCAGCGCGGGGGTGCGTGGGAGTCCGGCTTGGGGTGCGCAGTGTCATGGTAACTGTGATGCGAGTTCTCCTCGGTGCCGACGCAGAGCGCGGATTCATGGGGCCGCGGAGGGTCCTTCTTCCCTTTGCTGGAGGGGAACTAGTGCATCACGCCAAGGGACCGGCAGCTTTTCTCCAAGTATTTACAACTTTTTATAAAGCCGCAGGATTTGTTTCTGCAATTTTCTGAATGTTTCCCATGATGGAAGAAGCTAACAATAAGCACATACTGTGTACTTTGTACGAAGCGCTCTTGGGGAACTCAGAGGAGCTGGTGTGTACAGCTGGGGCTCTGCCCCCCCCCCCCATCCCCCTCTATGTACAGAATGATTGTGTACAGCCTGAATGCGCTCTGAACACTGAAGGACATTTGGATCCCCATAAGCCCAGTGCAGGGAGAATTTCACCTGCTGATACAGGAACTGCGGAATTGTCCTGATCGGTTCCAGGTGTATTTCAGAATGTCAGTAGACCGGCACTGCTAACAATACTGGAACCACATTAAAAAGAAGACCACCAATTTCCGCCATCCAGGTGGTCCTGAACAGTGACTGGTAGTACACCCCGGTCCAAATTAACTGAAAAAAGCTCAGCAAATCAGAATTGAAATATATAATACTTTTCAAATAGCATTTGGATGTGATTTAGCATAGATTTCAACCATTTTGAGCAGTCTTTGATGATCTTGGGGTCCCAGTACCATAGTTGAATTAACGCCGGAATTAGGTCTTGTGGTACAGTTCATTCCACTAAGGCGCTGTGTGATTGACCACAGATTCTCTGTAGGGTTTAACTCCACACAGTTTCCAGGCCAGTCAAGTACCTTGAAGTTTCTCACCATGACCTTGACATGCGCACAGGGCTAGATCATGCTGAAAGACACCTGACCCATCAGGAAATGTAAGAATGATGAAATTTCCTACATATATTGAGGTAACCTTAACCCATTGCAAAACTGCCAGGGGCCACAGCTCCTTAAGCATGCCTAAAGTCAGCTATCACATCACTACAGTAGAAGCAAGCCTGGCTACTGGGCTCAGACCCCCCTTCTTAACTGCTGTGGTTCTAGGGGGGGGGCACGGAGGAGCCAGTACCCCCCTGACACCATGCATCCCCCCCCCCCCCCCCCCCCCCCCCCCCCCCCCCCCCCTCTCCAG
>JAABNY020000019.1:6914681-6927342 GCA_015164015.2 Brevimyrus niger
AACTGAACCGGAAAGCTGTGTGTGCAGGAGGAGGAGGTAAGGGGCACAACAGGAGCTCGGAACCATAGTATAATTAGTGATCCCTAAACTACACTCGGCGTATAAGACGACTTAGGAGCAGAAATTTATGGTGTGAAAAGTCGTTTTCTATGCTGCCAATACGGTATATAGTAAATGTGGGTGGGGTTCCCCTTTGTGTGAGTCTGTGAAGTTGAAGAGCACAGACCTGGAATCCCCAGTGGAATTTGTGCCCAGGACAAGCTGATTTATAAACTCTTGGAGTGAGATGCAGCTCATGCTCCAAATCCAACAGTTGGCAAGAGACACACAACTATGGATCTGATGTCTTTGCATGTCCAGGCTCATCTCATCCTGCTAAGTATTGCTTCTATTCTGTCTTCTGTCTTTTATAATTTCATCTTAATCACATTCCCTCTCATAGAATAGCTGCCAAAGCAGCATCAAGGAGCTGCGAATGAAAAGAGGGATTTTACTTACAAAATAAACAAGATTTAGACTATCACGGTGTCTGTGTCGAAAATTCAGAACAAGACATTTTTTTTTCTGGTCTCCCGAAATTTAATAACATAAATTAAGTTTGTATCATCAAAATGCACTCAGAGGAGTGAATATTTCACTGCGCTGTGCCCGCTGGCTGCAGTGGGCATGACTTTGAAGGACTTTCATCACAAAAATGACACAGATCCCATACAGTGGTGCATTATTCACATGCCTAAGCACAAAGTAGAGCAGCTCTGCTGCCTGGTTAGAAGATGACAGAGCAGGTAGCGTGAGCTGAAGTGCAGCACAAATTCGCTTTGATTGATGCATCATATGAAGTACAGTGGGTTTGTACATTGATAATACACTATGGTATGTACAATAATCAGATTGAGCTAGGTGGATCACTATTAAAAAAGAACATGAGCCATTCAAGTTCATGCCCTATCACAGTTTCGTGCTGCCAGTGAACCCAATCGGGGCAGGAAAATCCGTTGGCCCGTGGCTAAGACCCGTGATCTGAGTAATTGTGAATGCGGTGTGATTGGTGCTCCCCAACGTGATGGTTGCAGCTTCTCGGAAAGAGCCATTTTTCTGCGATCTTCACACACTAAAGTGCCTCTGATTAAGAGTTTTCAGAGGACGGTTTGATGAATAAAAAACATGCAGTCAGCAGCACTTCTGAGAGTAAAAACACCTTATTAAAGAGAGGAGACTCGTTAAAACTAACAAGGAGGTCACAAGTGTAAAAATAGCAGCACGAGTGGTACAGAGGTGGCATGCAGAAATGCTTGTCAGCTATTAACATGTTCCTTGAGACAAAAGGGGTTCCAAGCAGCTGCTCTGCAGGGCTGCCTTATGAGGAGGTCACTGGATGTACACATTCTGCCCCAAATCCATGACTGTGGATGTTATTATGAGGTTATTTTTCAACGATGCAACAAGAGTCCTCCCAAATGATAACGCTCAAATGATAACGTTTTAAACAAAGCACGACAGATTTTAGTGCCAGTGAAATGATTATTTGTTATGCTTCTGACAAACACTGCTTTGAATAACAGGAAAAAAAGAAAACAAGTATAGATCTTGTTTTCTCACACTGTGCATATTGAACAGGGAAAAGAGAAAAAAAAAAGCATTTGGTTCTGGTTTCATTCGTGATCAGAGATGGAGATGCATATAGCTTGACGTATCAGCAATTTCTTTTACTTCTTTAAGCGTTTTTACATATAGACATATTTTAATCCACAGCAACATGAGTTTATTAGGAAAGCTGGGTCACAGAGTACCGGAAGTAATTGGGGGTTAAGGACCTTGCTCCGGGACCCAACGGGGAAATCACTTCGCCAAAGTAGAGAACTGAACCAGCAAACTTCTGACCACCAGTACAACAACCTAATATACTGAGGCACACACAGCCCCACAGAACACAATGCAAAAATAACATGACTGCATGAGAGATCGCTGATGACTGAAGGCTGAGTTCTGGAGCTATGCTTGGTAGAGTGTGACATCACTGCCATGTCCTGTAGTCCATGGTGGCTTATTTCTGCGGGTACCGATTGGACTTCAGGGACCCTGAGCCCGTTTATACGTGGACAGAAGCGTAGGTGAAGGTGGTCTATGTGAAACCCTTCTTATAATGGCATATAGACCTCTCTGCGTCACGAATGGTGATAAATACAGGAGCGTTTTCTTCCTCTGTCCTAAAGGGGTAAAGCAAAATCTGTAGCACCTTCTGTATCTTCGGGGGACTGGGAGGAACCTTGGAAATGTCACTGGCAGAAAGACCAAAGAAAATGGTGAGCAGAGATGCTGGCTCAGGGTGAAGCAGAGGGTCTGACATCTCCCCTGATACATTCACTGGGGCAGCAGCAACTGGCAAACTGCAGCACAGCAAAACAACCTCGGGGATCTTCAGACAAACCCTAGCTGGGGCTGACACCATGCAGGGCCGGGCTGCAGGACGCGTGGCGGACACACTGGGATGGGGTGTAGAGCAGCAGGATGGACTTCAGGTCCACCTTAACCCATGATGGTGGTTTGGCATCATGTGGAGAATCCGACACTTTTCTTGCCCAAGTGACGGGTTGTGTGCTTTTCTCCGTAGGACAACGTGGACCTGGGGGACCTCATGTTCTCGCTCTGCTACCTTCCCACGGCTGGACGCCTGACTATCACCATCATCAAAGCCAGGAACCTGAAGGCCATGGACATCACAGGGGCATCAGGTGAGGGTGTCTGTCGGTTCTCGGTCCTGATCGACTTGAGACACTTCATAGTTGGAAACTGTTGGGTTAATCCAGTACCTTTTAGGTAGTAAGGGGTAATTGTGTTTTGATAAAAGTTGTGATATGGACAAAGGTATTGGGACACCTAGCCATTACATCAATGGCAGCGTTTATGAAATCCTGTTCTAAATCCATAGGCACCAATATGGAGTTGGTCCATCCTTTGAAGTTATCACAGCTGCCACTCATGGGAAGTCTTTCCACAACATTTTGGAGTGTGTCTGGGAATTTTTCCTGTTCACCTACAAGAACATGTGTGAGATCAGGCACTGATGTCGGACATGAAGGCCTGACTCGCAATCTTGTTCGAGTTCATTCCAAAGGTGTTCGATGAGGTTGAGATTAGGGCTCTGTGTGGGTCAGTCAAGTTCTTCCACACCAAACTCAGCCAACCATGTCTTTATGGACCTTGCTTTATGCACTGGTGCACAGTCATGCTGGAACAGAAAAGGGCCTCCTTCCCCAAACTGTTCCTGCAAAGTTGGAAGCATAGAATTGTCCAAAATGTCTTGCTATGCTGAACAATTAAGGGTTTCCTTTATTAGAACTGAAGGGCCTGAAAAACAACCATTATCCCTCCTCCACAAAACCTTACAGGTGGCACAGTGTAGCGGGGTAGGTAAATTCTCCTGACATCAGCCAAACCCAGACCCGTCCATCAGACTACCAGACAAAAAAGCAAGATTCGTCACTCCACGGAACTCTGTGCCTCAGTATTTGACCGCCTCGGTCTGTTATTATATATAGTCTTTATTGTTTTTATTTGTTGTTAACAGTTCCATTTTGCAATTATACCGCTTACACCTGACTGTGGAATACTTTCATTTTTTAGAAATTTCACAAACTGAATTGCAAAGGTGACATCCTACGACAGCACCATGCTCAAAACCACTAAGTTCTTCAGAATGACCAAGTATTTCACAGATGCTTGCAAACCTGACTGCATAGCTAGGTGCTTGAGTTTATTTGCCGACGGGTCTGAACGAAACACCCGAAGTCAATGAGTAAGAGGTGTGTCCCAGCACTTTTGTCCATAAAGTGTATTTTCTGCAAGGTTGCAGGTGTGTATCGGTGAATCCAAATGACTGGGATATAAGAGCCAGTGGTGGAGGACCTGCAGCGTAGCATGCGGGCAAAGAGCTGCGCGTCTGCTGTGAGGTGCCAGTGGTCCGGGGGACTGAGGCCTGTCGATGTTCTGCGCCTCAGAGGCTGCTGTTGCCCGGTATCCTCACAGCACGTCTATCCACTGTGTTTCCGTCCAGATCCCTATGTGAAAGTATCTCTGATGTGTGAAGGGCGGCGGCTGAAGAAGAGAAAAACCTCCACGAAAAGAAACACGTTGAACCCCATCTACAACGAAGCCATAGTCTTCGACGTCCCCCCCGAGAACATCGACCAGATCAACCTCCTGATAGCCGTCATGGACTATGACCGGTGAGAATCCTGCGTCGGTGAACCCGCGTCGTTGTTTGCCGCCAGGGATATGACGACAGACTCCTTACAGGGTAGCGCTCGCGATCACAGTACTGACCCATCAGCGGCACTGAGGAAAGCGTCTTCTTCATCCTTTCTGCAGCGTGGGTCACAATGAGGTCATAGGCGTGTGCCGGGTGGGCAGTGAAGCTGAGAGGCTTGGCTATGACCACTGGTGCGAGATGATGACGTACCCGCGCAAGCCCGTTGCTCACTGGCACCCCCTGGTGGAGGTAAGCTTGAAGCCCATGTCTTCTTTCCTGTCCTTCAGCTCTGCCATACATCGAGGTCTGTTAATCATTCCATGCTGTTACGGTTCTGATGATCCATAGTCAAACCCATAAAGTATAGGCCTGGGTCACTTTTTTCTGAGTCAAAAGGATTTCAAAGCACTTCCTGTGTAAAACAAGCCCTGCTTAGAAATAATGTGTATTTTTAAAGTTGGCACAGTCTATTGACGGTGTTTCTGGGTGTTTCGGAAGAAACTGTCAATTTGGGGGCTGCCACCCCCCAGTATACTGACTCTTTGTGACCAGCAGGGGGCCCCCAAACCTCTGGGACCCCAGGCAAATGAGTGACTGTAAACATCGGCACTGGATTTTGGGTAATAGTGAAAAAGACAGATGTTGGACCTTCAGTTCAGACGGCAGAAGCATTTTTGAGAAATGCCACAAGCTCAGAAATGTCCTTGTCGAGGTGGCAGAAAATAACAAAATAGAGAGAGTACAGTCACTGGGGTTCATTTCCGTGAAGGATTTCACTGCAGCTCGGGGGTCTTTCAAATCGTGGGCCCAGCCGCTCGCTAGAGAGAGAGCCATTGCGACGGAGGTGAAATTTGCTTTTTTGAAATGTGTTCATGTTGTCAGGCTATTTCCGAAAGTCCCCCCCGCCTGCGAGCTGCCTTTTCATCCCTCACCAGCTTACCTATCAGCTTTGGATAAGTGGGAAAAACCCGCTTGCACACTTGCTGAAAATGACACCGACTTCTTTTTGATTCCGGTCAGGTAAATGTTTTCAAAAGCACACGTTTGCTTCCGTAACTGCTTGGTATTCAGAATAGAAATGGCAGGGTCTCTCAGAACACAGATTTAATAGAGCCATAGGCTGCCTCCTTCAGAACACACCGGCAGACGGACGTTTTTCGCTTCCCCGTCTTCGTGCTGCTTCTCCTGGCCGGTCACTGCAGCGGTCGAGCCACAAGCCAAGCATGTCTGGCCTCCGTCGCCGAGCTGGCGGAGTCTGGCTCGTTCTGCGGAATCCCCAGATGTTCCCAGGCCAGCTGGGAGATATAATCCCTGTAACGTGTCTCGGGGGCCTTTCCTGGAGGGACATCTTTAGAAAATGTAGGAACCACCTCACTTGGCTCCCTGCCATCACCATAGAGCAACAGCTGCATTTCACGGTCCCTCAGGATGAATGAATTTTACATTTAAATAGTATTTTTTAAGGCACCCAAAGCACTTTACAAATTGAATGAGGAGCAACTTCAATGACCGGGATGGTGAGACAGTAGCCATTCTGCTCCAGTAGTCACCAAACAGTAACTACGGCAGTGAAATGACAGGAGAGAACTCACCTATTAGACATAGGGGGTGATTAGGAGGCCAGATTTGAAAAGGCTACAGTGGGCAACTTTAGCCAGGACATCAGATTACCACCCATATTCTTCCATAGGGTGCCCAGGGATCTCCCATGACCTCAGACAGTCAGGACTTTCCTTTTTTGTTTTATCAGAAAGATAGCACACAGCTTTGGGGTCTACACAGACCACAGGATGGGCTAGCATGTTGGCCACGCCAACCCCTCTTCCCGCAGTAGCCCAGCTTCCGGAGTTGGTTGCCCATTCAAGTACTAACCGCACCCCAGCCTGCTTAGCAGCAGACATATTACTGAGCCTGAAGAGCTGATAGTGAGGCTTCTCACCTTGTCAGCAGCCATGCAGAGAAACCCCATCCTGGCTCTTGTTTTTTTTGGTCTTTACCCATAGCTCAAAACCATAGGTGACGATAAGGACATTGATTGGCCAGTAAACCACAAACTCCGTCCAGTCATTCCACCTAACACTGCTTCCTTTCACCTGAATCCCTGATCCCAGCATCGAGTAGAGTCTGTCCCCCTCATTACCGTTTCACTTTCGTTTGGCCTCATTAGCATGTGTTAATATAATCGTCTGTCCCCTGATCAGGTACTTTGCTGTTGTAATCGCCTCTGTTTTTAACCAGCTCTGTCGGTTTCTCTCCTTCAGTGGGTGGGACCGGAGGCCTCGGGTGGGAGTGAAGGAGGCTCCTGTAGTTCTCTAAAAACACCCCCGTCACCTTAAATGCGCTGGTGCTTGGGGCACGGCCCCGGCTCCGATCTCGACACGGCGAAGCGGAGCGGATCGAGTCCGACAAGATGGCAAAACCTCGACAGCTTTGCAGAGGGATGCCATGTTTGCTGGGTTTCATTCTGTGTTTGTTTGATTGCATGTTTGTTTGATGGATTGTTTAGTAATCATCTCCCCTCTTTTCTATTTAGTAAAATGAAAGTACCTAAACTTTATCATAGTTTCATTAGAGCTTTAGTTTTAAGTGAAAGTTTTCTACTTTGTCCCTATTTTTATATCACACATCAAACTCGTCTAAGTTTGAATACCGCGCATGACCTGTTTTCCCTTTCTTTATTTCTGTATGGTTTTCTTTTGAAATAAAATGTGGAGAACACAACTCTGGCGCAGTTTATTTAAGATGCAGTTTTATATCCGCAAAACCGTATATAAAAATTCCACCAGCAGACAATGACGGCCTCCAAGGCCTGACCTTTGCGCAGCCGTAAGTGGAGTGCCTTTGTTTCCAAATGTCTCACAGTCACCATGATGTATGACAGATGTCTCACTTTCCCAAGTGGTAGTGACCTTAAAACTGAAGTTCAGCTTGGACAGCCTTTCCCTGAAGCTCTGAAGTACCCTGTCGAATTTACGAAGCTTTTTCAAATTTGCCTTGGCTAAACATGCGAAAATCATCATTCACTGCTCACTGGCAAAACGCCGTACAGGTGGGAATCTCTTTATTATGGCTTTTTTGATGAAAATAAGCTCATAAATGGCATTCCCTCCCCCTGCAAGCAGTCCTTATACCTCTAGGAGGATGCTTAACATGCAGAGAGGAGCTGGCCCAATCTGAAGGTCACTCCATTATACATCACAGGAATATTTTGTAAAAATAATTTTAGCCATTCAGTTTCAACATGAGATTTAACATTATTACATTTAATAATTAAAACTGGATACTATATACTTGCTTTGCTGATGCCTTCAGCCAATATCAGCTGTGGGAGATCTGAAAGGCATAAGGTTTGATTCCCCGTCCCTGCGCTATGAGTTTAGCATGTTCTCCCCATGCTCTCGTGGGGTTTCTTCATGGTTCTCCAGTTTCCCCCCACAGGGTTGCCTGTAATCCTGCTCCGGACTCCCATGACCCTGCACAGGACAAGCCGATATGGAAAATAAATCTTTTACTATGTGGTGTGTTTGACTACAAAGGTAGCTGCATAGCTGGGTTAAGTAGCTATTAACTATTAAACAGCCCTGAACATTGTCCATGCTTGTACAGCAAATTGTCAATATACTATATAAAGAAATATAATTAAGTATTCTTTATTCATCAGTTCTAAAATCAACATTTGAAAAACAATCCACTGCTTCTAGCCACACTTAAAAGATTAGATGCTCAGATGGCTCTTTACTGCCCCCTAGTGAAGATCTCAGCAACGAAGAGCTTATCAAGAAGTACAGTGTAAAAGAAAAAACACAAAAAACCCAGAAAACTAATTAAATGAGATTTAAAAAACAAAAGATAAGCAACTCTGTTTTGTAGGAGAAATACTGGAATTCGATCAAAAAGTTGTTAGTAGTTGTTGCAGTGTTTAGTAATTTGAAAAGAAATAGCCCACAGAAATTTTGACAAAAATGTATCCTGTGGATCACTTGAGTTTTGGAAAATTACTCTTCAATTACAGTGCAATCATTATGGGTGGAAAAGGTGCATTATTCTGAAGGCTCAGTGAAATGAGAGGCGATGAATTCTTGATTGCTGAAGGACTCACTTTAATAAAAACAATTAGGCAAGATAACCAGACAGTACAAAAGGCTGGCTTGCTAAAATGGCATCCAGTTTCAACTGGTTTCGCTAATCTCTTGACAACAATCTTTCCATAACTAACAACAGTGAAGGATAAACTGGGCTGGATTGGGGACAGCCAATTGATCAGATGTCTGGCGTGGGGGGAGGGGCTCCTTTCCCACCTATTCTTCTTCTTCATAGGTTGAAACACACAAAGATGTGAGTGAAATCACACGTATGAAACGTGCAGTTGACACACGCGTGTGATAGAAGACCTGATCCTGATAAGGATGCTGTACCTTTGTCCCATTGTCTGGAATCTGGTCTTCTTTACGTGGATGTTTCTTCAGGATGTTCCTGGAGCGAACCCGAGAGCCGCAGGAAGATGCTGACAAACCCAATATATGGCACTAGGACTACTGAACTACGCAGCCTGAACCTAGTTTCCACATGGGGTAGAAACCACACAAAAGTACAGAATGTACTATATCATCGGTCGCACTCAAGCCAGCCTGTGAAAAGATCTTTGTCTGATATGTCAGGTCAGTACTTCTGGATTGCCTCAATGCTAAATGTGTACGCAATCACAAGAGAAGTAATGTACATGAATGACATGATTTTTACTTCTGTAAGTATTCCGTAAGGCAGCAGAAGAATGCAAAACAACCTTAGGACAAAATGAAGTACGCATCAAACATTTATCTGTCTTAGTGCATGGTGTAACCGCACCTTTAGCAACTGATTAACGAAAGAGATAGGATGTAGCACTTTCAGAGCTCATTCATTGGTTCATTGGTGTACCCCTGACTGCAGCGAGAGACAGCCGATCACTCCGGGCCCCCAACCCAGACCGATCCAATTATGCTCCAAATGCTTAAGGCTCCTGAATGACATGGGCCCTTGGAATCATATTAACTCCTCCATTCCCCCCTTTATGCGGCCCCTGGGTGTACCTTGTCGAATGAATAACAATAATAACAAACATTGGCCCGTATAATATTAGGGAATTTCATTTTCATATTACTTAGCAATTAATTAATGAGACTGCAGGGGATAACTGACGTTCACAATAATTTGCAATCAGCATGGTGGAAATCACAGAGCTCGGCATGTTCATATTACATCATTAACACCGGTTCAAAAAACCCTGCAACAAGAGCACGCTTGCACAAACACACACACTGACACACAGACAGACAGACACACACACACACTGACACACAGAGACACACGCATACACGCACGCAGACAGACACATACACAGACAAACACATACACACACTGACAGACACAATCAATACTCTGTGGTAATTTGGAGACACCTTTCAGCCTAGAAGTCATACCTGAGTAGCACAAGGAGGACATGCAAACTCCACACACAGAGAAAACAAAATTGGCATTCAAACCCACAACCTTGGAAGTGTGAGTCAGTGCTGCCCACTGAGCCACCGTGCGCCAACCCCCCCCCCCCGTTCATTTGAGTTACAAAAAACAATGGATTTAGTCAAATTCAAAACACATGAGCGCTTGATTTATGCTTCTCATTTTCGCACTGGAAGCAAACGCAGCTGTCGACGTTCCTCAGATCTGACGGACATGTTGCGACAGCCCGCGATGTTTTCCGTGCCCGAGTTGCCTGTGATTGCGATTCCTCTAGGTTCCTTCCAGTCCTTAACGACTTGGCGTCGACGGAGCGGCTCAGCGGCGTGATTCTGACCACACTAAACGCAAGGCAAGCGTGAGGACTCGCTACGTCCGCTACCCGCCCTTCATCCCTTTCACAACTCCTACATTTGTCATCGATAAAGTAACACGATTATTGGCAACCCAAAACGAGTAATAATCTCAGCTATTGTTTTAATTAACTGCTGATTATTCATTTAAAATAGAACAGTAACACTTTACATAAGGGCATGTTTTTAGTAATTTTTTAAAAACACATTCATAATGCATTTACAGTATGAAGCATTATAGACATGGCTGTAAATATTTATAAAATACATACAAATATTAATATGTAAATACTTATAGTGCATTATTGATGAGAGCTTCATAAGGCAAGTACAATGCACAATAAGCATGGCTATAATATGTTATGCCTTTTAATAAATAGTGTATAAAAGTAGCGTGAAATAAATCTTCCCATTTGCTGTTGATGTAGTTTGATGTCAATTATTTTTTCTTTGTTTTTCGCATAAATAAACCACCATATGTCCCACTGTCCACACATCGGAGGCACTTCACTCCAATTCATATACGCTGAAATATGTAAAACTTGAATGTGTAAAATGCTTTTTTAAACAGGAGTGGCTCCTTCAAACAATGCCCCCCCCTGCTGGAGGGAGGAGTTATAGGCATGTGAGGTGGTGAGTCTCTTGGCCTTGCTTCTAGTTTTCTGTGAAAATTATTGGTTCAGAATGACTCGGGAGAATTCCCGTGCTGTCTCACTTTATCAGGATCAGGGTCAGGTTTGATGTTTCTGTGTGCCCCCCCCTGCCCCCCGAGGTGTTTCAAAAACTAAATCAATAGCTGGTCAACAGTGTCAGATGATCGTAGCTAAGCTAGCTGGTTTGCAGAACATGATGCTTCAGAATCTCCTAAATAGGAAATGTGTATATTTAGTGTAGTGAATGCCCCCCCCCCAGACAATGTTACGTTCTCTGGGCTGGAAACCATTTCTGAGAATTAATGATCTACTTCTTCAGCTTTAAATGAAAGATTCTACACTGTGCAGCTGCACTGGGTTCCTGGTTGTGTCCAGCTACACATGGAGCCCGTCACAGGGCAGGGATCCAAGCACCTGCTCCTAATCCAGTCTCTGGCTCCCTTTCCCTGGGAAAGCCCCGCGCACCAGATGTACATTATTTCATATCAGCAAACAACAGAGCTCTGACCTCTGACATTTATCTGTAACATCTGTTGAACCGAGATGTGCGAGTCTTTGGTTGGTGCCTCAGCCAGGCAGTGGGGCTGGAAGCTTCCTGGAGCCCTGATAGAGACAGTGATTTAAAGTGGTGTGTGTTTGACCACCAGACACCAGGCACAGTTCGACTCAGTCCTGACGTACAGCTGGATCCTGATGCAGAGATTAGACAGAATAACTGGCCTTATTTATTAGGGGTCCAAGCAACCTTAGCTACAAAGTAGCTATTATTATATTAAAATTTGTTTGCACTGTGCGTTGTCTCTGCATTTTGTCTATTTTTGCACTACCTGAATGTCTGCATTTTGCTTACCCGGTTGCCGAATGCACTTACTTTCATCTAACCAAATATTCAGATGATCACAATGCTACTTTCACGACTGGAAAGTCGACTCACTTCCTGTTCTGTTTGCAGAGATATTCCCCCTGGGGATCATACTGCATATGACCTAATATATAGGTCTTTTAGATCCAGGGACAACAATCTACTGCATTTACAATCATGCTAAAGGTTAAGTGTCACAGTTTACTGATGTATTTTCTGCCAGTCAGGAAGCACAAGCTCTATTTTCTATGCCCTGTACTTGAAAAGGAACCATTGGTCACCTTCTCTGAGTCCAAGTGGAATCAGGACACGATCAAAACGTGACACTGATAAGGGCCCATCTCTGGAGGACAGGTGTCCACTGGGCATTATAAATTGCCAGCCTGCTTTCTGTTTCCAGTCTGCTGCAGGAGAACATTAATTGTTTAAATGGAGCAAATGGACAAACGTACAGTACAATAACAAAGAGGAAGAGTCGGGGGTAATTGGGCTGGAGGGAGTTCAGACAAGCATCAAGTCCCCGGAGAGGGCGATGGCATCACCCTCACTGCCTTTGGGATGACAGAAAAGGAGCTCAGCAGGCGAGCTAGGCTAGGCTAGCAGAGAAGAGGCGACACGACAGACGGCTGCTTCTGTGAGGAACAATCAGCCACCATAGCTGACTGTAAGAGGCAGTCGGATGATGGATGGGACATAGACTGAGTCACCGTGAGTTATTTGTCTGTCCCTGTACTTCTATTTCAGTTGTCTAAGAGACACATGTGTTGCTTTGTTTTAAATTATATAAGCAGTTTTGAAGGGCTACGTGGTGAAGGTGTGAACAGTCATGTAGCTTAATCACAGTGATATTTTTGTTGCTACACAATAAGGCTTGAGGATGTACTGTAGGCTGACATGAAGATGCTTTGTAGGGTGCAGCACTCAGCGGCAAAGACCCGGCAAGCCCCTCAGACAGGCAGCAGGCTCCGGGCTGGACATTGGCTGTTGAATGCTTCCTTTGAAATGCATAGAACGGTGCTAATTCCAGTTCATTTAACATAATATTAGG